>CM060263.1:5251909-5730672 GCA_030684275.1 Acipenser oxyrinchus oxyrinchus | reverse complement strand
GGCGGAGCTATGCCACCTGGTAGTGTTTATTGACAGAGTTAGTGAACATATACACAAGGAGAGAGGGCTCCGCCTCTTCAAGGCCCAACATTTACTTGATCGATAGACACGATAAACAGGAGGGGGGCCACCGCCTTTGAGGTGACCCGACATACGAGAGGGGCACCGCCTCCGAGGTTACCCGACATACTAAGAGGCTCGCGAACCGAAAGAAAACATAAAGTTAGTATCTGTTAAAACATGTAATGCGTGGTGTTCCGCCTCTTCAAGCCCAACATAATAGAAGGGGGTTCCGTGGCTGAGGAGACCCGACAAACAGGAGAGGGGCCACCGCCTTTGAGGAGACCCGACAAACATGAGGGATGCCACCGCTTGGGGACCCTCGATAGAGGCATCAGACCTGAAAGAAGAATCCCAAAAGAAGAATCCCAAAAGAAACATACATGCAGATGGAAGGGTTTGGCCGGGGTCCCTCTGACTCATGGAGAACCCTCCTCTATGAGGTAAATGAAGCGGAGCTTAACAAAGGGTTGGAGAAAGTGGAATCACTAACCCCCAGAGGAGACCGATGCAAAGGCGGTTGAGATGCTAGAGGAGGAGGAGGGAGGAGGAGGAAACGAAAAACACAAGACAGCTAGGTAGAGGTGACTAATGTTTAAATAAGGTAGATTTAATTGATGACAGCAGATGATAGGTTGTTGGTGCCTAGCTCCTCCCCTGAACCCCACCTATAGGTTAACATTTCACGGGCGGAGCTATGCCACCTGGTAGTGTTTATTGACAGAGTTAGTGAACATATACACAAGGAGAGAGGGCTCCGCCTCTTCAAGGCCCAACATTTACTTGATCGATAGACACGATAAACAGGAGGGGGGCCACCGCCTTTGAGGTGACCCGACATACGAGAGGGGCACCGCCTCCGAGGTTACCCGACATACTAAGAGGCTCGCGAACCGAAAGAAAACATAAAGTTAGTATCTGTTAAAACATGTAATGCGTGGTGTTCCGCCTCTTCAAGCCCAACATAATAGAAGGGGGTTCCGTGGCTGAGGAGACCCGACAAACAGGAGAGGGGCCACCGCCTTTGAGGAGACCCGACAACATGAGGGATGCCACCGCTTGGGGACCCTCGCATAGAGGCATCAGACCTGAAAGAAGAATCCCAAAAGAAGAATCCCAAAAGAAACATACATGCAGATGGAAGGGTTTGGCCGGGGTCCCTCTGACTCATGGAGAACCCTCCTCTATGAGGTAAATGAAGCGGAGCTTAACAAAGGGTTGGAGAAAGTGGAATCACTAACCCCCAAAAGATGGACCCTCGCTCCTCGCTGACGCAACGTGAAGAAGAAAAAGAGAGAACCGCCAATGCATAAGAAAAGAGAAAAGAGAAAACATTTAGACGAAAGAAAACAAACACTTAACGTGACAAAGGGGTTAGTAGACTGTACCCTAATGACTATGTGAAGACCCTCTGCACAGTGGAAAGAAAAACCCCTTCTTTTAATTTAATTTCTTAGGGGAAATCTTTGGAGGCCCAGGCAGAAAGGTCGTCCCCACTCCGACATACTAGCAATGGACTGATGTGCGGAGGATATTTCAGATGATGAAGAACTAATATAAGTTTCAACTGCTGATGAAGTCCAGCCCCATATTTTTAATTAAATGCTGGTTAATGTTGGCTTTTGCAGCTGAAGTAGCTGCCCCTATTCTAAATGAATGAGGAGTGTAGAATTGCGAAGGAAGACCTGCTCTGGACACCACGGTGGAAAGGTGTGTTGAAAACCAATGCCTTGATACAATGGACCGCTTGAATTGATAAACAAAGGGTCGGAGGATGAAATGGCCTTATGCTCTGCAATGTACTTCAACATGGAAGTGAAGGGACACAGAGGAGAGTTGATCTTAGAAAGCTGAATACATTGTCCTTGCCGCAGTTGATCTGTTTTTGAAATGCTAAGAAATAAGATGAAATGAGAATCTGGGATGAGCTTGAGGTCACTGCAGCGGATACCGAGGGTAGGAAAGCTGGCAATGGAAGGAACTGTATATTCAGAACATCTCAAAACCCAAAAATGCAGATAGACATATGACTTCCATAGTTAAATCATCAAATGGAGAAAAACAGCCATGGCGGAGAATTGAAATCAAGTTACTGAGAATGTCTATAGAAATAGGCAGGCGAAAGCAGAAGAAGGAGCCGGAGAGCACTTGGAAATTCCTCGTAAAAGGAGACGAACCTCTGGAATTGATAATAGAGTTGGGGAATTGATGGACATCAAGCGAAATTGATGCTGAATTCCTGACAAATATAGTCTGATTGTAGCTGGTGCCAGATGTAGAGAGTCCTTTGCATGCACTATGAACGCCATGATCCAGTCCTGGTTGAATGGAGTAGGATTAATCCTGCTTTGTAAACAGAAAGTTACATAACATGCCCAACCTGTAGAGTATGAGGATCTGGTAGATGGGGCAAGTGCTGATGCCATGTAATCTTGAGCTGAAATAAGAAGTTTATTAATAGTTGGATTTAGTTGAAAATCAGCTGATTGAACTGTGGCGTTGCTGCTGGATATTGCAGAGCTGTAGGCAGTAAACTGTGGAATTTGGAAATCTGTAAACGAGAAAGAGCATCAGCTGCATTATTAAAAATGCCCGGTAGGTGGCGAGCTTGTATTAAGAAATTATTAGAGACTGAAATCCATACTAGCCGACGCAGCAATTGCATTATAAGAGGGAAGAGGAACGACCTTTATTTATAATATGCACTGTAGTTGAATTATCACAGTAAAATAGTATTGATTTCTTAGACCAGAGATGACCCCATAGCTGGGCAGCTGCTACTATTGGGTATATCTCTAGCAGAGCTGTGGATTTTAGATGAGGAGATATGTTCTCGATTTCCTCAGGCCATGTACTGCAAAACCATTGATTGTTAAATAGACCTCCGAATCCCAGAGATGAGGCATCAGTAAATAAAGCCATATCGTGTGGAGCTGACATGAAATCATCATAAAACATAGAGAGACCGCTCCAGTGCTGAATAAGCGCAGACCACATTTTAATGTCTTTCCTAGCTTCTGAAGAGATATTTATATAGGAGTTCAGATTTTTGCTGTTGATGCCAGCGCTAGCAGTCGAGATATAAACGCCCTCCCCTGTGGAATGATACGTATTGCGGTTAAAGTAACCCAGCAATGAAAGCAGTGCTCGCTTTTTAATTGTTTTACTGATCTGAAATTCCTGAATGAGATAACGAATATGGTTAAGTTTAGACTCAGGCAGGCTGGCTTCAAACTTTTCTGTATCTAGAATGATTCCAAGGAATTCCAAAGAATGAAGGGGACCGATTGATTTCTCTTCTGAAAGCGAACGCCAACTTCAGAAAATAAGCTTTTAAGATTGGAAATCGCTTCTGCTGGTGCATCTGAAGGAGGAGAAATTACTAAAAATCGTCCAGCAAGTGGAGCAAGAATGGGACATGATAGACATTAAGAAGAATCCAGCATAATGCTTCCGACAGGGTATCAAATATCTTCGGGCTACTGCGGCAGCCGAAAGTCAATTGGGTGGCAAAATAAAACTTTCCTTCCCAGCATATACCAAACAGGTGACGGAGAGAAGGATGGATTGGCATTACTTTAAATGCGCCTGATATATCTGCTTTTGCTAACCAGGAACCACGACCTGCTAATTTAATTGAATGTATTGCATCTGCAATAGTGATGTAATGCAGGGAAAATTGATCTTGGGGAATTAATGAGTTAATGCTGCTGGTGCTTGACCCCGTGGTGCTGATAAATCAATAATGAGACGCTTTTTCCTGACATTTTCCTCGTGGCAATGCCGATAGGATTAATTCTATATATTGGAAAAGGAGGAGCTAGAAATGGACCGACTATAAATCCTTTTTAATTTCTTTCTCGATGAGAGACTGCACTGATTGTGGATCTTGAGTCGCTGAATAAAGATTTTTGCTTTTGAACGAGGAAGAAGGAATTTGAGTAAGACCGGTTGAAAACCATTTTTAATCCGCCTATCAGGTAATTAATTAAGTTACTGTCGGGATGATTCTGTAATTTACTTGATAACGCCGGATGTTTATAGGAGTAAAGACTGTGAGCAACGGGAAAGTCACTTGCGCTTTAAAGGGCAGATTGAATTAGAGTGAGCGCCTCCGCAATTGCTGCACATGTGGATAAAATTGCATTGCCTATTCGAACAGAAGCCAGTATTGAAATTGTTGCAGATTTGTCTTCCTCCTGAAAATCTAATACTGCTCCGTATTTGTCTTTCCTTGTAGACTGATCGAGGGAGCTGAAGAATGTATAGGATTAGGTACTGAAGATCTGTATGAATTAGCGCTAAACTGGGTGCTTTAGAAGTTGATGCAATTGCGGCTTTAGGGCAGAGGGATGTTGTGTGAGCTGTTGAAGCGCAGATCCCACATGCTAGCTCTCAGACCACCAAAAATTCTATTAAATAGATCTGTGTCCGGTTTAGCCCAATTGATGATGTGATTATCTGCTGCCAATATCGCTGCTGCTTTTGCAGAGAATGATTTATGATACTCAAAAACATAGTCCCCCAGTATTCGACAGACAGCTCCACGATATAGTATTCGTAGGAGTCCAATTCAGCTCTGCGGTTAGGATATACCGAGCATAGCACATCTCTGAATATGGAGAACGCAAGGACAAATTCCCTAATGTAAGATTTTTAATCAGTCTGGGATCTCTGGATTTTAGAGTTACTGCCAAATCTCCACAATCCACTACTCTATGATCCAAGAATTCAAGTCGCCATCAATAGAGAAACAAGATTAATGTCCTTACCTTCGAGAATGTTACGCCTGATTCGTGGAGATATAGTGTGACGCCTAGCTGCAGTTGGAGAGGAGGATCCGTATGTAGATGCAGTAGCGAGGTTGAATTGTGGAGGATCTGCTTCGCTGGCTGAAATTGGGGCTGGACCAGAAGAAGCTGTAGGTGGCGCTGCAGTGTTTGATGCTGGAATTAATGACAGCGCTGAAGATTGTTTTCCTGTTCCATAATAGACACCCTTTTATTTAGATCCGATAGTTGAGAACTGACCAAGATAGAGTATCGGAAAATGGCTGCATAAATGATTTTATCTCTTTAAATATTTGCGAATGTTGGATTTCAATGGCTGGCTGCTGATTAGCGGTGCTAGTTGTGGGGGTGGTTAGATCCGAATAGACTGCCTGCTGTCTGTTTTAGGATGCTGAATGGCTGGGCGCTGCTGATTATGTTTTTTCGAGGAAAACTGGTTCTGCTGATACTGAATTGCAATAGAGAATGAAAAGAGACTCTCTATCACTCCCTGCCGGAATCGCATTACCGCTTTTAAGGAGGGTTTTATCAATTTATTCATGGGCCAGTCCTTCCAAAACAATCGATCCGAGGGCGCCCTGAGGCCAAGTCGCTGGATCGGCGCAGATTCGATGTTTGGGTGGCAGGAACGGTAGGCAATATTTGAACTGGAACCTGATCGGGAGCCTGATCAGATGTAACTGAAATGCCAGAAGGGGAGAAAAACGGAGACTGGATGGGCCCTGGATTGAAGCTGGAGAAGAATGATCTGGTAATGACAGAAAATCCTGGGAATCCTCTGAACTGATGACAACTGCTGTAAGTACTCCATTGTTGAGGTATACAAAAGTTGATGGGTCTTGAAATCGCTTAGGTTTTTGCCAAAACGAAAAACACAAGACAGCTAGGTAGAGGTGACTAATGTTTAAATAAGGTAGATTTAATTGATGACAGCAGATGATAGGTTGTTGGTGCCTAGCTCCTCCCCTGAACCCCACCTATAGGTTAACATTTGCTAAACTTGAACAGCACACTGGTAGGAAATTTCCAGCTGACATACGTCTTCTGTTTCACTTTGTTCTGCCAAGCAGGAGTGGGCCAGCACTCTAGCTATTATATATTTTGTTAGAAGGAAGGGCAGCAGCCTTGGTATTTCTCTCCAGTGTCTTTTTTTTAATGCCAGGGTCACTGAAAGTCATCTGTAATCTCCTGTAGTTATGGAGGACGCATGTATGGGGCTGGTTATAAAAAATGGACTATGACTCTGGGGACCAGGCAGTCGGAAAAAAAAAGTGGCTGCAAAACAATAATTGCTGCCAGACTAGAAGGTGTGAGAGAAAATGACAATCTGAAATGGCAAATTGATTTTCGCTCTGCATGAGGCCCGACTTCAAGCAAAAGCAAAAGCAAAAAAAAATAAAATAAATACTGATTAAAATGGTATAAAGTGATTTGGTGTTAAGTTGAGCAGGGTAGCATAAATAATGGTTAATGGAGTACACAACACTGCGGCATTCCTTATGCAACAGCTGAGAGGCACTAAATGAAAAACACAAGACTCAGGGTCCATGCCTTAAAGACTTGGGGCAATGATGGACTCTTAATATAATTGTAAACCCATCCTTACTGAACCGTTGACTGTAGATGAGACAACAAACTACAAATTAGCCGGTGTTTGATCTTTTGGGTTATATTTTTTAAAAAAAACCTTGCCCAGTGTATAATTTCCTGCTATTTTTTTTTTAAACTGAGAAATAAACAATTAGAGAGTGCTTCAGAGGCCTTCAATTGTTGCACATTTGTTGTTTGGCTCAGGTTTTGTAAAATGAACAGTTTTGTTTTTTTCTCCTTTCAAAAAATAGCAAATAATTAAATCAATTGTATTGATATTAGTATTAAGTAGTTGCATACTGTAGGTTGATGAGGGGAGGAAGGGGACAAGAAACACAGACCAAATATGAATGCTCAGGCCAGGTAAAAATAAGTGTTCCAATTAATTTAGTACTGTAGGTAGCCCACACTACCCCTCATAAATCATGACAAGGCTTAAATTCTTTCTGAAAATCAGTTTTAATCTCAATATTAATATAGGTAAGATCTAACTGTAACTACCACCTTTGACCCTGAATATTACACATGGTACTCTGTCAAGCATACTGTGAGAAACTAAATCATTTCAGGGCACTATTTCATATGTTCTGGGCAGATGCCTTTTCTATCAAGCATCTAGTCGTTTCAACAGTACTGGTAACACAAGGTTATATCAATAGCTTTCTGATACAAGCGTTTTATTGCTGGTTATATTAGCTCATATGTCTGAATAAAAGATTAAAGTTGAATTATCTTTGTTTACAGTGATTAAACTGTCTATTATTTCGGAAGCATTTCAACTCCCTTTAGGTCCTCAATAGGTGAAATATTATTTATTTTTTCTTTACAACAGAAAGGTAACAAATAATATATAAGCCTAAAAAGGTTTCAGAATCAGTGGGATATCTAAACCAGTACACATGGCTAGTTAGCTGAATGAAAAAATAATAAGAAATAACAACTAGAATAAAACCCAATAACCCTTTTTCGTGTTGCTCTTTATTGATGTAATGCTCAAATCCTTTTACTTTTTTTCTGTGTATATAACATTAGTCGACAGTATAATTGCTTATGTTTCCAGCAAGCATATACACAATAAGCCATATTTGAGAATTTTTTTTAAATGATTTTAGTTTGACTTTCTATCGGCTACGAACTCTCATCACCAAACGACATGATTAATCAAATTTGAATGGGGAATTGAATGTAATATCGACTTAATAAGCAACATCCTGAAAACTGTTTTTTAATTAATTATTTTCTAACAATTATAATGACAATTACAAAGATTATGCTATAATTGTTGGCAGTAAGTCACATTGAGATATCTTAAGAAGCGATTTGAAACAAAACTCATCTACACATATTTGTATTTGTTTACTAACCCTTTACTATACATTTAATTGTTTTCAATGAATAGTGTTGAATGAATTGTATTATTAGTAGTCGTGTTTTTTTGATTGGCATCAATACTATAAAAATCATAATTACAATTCTTTATTGTTTGTGTGAGAAGTGAAATAGCCACTGAATCTGGTTCAGTATGATTGAATATTGATACAGTGTCTGTATTTGGTTTATTGGTACTAAACAGCTCAGTTTAAAACTGTCCTTCTGGTTTTGTTATCTTCCTATGCACCTTTAGCATTGACACTCGCCCTTCGATAAGTCCCACTCTATGAGATCATCCAACCATTGCATATCTGTACAGTAAGAGCTGGTGGTGATCTTGAGAAGAAATGAGTAACACTCTCTGAGTTTCAAACAGAATTCAATCAAGTCCCCAAGACACAGAATATGAAAATAACAATTACATAATCTGAATAATCACTTCCAAATGTTTCGGCAATCTTAATTGCAGTACATGTTTTAAATTCTTGATAAAAACACCCACCCTGTCTGTTATAGCTTTTTCGTGTGTGTCATTCTTAATAGGAAGCTGTGTGGTCCAGTGGTTAAAGAAACAGGCTTGTAACCAGGAGGTCCCCGGTTCAAATCCCACGTCAGCCACTGACTCATTGTGTGACCCTGAGCAAGTCACTTAACCTCCTTGTGCTCCGTCTTTTGGGTGAGACGTAACTGTAAGTGACTCTGCAGCTGATGCATTGTTCACACACCCTAGTCTCTGTTAGTCGCCTTGGATAAAGACTTTAAATAAATAATAATAAAAACAAAAAAAAATCATTGGAACTGTTTCAATTCCAAAAAGTGTGGACTGAAAAAGTGAAATGGAAGTTTTTGAAATGTAAAACGCAAAAAGTAAAACCTAGATCAGCAGACAACAGGGAGGCTTGCTTCCTCACTCCAACAAACAACGAAGAGTTTAAAAAAAGAACTACCTGTATTTAGCACACCGACGTCCACCATTTGCTGTTGATATTTTTGTTTCCCTGCCTTTATTTTCATCTTCACTCAGGTGAAGCCACTTTTTCACACGCTGCCACAACACTATAACATTGCTTTCCTCTTAAAGTTATTAGGACCCCATCCAAGCCTGTTACTCACATTCTGCACAGGAATCTATGCAGGTCTTATTTCTTGTAAGACAGGAAAAGTTAGAGAATAACTGTTATTAAACACACAGTGATGTGGCACAACAATTGGCACATACAAAGTGAAAATAATGAGCTGTGTGAATGTTGTGATGTTACTAAGATGTAGGAAATGTAGTAAGTTTGAGAACTCAACCCTGTCTCTGTCATGCACTCATTTTGAGAAATTCTCAACACAAAAAAACACAAAAAACTACCAGCTGTGGTCCTTTCTTATTGTGCCTCCTATTTAAAATACCCGGTTACAGATACACGTAACGGTGGTTTGCTATGTATTGTTTTTTTTTGTTTTGTTTTTTTTGGTTTTCAACACAGTATATGAAAGACATTAAACTTTAAATGAAACCACTGGGAGGTTATCAGATAGGCTCTTTTATTGTAAATTGTACAGAAAACAACTAGACCAAACAAGACAACCCTGTTTAAATTCATTTTGAGATCCCACAAGCAAGAAAACAGATTTCAAGAAATAATAAAGCTGTGATATGATGCTGATGTGACAATCACTGGTCCATCTGACTAGCCTTAGAGGATGAACAGCTGAGCAGCAAGGCCTGATTCTGTTTTGAAGTTAAACCTATCGTTTTGTTTTTTTTTATTTTCAACTCAGCCTAAAACAATTAAATAAATTGTGCGCTTGTTTTAAAATGAGCCATTCTTCTACTTTCCTTTGAGAGCCTATAAATCATTATATTATATAAAACATTATATTGGCTCCTGTGTCAATATCATGTTGTTTTGTCAAGGACCCAAATTATTGCTAAAAACCATCTGCCATAGCAACTCCATTACCTTTGTTCCTGTGAGGAATAATCAAGTTGTTTATTTTAAACACAATTTTAAAAGTGTTTATTTTTTATTTTGTATTTGTTATTCTCAATAAGGGATGAAAAACTTACACTAGAGTTCTAAATGTTTTTAATCTTTCTTGTTATATCACCAACAACTAACCTGAATTACCTGAACAATTTATATTGCATAATCATTTAGATTAATAAAGTGTAATAGTATTCTGTGGCCTACTTCAAGTTGCCTGCAGTGTTAATATACCTCACTGCATATTTTGTTGTCAAATTGTAACCAGTGCTTTCAAATCTATTTCCTTACCTCTTAATAGCTTTGGAGAAACTACAACAGAAAGTGATTGGTACCAGTAAAATAAGCAACCTTATATATATATATATATATATATATATATATATATATATATATATATATATATATATATATATATATATATATATACAGTAGCATTGTCTTATGTTTTTATTTTTTTGTTTTTTAATTTTCTAAATTAAAATATACAATACAAGCAAAGGTGTTCAGCAGAATAAAATGTGGACCTGTGGGAAATATTTAGAGATCTTTTCTCCAGCTGTGGCTACCAAATACCATTTAACTAAACTGACAGGGCAATAGGATAACTTCATGCATCATTCGAGTGGCCAGCCTATCTATTTAAAACAAAACAGGCATATGTGACAAGCAAATAAATTATTTGGTCAATTCACTGAATTTATGCTGTGCATTTCCATTTCCAAGAGGTTTAATTACATGCCAGATGTCATTTGTCTGACAGACAATTCATTTGAAGATTTTTAGGAACAGCAGCTCTCCATGTAATAAACTCTGCAATGGAAATTGCTGTGTTGGAAGGTGATGGACCTCCAACTCCCAGAAGCAATGACCTGGGGAATTATCATCTATTTCTTAATATATAAGAAGAAGCCTTGGAACTCTTCAGTGATCTCCTTAAGTCTTTCAGTGCTTTTATTACTATAGTGTCTGCTTCATGAGAAGCCAGTGTCGCTTAAAACTCAAATTAATTTCCAACTTGTTTTTAGCCCCAAAGACTGTCACAAGATACAGGTTCTGTAAGCTAGTACTGTGGAGAGTCACATTAAAAAATTATACCTTCACACGATGACCTGGAGCACTTTACGGAAAGTATATCCCAGCGGGGCATTCAAACTTGATGAAGTGTGTCTCTGAATCTCGATACCTAAGGCTTGGGGGTTTACTTCTCTGGCCACTCTGTTTGTTTCTTGAAATCAGGTTGTTCCACACCAGATAAGTCAGTCATCAAGACATTGACTGTTTTTTTAATGAAAGACGGCTGAAGTTAACACCCAGGGCAACACGTACAGTGTACGCGTTGAGACATACTAATGTTGTCCATATTCCTGTTAGATGTAAGTTCATCAATACAGCAGAATGTACTTTAAAGCCATCCTGTGATTTTTTTCACTAATCAAAAAATATGTGTTTTACATATTTTTAGAAATTATTTTCCTTTTAAATTTTTTCATGGTTTTTTATTCACATGCCCTCTCTTCAGCCCCTTTCACACTAGCATGTTCTACCCAGGCCGAGACCCGGTGTCATGCAGGTCGGCTACGCGATTTCATACTTCTTTTGATAAAGCAAGGTCGACCTGGGTGACAGAAGCAAATACACAACGCGCATATCAATGCCCCGGAAGCAGCTTGTTATGGACACATCCATCCAAGCTTCTCTGAATTGAACTGTTGGCCCAAATATTGATTAGACAAATATTTCTTTATCCCTAAACAATCTGTCTCAAGGTGTGTCTCAATCAACAAAAATATGGCTAAACAGAATAAACAGAAATATTCCTTGCAGAAGTGAAACCTTCACGCAGGCATGGGTGTTTATTATTTTGTCAGCTGCCGAATGTCCGTCATGCATTTTGTCTCGCTTGACCCAGGTCAAAGTCTGTTGACCCACATCCTGAGATGGGTCGCTGCGACCTGGGTCAACCCAGATATGACCCAGGTACGTGTTTTCACAATAGCGGGATTGTGACCCGGGCAGCCAGAACCTGGGTCAGGACCCGGGTAAGAGTGCCAGTGTGAAAGGTGTTTTAGTTTCAACAGCAGAAATACTGGACAGCTTCCCAGGCTCTTTGAAAGCTTGAACCCAATTAAATATATAATGGGGGGATATTATCGCCACCCTGAAGATCATGTCCATAAGTCGCAGGCAGACATGGGCAGCGCCATGGAGTGGCAATCACTTATGAAGATGAAGTTCATAGACAATTGCTGCTGAGAAACTGCCTGGATGTTTCACATTAGAATATATTGAGAGACATGGAACTACTTGTCAGTTCTGCTTTTTAAGCTTCAGAAACAGCTTCTCTTACAGTAAACGCCACGTGGTTACTTTCAATTATTTGTCCATGGCCTGAAAACCCAAGCAGAATGACTGACAAGAAATACGATTCTCAATCCCGGGTGAAGTCCTCACCAGCAGCTGTACCTATAATTCCAAGGAAGGAATACATTTTTGTGTCTACAAAAGTGGTCAAAAACTAAAATGTTTTTTTTTTCCTTATACTCTTGGCTCCAGTAATTACTCTTTAAGAGCTTGTGAAAAATAGAGCAACAAAAACAGGAACTCACGTGGCAGGTATATAATGGCAAGGGTCATGGGCACTGAAAGGGTTTAACACTTTGACTTATTCCACTCTTAATTGCATACTGTTAAAAATTAACAGTTTATCGAACTGTTGCCAAGTGATGAAAATTCAAGGTGAAATGGTGAAGATTCAAGGTGAAAAGTCAAGGCAGTTATTATATTTGCCCATATTATAAATAAGCCCCATAAGAATGCAGAGTAGACTTCAACATAATCTTAGCAAATCTGTCCCTGCAACACTGCTTTCACGTGACTTTTTTGTGGCATACCATAGTACTATATCACTGGTTGTAGATCAAAATCCTCTTAGGTTTATAACAAATACTGTATTCCTTACACTTGTCCATGGTTTTTAAAGAGGATTATTAGCTACATTTTTTCTTGGCTAGTGAACACTACATTCTTTAAATCAGCTAATTAAGTAAGTTAATAGGCATGTAATGATGCATGTGACAGTCAGATATGGCATTTATATTCCGTGGTTATCTGTTTTTAAATGACAATGATTTAAATCACAATGTTTCTTGTTATTATTATTATTATTATTTGTTTACTTAGCAGACGCCTTTATCCAAGGCAACTTACAGAGACTAGGGTGTGTGAACTATGCATCAGCTGCAGAGTCACTTACAATTACGTCTCACCCGAAAGACGGAGCACAAGGAGGTGAAGTGACTTGCTCAGGGTCACACAATGAGTCAGTGGCTGAGGTGGGATTTGAACCGGGGACCTCCTGGTTACAAGCCCATTTCTTTAACCACTGGACCACACAGCCTCCTATTAAGAATGACACACACGAAAAAGCTATAACAGACAGGGTGGGTGTTTTTAAGACCGTGGCAATAATATCTGTACTTGTTTATTGTCTTTTGTTGAGCCCTTTTAAAATGTGTGAAGAATTCTTCTTTTAGCAAAAGCTTTGGTCTCCATGGATTACAGCTCATCAATCAAGAAGTGCCTTCTAAATTCACGTTTAGCGATGTAGTCCACCTATATAATAACACTGGCAATGGGACTCAATATATTTATTTTAATGTTTAGTCTTTTCAAGATGCATATCATCCCAGAACCACACTTCCATAACCTTTTGATTCTGGTACTTAATAGTGCAAATCTTTTAAACATTACTTGCCTCATTATTCCTTATTTATGGCAGAAGGATAAAGAAAAAAGAATGAAGAATGAGCTGCACACTTAATCCAAAAGCAATTTAATGTTTAGCAGGCATGTAAGTTAACGTGTCTTCGGACTGTGTATAATTGAGCATGACTCTCATCATAAAGATGAAGCATGTTATATATGTCATCTATACAAGGAATGTCATAATACAAACCCCTTTGTAATTTAAATGATATGCCTTTTGTCACCTCTCTTCTTTCGCTGTTAATAATAACTGTATGGCCTTTCCTAAATTAAAAAAAAGGAAAAGAAGGACTAAAATAGATTTGTCTGTCAGAGATTTAAAAAAGAAAAGAAAAAGGGTTGTGACAATATATGGATATATTTTTCAGATTTAGAAACTTTCTAACAAAGGAATATTGAGATTCTCAATACCACTGGCGAGAAAGTGTATCCTGTTTATTCTGCTCATCATGAATTCACTTCATAAATGATGATTAACCATTTTGATTCTGCTACTTCAGACACATGCTTGATTGCATGATATGGTTTATTACTAAGAGAAGCAAGCAAGGGGAGGTAGCTGTATTTTGAAATGAGTCAGAAACACAATGTTAAATACTGATAATAATGTGTATATTGAAGGATACTGCAGAGCCAAGCTTACATTATTCACCATTTTCAAATAATTACACCATTTTCTATTTTTAATTATTATTTTGTAAACTCCAGAACACATTTGCAATTGTATATATTATTATTATTATTTATTTCTTAGCAGACGCCCTTATCCAGGGCGACTTACAATTGTTATCACATTATTTTTACATACAAGATATCACAATCTAGGTAAAGTACCTTGCTCAAGGGTACAGCAGCAGTGTCCCCCACTGGGGATTGAACCCATGACCCTCCGGTCAAGAGTCCAGAGCCCTAACCACTTAAATTAAAGGGTTATCTCAATAGATATACTGTACATTACTGTATTGGAAAACTACTAATGGGTGTGTAAAATCTAGCCAGTTTGGGGACGGGACAGGACACATGGTGTTAAATGTTATCCATTCTTTCAATCGTGCAAACTGACATCTTTAAGATCCCAATCTCTATACAATTTTCTTCTGTCAGCCTGTAGAGTTTACTGTTCTATTAGTGATGCTTCCTTCTTACCTATTTGATGCTGTCTGTTGTACCAAACTGCCTTTGACATTTCACATCTAGCGCCAATCTAATATGGACCTTGATGCCCTGGACAGCAATGCTTATTTTTGCATTAAACCTTCAATGTTGTTCATCCTTTAGTAAAGCTTTAAAATGTATTAGCACATGTTCTAATGGAACAACTATTATAGAATGGTATGTACTGTATATAGCAAGTCATTGGCTTTGTTCAAACCTTTTTTTGCTCTTGTTTTATTATTAATTATTTAAGAACTTTGGGTCTATTTTAAGATCTTGGGTTCTTTGATTTTCATCACAATAAAGGGGTACTAGATGCAATATGGTAATACGAGGTAAGAAAGTGGATTTGAAAGCATTAGTTAACCCTTTTAGTAGCTTTTGTACTAAATGTAGCCTTTATTATGTTATATCACAATCACAAAATAAAACATACATATGGTAATAAGTGTTGTATATGTTTACTTATCAGCATATACAGAACCAATGTTATGACAGCACACAGCTAAACCATTGATATTACCACTGATACTTTTCTAATCCAATGGAGAGATTTTTAGATTTTATATCTCTGTATGCCAATATATTAAATGTCCTAAGTGCTGTTACCTTCTGGTGGATATTTTAAACACTTAATTCAATTGCTTGGCTGGTAGTTCCTTTGAAAACGAATGTCTTTATACAAGGTTACAGAAGAAAGCACTTTGAAAGGCTCTGTGCACCAGCTCTCTCCATCCCAAGTGATTTAGCTGCTTTTCAGGTTTAAGCTAGATTTACATTCACTCCCAATTGTATAACCATCATACTTTATACAAGTATGATTAATTTATTAGGATTTCATCATTATGATCTTTCAAGTTTTATTCTATGTTAGCATCAAAAATCTGTAGATGGTTATTACTTAAAATTGTCCTAAACTGGAATTAAATCAGCTTATATGGATTTTGAATCAGGCTTGTACAAACTTGGGTGAAATATATTTAAATAACTATATTAATGTCGTTCATCTCGCTGTTGATTTGGGGAGCACAGGTGTGGTTAATGAATGCAAGTAGGAGCTGAAGACTGATGGTGATTGTGGACTCTGATGAAATTAGCTCATAAGCCGTTTTTGATCAAGTGTGTTAAAAAGAAAGAATAAGGAATACAATATAAGCTCCTTGTGCATTTTGTATGTGCCTTGCATGCAATACAGTGTAGGGCATGCAGTGATAATTCAAATTAGAAAACCTGCAGGTCATGCGACCCCACTCATGAATATCAAACTGGATTCTTCTTTTAACTAAAAATGCTTGCTAAAGGAGCTCCAAAAGAAATACCATACGAGCATAAGAGGGGCAATTGGGTAAACTTTTGAAACTTTGTTACAGCATTCAGTAAAGATCGACGTGATTTGGGTATTGCTAGTGTGGCATTAGAAACTAATGGGGGAAAAAAAGTGTTTTCACTGTAGCATTTTCTTTTTTTCTTAACATATACTCCAGTGAATAAATTACACTAATTATATATTGCACAGCTGTTTGTGGTATAAGCCTCATTTAGCATTGTTTGCATCCTGTGTGTTTAAAAATTCACTTAGGGACACATTTATTATGGTCTAAAATGTTATTTGCAACATTTGTTGTTTAATGTTACATAACTAGTAGCAAAAAATGCAGGAACACCTTTGAGTCCATAAATGACACTTACAAGTTGCTTGTTTTTTTTGTTTGTTTTGTAAGACTGATACATTTATTTGGAGCATATTGTGGCAGCGCTGTGTAGTGTGTTCTCAGTGGCGGTATTGAAGACGCTACTAGGAATTCTTTTTGGCTCTTAAAAGTGGCGTTTAATATTTGCTCTTTCAGAAAATGGATTTAGCTCCTTTACATTCCCCAGCAACAACAACGTGCAGCACGCAGGCTGCGCTTATATAGGCTCATGGTTAATGCTCATTGGCTGAGGTCACAGTAATTAGTTTACATAATCCCCCTCCATTCGCACAGCACAGCACACACGCAGGGGGCGGTGCGCACACACAACAGACAGCAGAGACATTCACAAAAAATAACAGGCAGCAACAGCTCATACACACACAACAATAAAATAACAGCAATTCAACAGTAAAACTGAACAGACCTACCCACAGAAATCCCATCCCCACCACCCCCCACATATTCAACACAGAACACACAAAATCCCAGTCCTCGATCACGTTTGACCTGACGCTACAATATTATAGATTAAATTGCATTTTGTTGAACAGAGATTGCAGAAGCGTTACTGTATATCTACATTGACACTGGTTGAGACTATGATAAGACTTGAATATGCATTACCACCAATAGAGCACTAATTTACTAATAATATTTGATTGGAATGATCTAGTATTGCAAAGAAGTTGATTGCAGCGATTGAGTGATTCTTAGTCTTTGTTCTTAATACCTCACATAATTGTCACTTAAGGGTGCAACCCATATACAAACATGTAAAATGTAACAACAGCAACTCATTCACATGAGTAGAGACAGAAGAAGCAAACGTGAAAACAAGAAAACCTGTATGTTGGTTTGGTTGTGATAGCCAGGTCTGTAAAATATTTCTTTACTTTTTTGTTCTTTACTGAGACCATGAACACTAGTTGTGAGACAGAGAGAAGCAATGGAATTGAGGCTGACAGATAGAACATGTGTAATGAATAAGAGCTACTCTTTAAGGGGATTTGTTTCAGCAAACACTTCACAGGAAGCTAATTTCGGATGTCTAAATATATTCCTGATTGCAACCTTTTAAATGCTGGCTACATGGAAGTGATATCCACAAAGCTTGAAACGCTCCTTGAATTCAACAGCACTGCTGATAACATCTAAGTTGAAGTCTGCTTAATGCTTTTTACTTGTTGTTTTTTTCACTTCAGGTAAAGAAACTGTTTTTAATGAAGGACAGAAGGCTGATCTGACTTATTCCAACAAGCTGTGAGCTTGATGTTTTAGAATCAAAGGCAAGTTTTTTTTTTCTGCATATAGTTTCAGCAATGCCTGTGCATTTTTTAGGAAGGGGTTGGGGGTGTAGTAAATCAGAGTATCTATACTAAACTTGTGTTAAATACACCCACAACTCTAGCAAACAGGAAAGCTGCAGCAGTTTTTAATATTAATTATGTGAACACTTGTAAGTTTGCCCATCATTATTGTAATGAATGAATTCACACTGTAGTAGGGTCCTGCTGCTGCTTGTCAAATAAAAAATACTCTATAGTTAGGGACCAACTGGGTGATGAACTACAGTACAGATGTCTTATCAAGCTTGTGGTCACTTGTGAGTTGCAGAGAACGGCATGGTTTTCAATAAATGGGTTTTGATTGTACACCTCACAGGTAAAAGTCCATTGACCTGAATGCTGCTGAATTGTCATTATTTAAAATTAAGACTAATGTCCACCCACATTGTGTCACTATTGCATACATAGGTGGAGGAACAAAATAATCATTATTGGAGCAAGACCCCTATGTGCAACTTTTGCAGTCAACTCTGATAAGAATGTGACACTGTCTATAAGTAAGATGATGACAGACTTTAATAGAGTACCATAGTGAGTGTCAAAAGCCTTGGTAAGGGATTGTTTGGGCAAATTACTCTCCATTTAAATCTGTTTTTAGATGTGTTGGCTAGCTTGATTGTCTTGTCGTTGACATTGAGTTTAATTATTTCCTGAGAATAGTCTACCAGACATACTCCCACAGAAAATACTGACTCATGCAGTTAACAACTTGCATTGATTTGGAAGGTATTTTAGAAGATCTGCTTAAGTCTTACTGGTTCTGTGTTTTGTTTATTTTAGCTAATACAATCAGGCTTGTAAGAAAACCCAGTTGAATTTTGAAAGCAATTCGTAAAGAATACAAGTGTTAAAGTGTTAAAAGAATAATACAGATATGTACAAATATACCTCATGTAGGGCTCTCAAACACTTCCGCAATAATGGGGTTAAACCTGAGAGACCAATTTCTACCCCCCAAAATGATATTTAAGAAATTATGGAAAGCGGGATTTCACCCAGAAATTAAAAGTTAACCTGATCCATTCATTGAAAATATGCCTGGGATTGTTCTGCTAGAAATCCAACAAGAAGGAGACACAGCTTGTTTATTTTAACAAGAAAACGGACCATAAAGGTAATCAAAAATATAAACTATAAATACAACGCAAAGTGGGGAGGGGGGATTACCTCAAAAAGTATGTTTTTCCTTTTCCTATTCTGTGGTAGGAGGGATAACAGACCAAAGGCTCCTCAGAGCAACATGCAATCGCTGCATATGTCCTATGATTTCAGCATCTAGACCCAAGTAAAGCACAAGGAACAAGCCTGAAAAGGGATCCTCAAAGGAAGCTGTTAAATTGAATGTTTTAAGAAATGTTCTGTTACTGTCAGCATTGCAAAACTACATTTTTGTACTTGTCATGTAGTCATTGTATTTCTCTTGTTGTCTATTACCTACAGTTAGCAGTAAAAAAAATAAAATAAATAATAACGACTGCTACTGGACTGTACAAACCCAATGGGAAAATTGACTGAATGTGTTGAATATTTTTAGACTAATTTCTTCATCCGCAACACAAAGCTACAATTCAAGCTGTGAGTGCTGTTTAAAATTAAACGTCAATAGGGCAAGGGTCTAAACCAGCAAAGAGGTCAAAACCTCCTGCATTTTTTCTGAATTGCTAGATTCGATATTCCAGTTAGCAATTCTATTGGTTTTTCAGCTCTTGACTGTGTTTGTTGTGTGTCATTAGGACCACCTGTCAACGATTGCAAACCACTGGATTTTGCTCAGCTCTGGAGAGTTTAACACTGATTGATGACAGGTCACCTGGATCTGGCCTGACGAATTTTCAATTCTTCCATGGGGAAATTGCTCATTTCTATTTCCATTTTTGCAACAAGACAGCATGCTAAGTTTATATATTACTCTCTATCTAATGGTGGAATTGTTTCATGATTAAAATGAATGATGCCACAAATTACACATTAGATTTTTTTTTCCTTTTCCATTTTAATCACAAAACCTTTTATATTGTAAATTAGGTGAACATATTATTTTTATTCAGTTCACATCAACCTCAAACTTTAGGATCATGTCGGTTCTGCTTCTTAGCATTTGAGCAAGATTCACGGTGCAGGGGTTGGAGCTGCTTAATTAATGTCTATCATTATTGACTCTCTATTTAAGGCACAATCTTACGCACTTCCCTTTCCAGTGTTTTCTCTTTGTAACAAACGCACAGATGCAGATATTCGTGCTTCAGCTTAACGTCTCTATATCTAAACTTCGTTGCCTCACTCCTTTCACTGCAGGTCACTTCTATGCACAGCACTGCCAAGATATTATCAATTATTTTCATACCTGCTCCGGTGATTCTTCTCATCATTCAGCTTCTCTATTTTGCTGCAGGAGCTCCAACGTTAGTCCTTCCTGCAACCATCCAGTCTCCAGCACAGCAACAGTGCCGTTCAAAGCACAGCTCCATTACTGAACTTTCTCCGCGTTAATTAAGCACATGCAACAGACTCTCTCCATCTGGCTGTAGGCACAATTAAATCATATTCGTGGGATCCAGTATCACTATCGTTTATTGGCAGGTTTTTTTCCCCCTATCTCGCTGTCTTTCCCAACAGTCTGTCTCGCACTGCAAAGAATCATCAAGCATAATCCGAGTACAATTTAGCATCGGCAATGGCATCCGGTTCTCATTCAGCCTCTACCATTAGGCACCACACTCTCTCCAAACATTTGAAAGTAAATAATAGGAAATACCTGCTTCCACCAACTGGAAATATTTAAACAATAACATTCAGGTCTTTTACCAAATAAATAATCAACGGTAAAGATATGAGTGTTCCACCCCGCCGTCAGAGCCGGTTCGATATTTATTTTACATTATCAAGCTCTCTTAGATACGGGGTTATTATGTTCTATGAGTACCATAATCATTCTCCGATAACCATTTTGCCGATCGGTCTTCCCCGAATACAATCAGATACACCATCAGAGCATTTAATATAAACATTCCATTTGCGAGAGTTATTAATCACAATAATCAAATATTCTACCCTGCATCGCTTTCTAAAGTCAACGGTTCTATTCTAATCATAACCTCTAGATGGCAATATAACACCTTAAGTTCTATATATTTTAGCGGGACCTCTTTCACTGCGGAAGTCATGTATTTTCAAAGCAGGACCAATTTACTTCAGAAATTAAAATTTCATTCGATGCAAGACATATGTCGGATACGGAAACCATGTCCTACGATTATCAACGTTTCAGTCAAGGTGCCCTCCTATTCTTTATCCTCTCAGGTTCTACAGCAACCTCAGATCTATGCATTCTTTATCTCTGCCCAAAGGCAGTCCCATCTTCGGCTCAGTCTAAACCGCCTTAACACTCAAAGTCCAATATCACTACCGATGGCAGTCCACCATTCACTATTACAGATAACTGCTTCAGCAGATCTCTGCTCTCTACAGCTGGGCTTCTGCACACTACTGACAGTACTCCATAGTTTACTTCCTTAGATCTCTGCACTGTTCAGCAGATCCCGCCCTCTACTCTTAATCACTCCTCACTACAGCAGGTCTAGGCTCCCTCTTCAGATCTGCTTACTGATGCAGCACACAAAAGTTGCTTTAGTTTACCATTTTAAATTTGCAACTGCCCTCCTCCAGAGCTTCCAACGCTCCAGCTTGCCTCCGATACTCAGATGGTGGCAGCCATTTCGTTTGACTTCCTCAGAAATCTAGTCATATGTCCGCTCATCCTTTCAAATACTACAACATTTTAATACATGGTGAGAGATGTGGTACGAGACTGGAAATCTGTCTTGATTATGAGTTAGGGAGTTCCACTATTAGGAGAAACCCAAATCTCTGAATGTGAGTTCACCTTTTCCATTTCAAGCAGACATGATAGTAGCAAACCGCTGATCGATCCCATATTAACTAACACATAGGATGCTCACTACTCTCATCTCCAAAACCATCCTTTTTCCCCAACCTTATACCCCCACCATTCAGTTTGGATCGGAGCACCAACTTTTGAATCCAACATCAATCTCCGTCTATTCAAAAAACATGGGGCGCCGGTCCTCTGCAGTATTAAATTTATACATCTGTTCATCCCATACCAACATAGCAATAGCCCATCATAGACTAGTTAGCATGCCCGGAGTGGGAGCTACCTGATTGCTGGGACCACCAGAGGTTTTCCCCTTCTAGCAAAGGGGTTTTTTCCTCTCCACTGAGCGGCAGGTAAACACATAACCATACCGTACTAACACCATTTTAACCTCTCCAGTTTGTCTTGTATGTTCCTTCCTTTCCTGTCTTTTCTATCTATTTCTGGCTTGTCTCCTGTTGTTTGTCTCACTGTGGGGTTTTCTGCGGGGAGCCGGGGGTCCATTCTTTGGGGCGCCTCTGCCAAGTCAGCGCCCTTTTATGTGTTTTCAGATCCTCGTGGATTCGGTCGGGGATCTCTTCCTATCCTAACTTCAAGTCCGAGCCCCTCCAAACCCGCCTCTAAGTCCGGGCCATTGGCTCACCTTCTATCCTAAGTCTTTGTCCGCCTCTGTCCCACTAACAAGCTTGTTTCTGCTTCCTCTATTCTATCCTTACAGCCTAAACAAACACCCTGTGAAATGAGCAATTAAACCAGGTCACCTCTGCCATAGATTTGAGCTACTTAATAAGATGGCTACCCAAGCAAAGCCGTTTCAATATTATTCCTGTTAACACAACATATTCTGTTTCAAGCTTCTGTTTTTTTTTTTTGTATTGCTGATGAAAAACTATGGAACCGTTTGGTCATTAAGACAAATGTTTAATGCTATGTATAGATCCTAGGATGTGCTTGTGGGGTCTTTTACATTAGGAAAACCAGACATACATTTAGCAGAATGATAGCTAAAATGGTATGAATGGTAAAACGGTTCTACAGTATTATACATACCAATGGTATTACAGTGGGAAGCTAGACATGGGAATCCTTCTGTGTGCTAACATACGTATAACAAATGCTGAGAAATACTTGTTCCAAATCCATTATGTTGCCATTAATGGTATTCATGCAATCTGGTAATAGTACAGGTACATTTTCTTCAAATATTAATTGTATCTAAATGGTCTTTTTTATGTTATGGTCTTAAAGAAAATCCACCCAAAAATATTGCTGTATCAAAATATACTTCTTATGCTTTCTCTCTTGTCTTTCATACAATGTATATAATGTTCTGAGGTCTCAATCCATCAACACCATTACAGAAAATTACAAGAAAATGTGATTAAAAACTGAATAAATATTAGAACTTCATGCCAACTGCCATGGATATGATCTTAACTTTAAAGAACATAATAGTATTGCAATTTCAAATTAACCAGCGATAAAAATGAACCAAGTAAAGCATCTGGCAACTCATCAAGCTGCTCACCAAGCACTCATTAGGCATTCATAAAAGCTTTTATCACTCTAGGTGCAACCTTGGGACTAAAACTTACCACAGCAGTAAAAAAGGATTAGGTGAGACATCTGGAAAAAAACCCATCAAAACATCTGCTACTGGGTATAACAATTGCCTACGATTCATTCCATAGTAGAACAAAAAATCACAATCAAAGAATTAATTAAGCCCTATGGTTGCTGTTAGAAGTATGCAATAACAAACATTAGTAACGTGTCACAAAAACTGCAGAAGAAGAGGAGGGCTTGCTGTTGATCTTATTGAACATGCAGCTATGTTGAGTTCTGCAAGCAGAGTCATCCTAGTACACTGTTTGGTTTAACCCAGTCCTAGTAAAATACATTTAAAGATATATTATAATCTGATAGTCTTGACGACTATCATTCCCCTTCCAAAAATGAAAATCCTGGAAAAGCCAGACTTACGCAGATTTAAGCTGCCTGCCGCTGGTTATTCTGGGCCCTGTAATATTTGACAAGCAAATTATTTTCTTTTAAAACTTACTGCCATGTAAGAACAAAAAGAATTATATATATTTTTTGTACTCATCTATATTAATGTGGCAGTACCTGGCAATGATACAGCAGCCATACAGACCAAGATATATGTTTTATTTTTTTCTGGAAAACATTGTACAATAGAATCAAAGGAGGCTGAAAGTTATCCTGAGGCATGACCAGATATTAATCATATAAACAAGTACGTCTCAAGAGGCATTGTTGGGGAGGTCAATAGAAAAAAATGCTATTGAGTACAATATTCAGACCATTACTTTGGTGTTTTAAGGTCCATATTACGTTAGAAGTATTAGCAGTAAAGAAACCCTGGTCTTTTTAAAAGGGTTTCTGGTGTTTTGCACATGTTTACATTGTTTTGAATAATTGAGCGATTGTTTTCTCAGTAATGTCATTGTAATTCCATTAATAAAATGATACCATTTATATTGCTTTCTTATGGAGTAAACAGTAACTACACTCAACATATGTTCCTATTAGGCACATGTACAGTATGTTCATGATTACGCTGTCACCATGCATGATGAATTCATAGTGTGGGGTTTTTTATATGAATAGCAAAATGTATCATCAGTTAAGCTTTACTTCATATGAACTCAATTGCAATTGCTACTACATAATTATTAATGCAATTACAGCATAATTACAAATATATATATATATATATATATCAAATAGAACCATTGATTTTACAAAAAATGGTAAAATAAACATGGCTGTATTCCATGCCATACAACTCTGTATTGAGATAAAATGCTTAAAAAAAGATTATGGAAATATTAACTTTATGCATCATTTTGTGAGTATTACACATATTTAATTCTATATGAGGCACTGCTAGCTTGAGGCATAGTAACATATTCATTGTCCCATTACCTATAGTTTCCAATGCAATCACGAAACCTACTCTGGCTAAAATTCTTTCCTAATGTGCAAGGTTTCCCAGTCTAATTTTATTTGCACAATTTGCAGATTCCTCCGAAGCATACTAAATGCTTCAGGTAGATGATGCCTGAGTGAAAATATAATTTAGGAAAAATAAATCTACTTTGTACAGGATACCACAGGGATCCATAGCCCTAGTGAAATGTGCAACAATATACATTAAATTACATTGTTCTGCAAGAGCTGTTATAATAGAGTCCAAAGCTCATCTCAAATAGTTTATTTACTGCCTTTTTTTAAATTACTGTATTAAATGCCAGCATATTACCTAGGGCATGGGCACCAATAGCTTTCATAAGAGACTGTTTTAAATTATACCACTGGCAATTTCATTACACATATCCTTTCCAACTAGATCTGTGGGACGGTACCAAACTATATAAACTATCCTGAAAATGGCTTTGAATAAAAGAAATAAAGCAACATTGTAAGCGGAATTATTCTTGAATAATGTGATAATCAACATAAGAATAATGATTAACAGTTTCTACTAAATCACAAACTCTTTGAATGAAGACTGAAGCTGGAACGTTTGTCCAATCAACTAGTAAACTAGTGGATAATGACATGTGGAACTGAGACAAACATTATTTCTAAAGTTAAGTGAGACTCCTTTGACATTGCAGCTTTACTTTGTAAGCCTGACAGGAATCACAATGCAGAGAATACACCTCTGCTGCATATACATCTATGGCTAAAAGTTTTGCACCACCCTATGGAATTAACAAATTTTGCTTCAAGTCGAATGAAACCTACTGAATAATATTACGTTAATATATTGAATTAGATACCGCTTTGTAGTTTTCCTAATACTTAACAAAAAACTGACAACAATTGAAACATGTGACATTTTTAAAATCTAACATGAAATACTATACTACAATTATGGCTTCCCGGTTTTGATTACATGGTGTTAAAGAATATATAGTGGTGTAACAGGGGAGCCAAATAAGGAAAGGAGGGCACAGTGTCAGTGGGGGCACTTACGCCAAGGCTAAGCCACCACCGCTATGTTGTGCAGCTCTATAAAGAGCAACTCAAATTTAGAGTGCTCCAATTTTGCCCTCATTTACCAGCACAGGCTAATTTAATGGGAAAGAGCAATGCAGGGGAACCATAAGAAAAGGAAGGACAAGCAAAACTGTAGTACAGAGTTTTTATTTATAAGATAAAACATTTTTTTTCGTATTTACAAACACAGATTAAGGACTCGATTTTGGAAAGGGGTTTCGTGGAAACGGCAAAACCTGAACTTTTCCACCTGTTAATACGTTAAAAATATCCTCCTATTTTCCAAAATCGATCCTCTGTTTTATCCGCCAGCGGATTGCATTTCATGCATCATTTTCTGTGGTTCTTAGGAGCTTTAAATGAATAATTAAGGAGCATTTAAATGGTGCAATCCACCAAAAAAATGGTTCGGGTTCAAATGTGTTAGCAATGCTATACAGTAGACCCCCGTTAATCCGTGCAGATTGGGATTGCCTTGAGCCCGAATTAGTGAAAAACACGGATTAGCCGAAATTGAGTTTACTGTTTGAGAAATACCTGCGCTATTAATTGAAACTCAAAAAATGCAATAATACAAATAAAATACAATGTCCCAACAAGGGTCAAAATATATACTGTACATTAGTACATTATCAGCATTGTTCAAAGGCAGAGAGAGCTGGTTTAAAAAAGTCGCTGATCTTGCTCTGAGTCTTTAATTGTCATAACTGCTCTTCATAGTCAGACTGCCAGGCTCAGGGAGTTAAATCTGCTTTCTGCTCGCTTGTCACTGGTGTCAGTAACTACAATACAGTGCTGTCCATTGGCTTGCACTATACTGTACTCAATTGAATTGAATTAAATTAAATGGTGACACTAATAAAGCATGCGAATACCCGCTTCTGCATTATCCGGATTATTGAAACACAAATTATTGAAACAGGGATTAACGGGAGTCTACTGTATTAACACAATCAAAACCTGAAAAAAAGAGTCAAAATGCAAATGCATACAGATATATTTTATTTTTGTATTATTTGTCTTATTGTTTTTGTATGTACACTGTTAAGAAAATAAATTGCAGGACAATACAACAGTGTCATCTTAACAGGTTGTTTGTAGTAAATCTAAATTGTCATTAAACACATATGATATACTGGCAAATGTACTGACATTTACCATTAAAAATGTGTGTGTGCATATAAAAATGATCACTGCCATTCATTACTCTGGCAGCCAAAAACAATATCGCTATCCACATTAACAATTACAATAACGTTACAGTATTTTGATCAAATTATTGGGTACAAATACATCAGGAAGCAATATTTGTCAGCGTAGAAAAGATTTCAGTCGTTAACCGTGCATTATTTAAAGCAGCTGCTTTCATTCATTCCTATTAAAATTTCATCTAGTTCAAGTAATGGTTAGTTATTTAGATGCACCAAGAACCAAAAAATAACATTTTACCTTGTCCACTAAATACAGAAATAAAAATATGTAGGAAGACTGTATACACATATATACATTTCACATAGGCTCCTAGAATCCCAAATATTTATTTATAGGTGCACGCTGTTCCAAAACTTTATAGGCAAAAAAAAAAGACTCTTTCAATTCATTCTTGTCTCTCTTTCTTAAAATCCTGTGATACAGTGGGATATGTGGAAAAGATTTACGTTTGTTAACAGTTACTGAGTCATTTAACTAAAAATCAATGAAAACAAACTCTTCAGCTCTTAACAACCTCTTCTTAGGGATCAAGTAATTTTTTGTTATTAATGCAAAGAAATACATAAGCAAGACCACTCTCCCTTAGATTCCCTCCCATATTTTCACAGTATTGAACATTGATATTACTTCTTAAAAGGAGTACAGTATGTGCAAGCCTAGATCCACACATTAAAGGTAGCTTGCATTAAGGCTTTCAGCACCCCCATTAAAAAAATGTTCCAAATGCTTCCAAATGTACAAAAATGTATTATTTGCCTAAAATTATGTGGTCTATAAACTCCCCTTCTCCTTGGATTTGCTTGTGTTTCTTCAATGGTAATAGCAGCTGCTACTAACATAGGATCCATGTTGAAAGTCAGGGTGACGCTATCTGAAATGCTATAACTATTTGTATACTGGCAGATAGATGTATTGACCATTCTGAAGCATGCAGAAAGCAAACTGGTGGAAGTTCAAAGTATCCACCTCTTTGGAAAATAGACACGGATTCTTAGTTCATTATATATTCTGCCAAAATGAAAGCGAATGTTTTCTGCAGCTTCAGAACATACTCAATCAGAGGGAAAAACAGGTGCATAAAAAAACGTTGAAATAATGGCGTATAGCGCTATCCTCCAGCGGATCTCATATGAAAATAAACCCCTATATCTTCACAAATTACAGACTGTTTCAAATAGGCTACTGTACATCAACCCAGCAGCGTCATTTACAAGTCTGCATCACAGAATAAAACAAGTGGCACATCTAATATACACCTTGGATACCTGCACAGTTTGGGGTATAAAGCTGAGGTGAGATTAAAGTAAACCACACTGAGAAAACTCTGTTGTGCATTCTAAGTAAAATATGGTGTATGTTATTATCAATGCTGACAGAACAAGGCCCCAAAGCAGCACTGATAATGTCAAGATTTCTTATGAATTTTCAGATCTAGTAAAGCCCTGCTCTGTCACCTAAAGAACAGAATAGTCTAAATGAATTCACCTCATGAAGGGGTTAGTTTAGATTCCCGCTGCTGCTTTAAACTAGGCACCATGGAGCTTTTACTGTAAGTTTTCCTTTTGTCAATGTTTCAATTAAATTATGCATATCAGAAAAGAAATACAAGTAGAAACTAAAAGATCATATTTTACCACCACACAATTATTTATCAACTCCAGTGTGGATTTTCACTAATTTAATTAATTATTTATGTATTAACCTTTTGGGGTAAATAAATTATACAAAAGATTTCCTATTGAAATTGGCAAATCATTTTAGCATTCTCTGATAATGTTGCAGCTTCACAGAATAAGGCAGGCCCTTTTTGTGTCAAAGTCATGGGATCTTCTTGGCTTATATTGATCGAATGCGGTGTACATCTTTGCTTAAAGCTGCTGCCATCAGACAGGACATCCAATTTCATGTATAAGATGATCCAGTGGATTCAACTGTATAAACATTTTAATAAAAATGCATTCAAGCCATTCTATTTTCTAAATCTGTCTTACAGAGCTTGATCCCTCTCTGTGTTTTGTTTATGTTTTGAACCGAATTTAATTGAAAAACCTGAAATTCAGATGCAAGTGTAAGAACCTGTTATCCAACAGTCAATATTACGTTTTATTACTCAGGAAAGGAAATCAATACCTTTAGGCAGAGGTCTTGTAAAATCTTACCCTGTTTTTACAGTAAGAAAGTAAGAAAATTGAACAACACATATCCTGAAACACAACTTCATGCGCTTACAACAAAATGATATAATAGGAAAATAATTTTGTTAAATACATACGGTTAATGTATAGAGCTCTATGGTCACAATCACATAAAATGTGTCTAAGTGGATATTGCAAATGGTAGCTACAGTGCAACTATGTGTAGGTAAAGTATTTTGCTGCACTACACATGTTCAAAAACATTTACATTTTATAATATGGATTATATACTTTGTTTAGAAGTTACTTTGCTAGGTCTAATTTATTTTGTAAGAGGTCAGATTTGTATTTATTTATTTATTTTTGCACGGTTGCATACATATTATTTATACAAGACAAACAACAGCTGGATAAGCCTTTAACAAAATCTTGATTCTAGACTCCAGATTTCCCTGGAGGCCCAGTAAACAGTGCTTCTATTGCCCAATGTGCAGATGAGTTCTGATCTTTCCAGACAATTTCCACATACCATGTTGTGAATCAGCAAGCTGATATTTTAAAGTGGCACTTTACCTTCTTTTTTTTATTGAATTGACATGAAGGGGCCATTTAAAAACCACAAAACTAGCAGGGGGAGGAAGCATGCATGCCAACATAGCTTGACTGCTGTTAAATACAATTAATGAAGGTATCTCCCAGCACCTTTATATAATTTACCACAGAACAAGTTGTCAAGCACACAAGCATGTACTGAGTATAAGCATGCTTACTGTTATTATAATAAATTAACTATATGTGGAGTACCTATTCTAAACATTTTGAGTGTATTGAAAAATATCCCGTAAATCATATTACCTGGCCATTTTTTTATATAACCGGATAACTGCATGACTGACTAGATAAAACAGAAAAAAAAAAAAAAATACATTCTCCAAGTATGGTTGGCAATAAATCATTTCTCTACTTTTTCTGCCCTGTTACCCACTCCCTGATGATCTCATTTTCTCTACATTGTTCTACTGCGCTGGGTTTGCAAACAAATACAGGGACAATCAAAAATGTACAGTTCTATAAGAAATGCAGACCCTTTTTTCAATCTTGCTGGTAAATGAGATTGGCCCAAGCTGAAGCCTTCAAAGATGAAGCAATTTATTGTGCTGAAGTTCAGAAGAAAAAGAAATGTGCTTGTATAAATTAGCACCTGGGCCCTCAAAGACAGTAGCGAGGTTTGGGTTATTTTGAAGTCATAGTGTGTCTGTTTAGTTTCATTTAATTGTAAAACTTTGAAGGTCTGTTTAATTTACGGGCCAGGGAGGGTGAATATATCTGCTGTCTTTTAAAAAAGCAATTTGTTTAGATTCCCTTATATTTAAAGATGCATCATACTAGTCATATTCTGAGATTGGTAATTACTTGCCACTTCAGAGTGTATTTTCCTCTGTAAAAGGAATGAGGTCCAATAAATGGGCCATGGCAGTGAGGGTAGGCATTTTCCTGAATCCTAATACAGTTATATACAGTAAATATTCATTGTCTAATAAATAGAATACTAGGGGTTTTATGAGGAGCCAAGAGTCAGACTCACACTTGGGTTTGTGAGCTGGGACACAATTCAGGTTTAACCAGATGTGGGCCTCAACCAGAAAACCACATTATTTACATTCATTGACACTGACCATCATTTTATATCTAATCTAGCAGAGATTTTGGATAGAAGCTCAGTAGAAGCTTCTGTTACAAGAAAATCAAGAAAAACATAATTTATTATAACCATGGCACATCAAAGGATTAACATGTAAATATACGTAGCACTTTACATCCAGTGTGTATAACTAGACTGTAACTATACTATATGCACACGTGATTAGCAGTGGTGGCATTTGTCCAACGGTGGCCCTATGCAAAGCTTGATTCCACGGCCCTTATTCCCTATTCTTACCAATAATACTATGCTATGATACCATGACTTTCAAACAGGGCAACAACAACATTTTTTTGTGCAGCGACAGAGTTTGCAATTATAGCTGAATAATCAAATTTTTGGCAAATTTGGTGCATGATCAAGGTCTGCCCTAGTCCAGTCAAACGTTCCTGCGACATTGTTTATTAATTATTCATGTTCAGGCAAGAAAAGCTTCTCTCCCCTGACACTACTGTGACTGGCACTGTCAAAAGCAGACGCAAGTCAATAATACTGAGGTTAGGATACAGGTCCAGAAAATGTCCTTTGTAGATGTAGTTGAGCATCGCAAGAGGCGAAGACGATACATGGGCTGGAAACACATTTATTTTAATGTGTTTCCAGGTTCATTCAAACACGCAACCCTACGCGTGTGAGACACCTACACATCTATTCCCAGCACGCGCAATGCAAACTTTGTTTGTAGTGTGTCGAAATTAGTTCATTTTTAAATGTCTTATCGTTTTTTGCTTAAGTCGTGGATTAGATGGTTAAGTGGCACATACTGACATAAGCTTGCACATGGCTTTAAACCCCAACATGTTATGTTTTTTTCTGTTTATGGCTTGTGGCGTATAGAGAAAAAGAATGGTAAAATTGCTAATAAGTCATTCATTCTGGTGCAGACATGAGGTGAATCTAAGTTTTTTTATAGTAACACGACAATGCAATTGCATGGGCTGGGTGTGCCTAAAACTGCTATTGGTGATTACATAGTAATTACATTGCAGCAACTGCCAACTATCTTTATTTTTTAATAAAACACACTGTTTATACAATGTCTAATTACTGTGTTATTATACTGTAGTTACAATGTAGTTAGAGGAAGGTGCAGAGTTTTCTGGATTACTTTATGGAAGATCGTAATTTTCCACCCATGCATGCACACTGGTATTCATTTTTTAATCTAAGAAACACAGCAAGCACACGTACCTGCCATTGTTTGGTGCACGAGGCAAGGAATCGATGATTGGATTTGGAATTATGCATGAGTAAATACAGATTAATGAGTCATGGAGCTGGTTGCTTGGTTTCTGTAAGTTTCTGCATTTAGAAATAACACCGCGTTTAGAATTTTAAGCATGCAGCTATTCGGTTTTGAAGTTTTGTGTACTGCAGACTGTTGATCTGCTTAAATAACTGTAGATGATAAATAATCCTACCAAGTAAGAAGAGCCTGAAAAGGTCTGATTAGTCTAAACACCTTAAAACATACACAGGCTCACTGTTTAACTGCACTTTACATCAGTTGGAGCAGTTCAGTCAGTCTATTACTTCAGTTCCATTTATCTTTTTAATAGTAACTGTAAATCTGTTTTTCATTCACAGGGTCAAGATAAAGTTTGGTCTAATGATTCAATATAACAGAAACAAAGCTTACAGCACTTCAGTGTTCAGCACATACAGTGCCTCCCAATCCCTCTACAAATGAATTACATAGCTGTGACTTTAATTCATAGGAATTTAGACAAGACTATACTACTATACCTATATAGTCACAGTATCTACCCCTTAAATACCTGCCATGCCCCTTTTCCCATTTTACCTCTGAGCAACCATTGGATCCAGAATTTGTTTTCACTTTTCTTCTAGCTGGTGTGTGGTAAAAGCAGGAATCTTCTGTCAGTCATTTTAATGTTAATGTCATGTTTTACTAAATGAATGGTGGCAATACTGGAAGATATTGACATTTTGATTATATCAACATTATTTCTGCTGTGCACATACTGTATTTTTGCAAATGTGCCTGTCAACGGTATAATTGTTGACATTTTACAACATCATGTAACTGTAGGTATTTCGACTAGTTATTGAAATAGGAAAGCAATGATTACCATACTTGTATCATACATGTACCTCCTGTAGATAGTGTCAATACATTTGTTCACTATGCCCTAAACAGGAAACAGAATTAACATCATTGCTTTTGTATTATGTTGTACTTTAAACAAAAATGAAATAAAGAGATGATTGAAAATGAAAATAATCCAGGGGGCCATGAAAAAGCATACCGTATCTTAAGTAGAGCCACGAATGACTTATAATTTGTACACATTGCATCTCAAAAGACCGACTGTTGTATCGCCATGATTATTGCAACTGCCCCCAAGGAAGCAATTGCATCTCCAACTATATTAGTTCAAGAAACATTTAACTCATACCTATATTAAATACTCAATAATGTATAATAGTTTCTGTTAATACCCCTGCATTCTATTACTGAAATTGTGGTAATTTACTTTTCCAAGGAAGGGCGCCCCAGTGCAATATTCATTTTATGATGTGAAATGAGAACTTTTCTATAAAGTCCTCCAGACACGCATTTCAGATTAATTTCTACCTAGTGCATTGATATGAACGGTAGAATAGAGACAAACACAGAAGCATTTCTGAAAAAATAAAACAATGTATACCCTAATTTGATGTCACAGTGATTGTGTTTCTCCAGTCTCTCAAGATCTACAATTCATTACTTGTCACATGGTGGTCTATTTATAATATACAGCTATAGCCAAAAGTTTTGCATCACCATATAGAATTAACTTATTGTGCTTCACAAAGTCGAATGAAACCTGCTGAATAATATACCACTTTGTAGTTTTCCATATACTTAATGAAAAACTGACAAAAATTGAAAAATGTAATATGAAATACTGTACTACTATTATGGCTTCCGGTAGACTTTTGCAATATCATTTTGTAGTTTCTTTGATTACATGATGTTAGATCAAATATCTAAATAGTTTAAATTATAATATCTAAACTGTGGTTGATAAAAATTCAGATCATGGTTGTGGCCCTCTGGGTTGGCCATGAATAATTTTAAATTTTCTAATTAAATGTTAAAGACATTTTTCAATATGCAGTTACACGTCAAATCATTTAATCTGGGACGAGATCTGAAAAACAATTTTAGAAGTTTTGATTTGTTTAGTTTTACACAAACCCCTGGTGCCGCAGCACTGCGCAGTGATGCTTACAGCACATTGATTCACAAACATCAAAGCAGAAACCAAATGTGATTCCTGTGGTCGCTCAATTAGATGAAGCCCAAGATATTAAAAATATGTCCTGATGACTTGACTATAAGCAACACAGGGGAACATTTTAAGATTGCAATATGAAATATCTCATCACAAAAAAAAAAAACAGTAATTTTTAATTAGTCTTCCATGTGTCAGTTTAAAATCCGATGCCACCAAGCTCACTGAAATTCCAGTTCCATTACACAAGATGAGAGTATTTGGTACAGTTTGGTTGTAATTGGTATTATATCAATGGTTCTATTATACTATTATTGACAAGAACCAAAATGGTATTATGTTTAATTCAGTGTTCTAGAAGAAGATTACTAAATATTTGGCTGTTGGCCTCACTCACATTATGGGGTAGGTGGAAAGCCACACAAATACTGTAATAAAACCAGATCAAAAACAAAAAAAATGTACTTGATTATAGTTTTGTGTAGCAAGGAGGCATGTTTCAACTGTTCTCAATTCACAGCAAGCATACATGGTAACATGGGTATGTCATGTGACTCAGAATTATTGTGCTGACCAAGCTTTGAAACAGGAAGAAAAGGCTGCAAAATGAAAGCCAGTTTTATAATGCAAAGCATTAATATACCATTAATTTAGCAGTGGTACAATCCACAAATTAACAGGATGCAATCAGTAGTGTTCATGATGTCTTTTCACAGTGTCCTTGCTGAGTTAGCCATATTACAGTGTAAACCTGCTGCTGAAGACCTTGAAGCTATCCTTTTGCCTTCACTGCTTCTCATTAACAAATAGGGCACCGAGGGGCCATATCCAGAGGGAGGCCCTAAAGTTGAAAATCTACTTTTATCTACATTTCTTTAGGCAACTGTAAGAAGTTGTTACTGTTTTTTTTTTTGTTTTGTTTTTATGCACAGGTTGGGAAATGTGATGATGGAGATCTATTTCGTGGGTAGCTACTTCTTGTATCCCAATTTCATTTTTGAAGCTGGGAAAGTACTTCCCATTATAGGTAACAAACAGCAAACTTCTGGACAATTCTGTGTTTAAAATGTTCTCAATGACATAGCACAGTGGGGAGCAGATTCCAAATGCACAATTTCTACTGAAGATGAAGAGAAAAAAAAACACCTAAAAATGCATGAAGCTAAATGGAGCAATTTTATTCTACTGGTATTTGAAATTCTGCATACATAGGCCATTTTAGAGTTTCAGCAAGGGGTTACATATTCCCCTAAGAATCAGCAGGGATCTTTAGCATTTTAAGTACTTTGCTTTATATGTGTCTGTCCTGAGACAAGGTAATGTTTTCCACTTACATTTAGAACTGTGATGCTTGCAGATGGTCACCTCTAAAACGATACAATGACTTGGATGTGGAATTTGACCACAGAGCCAAATCCTGTCACAATTTTAAGGACTATTAGGGAAAGTGATATATCACAGGATATCACTCCTTCTCAGTGGTATAATTTGTTAGCCTGTTGGCAAAGATTCAATGTATAATTAATTTCACAATCATTTAAACCAACCGATTATTTTAATTTTTAATGCTTCTAAATCCAATATTACTATATATTTTGCAGGCAGTAATTACTCACTCTAATCTTTGGCTGAAAACTTGGTTGTTAATTTTCTTCTTTCTAAATTATAGTTGTGATTCTTTAGGGTGCTGAACCTGTTATGGTCACTGTAAATAAGTAGGCTATTAGGCCTCCATTTAAGGTTTTCTATAATCATTTGAAGTAACTGCTCTAATTTTTGTATTTTTAGTTGTCACTACAATGTCAGGGCAATGGAAGCACAAAGCCAGTTGCAATAGTATGAACCATTAATAGCATGGTATCCCAGTGTTAACATGTTCATATTCTGTCATTTCAATGGTATTACAATTTTAAGGACTATGTATTTACATGTATTTACTTCCCATAATCTTGTAAACTGTTTTGGGATTTAGCGAATGGAGCAAACTACATAAAACTGTCCATTTCCAATTAGTTTTTCACATATTATGCCTTAAGTTGCGTTACTCATATATATATCTGTTCAGCAGCCTCATTCTGTATTAAAGGGAAACATTATCATGAGGGCTCAGAATGATTAACATGCAACAGTAACAGAAGTAAAACAATTCAAAAGGTCAGATGCCACGTTATTGCATTTTATTTATAATAAAAGGTATTTAAGACCTGGATGTTATTAGGTAAAGAAACTGATTTACATTATGTGGCATAACTTCTTGTGTTCTCACGATACATGTAAAAATTTAAGTGTGACATATAAACAGAGACTACCGTTATGCTACACAATGCTAATACCAAGTCACAATGAATACAGATGGACACATGTACAGACAGACAGACACCCCCATGTGTCCCCAGAATCAAGTACTCTCAATAAAATTGTATTTTCACGGCATCCCACTGCTTGTATATGTAGTCAAAGTCACCATTAACACACCTTTCCATGCATTATGAAAACTTACTTAGCAACCCCACTCATCCAGATTGCTCTTAATTCAGGAGTCAGAAAGAAAACTACATTACTGTAAATCCCGAAAATTAATCACATTTAAAATATAAACCAGAACACCATGACTAGTAAACATGTCAGTCTAGATAAATGTGGAAAACTGTCAGCTAGTTTCACAGACCCTGATTAGCTGTAATCTTGGCCTACTCTACTTAAATTAACACTGATTAGTCTAAGATGATTGCCAATTAGGATGTGTGAAACCAGCTGTGTGGGTTTTTGTTTCATGGCCATGTACATCCACTACCTGCATGCATTTGGACACCCAACATGCGTCTGCCAAACTAAAAGCACTTCCAGTGTATCACAGTAAATGAGTTTGCTGGGCACATCGCAGCGTGGTACTGCAAGTACTTAGCCGTCTGCCAGATCAAATTGTCTTACTCGGGAGGACTATTGAACCCAACTGGTCTCAGGAGCGCAAATCTACATTTATTGATATCAGTAATGACGTGAAAGCCCTGCTCGGTTTCCAGCTGTGGTTTAAAAGTGCTACTAAAGAAGTTGTGATCAAGTCTGGTTCATAATTAGGACTGGCTGAATCTAAGACGCTACTGGTTTTAGTGGTCCTAGTGAATGTTACTTAAATTCTTCACAGGAGGTATGAATACACTATCTTGGTTATATTAATAATGTAATAGCATGCTGGTAAGTGATTAGAAGAGCTGAATATTCATCTATACACCAGTGCTTCATCATGGTGGATGTAGGAAATGGTATACAAGAATATACTTGTTCCGCTTGTGTGTTTAACAGCATTTTAAGTTACAAAAGAAATACATTATTTTCTTCTCAAAAGTTGTAAAAGGGAAAAACATGTTTTGTGTGTGTGTGTTTGTGTGTGTGTGTGTGTGTTTTATTGTCTCTGACAGGAAAAACACAAAACAAATACAGATAACATTATAAAAAAGTTTCTGTTCATGCGTAGTACGAATGGACATATTTGGAATATGCTATGAACAGTTGCTTATCTCAGAGGAATGTAATAAGGAAACCATGTGTAAGTTCACACAGAATAACATTTAAGCAACAATATATATATATATATATATATATATATATATATATATATATATATATATATATATATATATATATATATAATTTATTTTTTTCTTGAAATTGTTCTCGAAATTATATATTAAAAACCCTTTCCCCCTTAGGGTATAAAGTAATTATTTTCTTTCCTTTCTATTTATATTTCTTTTTAGTTCTGCTTCAGCTATATCAAATCTGCAGCTGCTACCATGGAATCCACTACATTACACTGTATAACTGTAAAGATGTTTTATTGTTTTGCATTGAAATATAGCCATTCATTTATGTTATAGGTTCACTAGACACTGTGTAATATATTCCCATAAGGAATCTCAGTGCTTGCAAAAGCTGTTTTTGTGAGCCTACACATTTGTTTTCTGTGTTTAAAATCAACAGATACAGCATTTATTGGACAGTATTGGGGAATAATCAACCATTCACATACTAATAATGTATTAAACCACAGTTTCTCTTAGCTTGACTGATAAATAACTAATAACATACATTAGCGAGGTGTCTACAGTACATAATTCTAAATTCTCCAAGTTAGCAAACCAGAAATATAAAACTCATGCATTTATCTTGGGGGCTTGTGATTAGTCTGAAGTTGTTTCTTTATTCATTTGGTGTTTTTACCCTTCAGACAAAAATAAAACTAATGTCAATTGGAGTAATTAGCTTTGAGAATCTAGCACTTATATAATCAAGGTATTTTTTTTTTACTAATAATCTAGTTACAAAAGCATTAAGCTTATCTTCCATGAATGAGATACAGTTTTTACCACTTATAGTAGTGTTGAGTAGAACACAGCTCTTATGAATATCAGACTGTAAAACTAGGATGATTGTAAAAGCTGGCACAAGGGATTCCCTTTTGGCTCAATTAGGTCTGAAAGCAAAACCATCAGTTGAAAAATCCTTTGTTCTATGCAGCCTGTGGGCATTTCAGTGCACTTGCTGCAAAATGGGAATAATCAAAGTCAATAATTAGTTGGCTTAAAGTAAGGTGCCAAAGCAAGTTTTAGTTGGCTAACTGATGCAATAACATATTAAGGGCTGTTTATATGCCCTCTAGAAACAAATCCTATCACAAGCTTTCCTTGTGCATTAACCTTGGAGTGCTTGGGAGCTATGCTAGTTTACATCAAAGGTTCAAACAACCCAATATGCAAGGCTTGGGCTGTAAATTGGTGTTGATCTGCACGGTCTTGGGTGTTTGTGCTGCAATTGCAGAGAACGATTGCCCTTTGGAATGAGGTAGGAGGGGGAAATAAATATTGTCAAAACTCAAAGCTGCTCCGCTCACTGATGGGATAATGGTAGACTTGGCAGCCAGTGGGGAAGCCAACAGATGTGACAGAACAACCCAGAGCAGGGCTGAACTCCACTGGAGTCCCAATAAAAGGGAAGGAGGGAGGGACGGTGGGACACTGCACTGGAAGGGTCACAGGATTGTGTTAGGATCCTGTGATTTTGTGTGGATACTTTCCCCTTAGGGATGGAACTAATTATAATTATTACATATTTGTAGACATCATTGAAGGAGTTCTGGATAATTGTATTCATAAGATGGTATTGGGAGACACTGAGGCACATTGCTCAATCTCTGTCCCATCATGGCTGAGATACAGTATATATAAGCTTAGCTAACCAATGCTCCATCAGTACTTTGTTTTTCACCAGATATTAGTATTTTGCTTTTGCAAAACAGTTTAGCTTCGCATTGGATTCTTTTTAATTATTTTTATTTTCTTCAATAATCCCAAATTGATTGCAAGGTTTAGCATTTATTTGCATCAGAAAAATACCGTAGTTAAAAATTTAAAAAAAAAATGAAAACATCATCAAACATTTAAGAAAATGTGAATATTTTCTTCTTCTGGTCTGCATTGCTTTTGGCATTGATGTAATCTTGGATCAGTGCTTTTTGAATGTAAAGAATTCGGACCCCAGAAGGGAGACAGACTCCAGTTTGTGTAATTAGATGGTTGTACAATAACTCCATGACCACAGTCTTCAGGAATCTTTTTTTATTATTATTTATTTATTTTTTTGAAATAATTAAAGAATCATGGCATGGGGGCTAGGCATGTTTAAACTCCCACGCAGTCATTAGTTATGATCTTTATTTTTTTTCTTTACCTTGCTGTTCAGGGCTTCCATAGTTTTTCACTCAGTTCTGCAGAAAATTAAATTGCTTTTAATTTATTAACCAAACCTGACCGCAAGCCATCTGACGAGGTATATAGAGGTATATAGAGACAGTGAACAGACGGTTGGGCTCTAGAGAGTATTATAGAGCAGACACTGCCTACCCCCTGTGATGAAGGCATAGCCCATCACTAGTAATCAATTACAGACTGATGCACCCTGAACTGGGTGGACAATTATTCTTCGTTAATGCAAATATATATATATATATATATATATATATATATATATATATATATATATATATATATATATATAAAAGAAGACTTACCTGTAAAAGAAAATACAAGCTGATTGTTAAGAAGGGGAGAGTGGTATTGTTGTCAGAGTAACAGTTTCAAACATAATTAAACATAATTAAAGAAAAATAAATATAATACTTACCGAGTTGCCAAAAGTGAGACTGATTTACAGAGTTTTGGAGTGAAATGGTAACTTTGACAAATCTTGACTGATTTTTTGTTATCATTTTAAAATTTTTGTTGTTGTTTGGCACAAGTCTTATTTATGTGTGTTTGCATCTACAAATACAATTCAAATGAATATGTCTTTGGCTTTCTCAGCATTACAGTTTTATAGTAAAGTAAGAAAGTTGGTTTCCTCAGTGTGCTTGCTTCAGCCTGTTAGTTTACTGTTGAGGGAGTGTTCGGCTGTCACGTTATTTGTTTATTTTATTGTGCCCTGTTGCTAGTCTGTTGAGAGCCCTGTAAACAACGTCTTACACCCAGAGGGATTTGCTGTTTAACATTTACAAAGACGTAGGTGTGCACGATAGAATATTCTATTGCATTTTTAAACTGAATTCTACTGTGATTTTTGATATTCTAGATTAATATAGCAGCAGTATATTACTTTATAAAACTATGAATTGGAATATTTTATTTCAAGAAACTCACACAAGTACGCATCAATAATGTATAGCATATTAGATTCAGATTTTTTATATTTGGATGTAGTACATCATTGCATCATCGGTTTATTGCTTTTTTATTTGAAAAGTTTTACTCATACAAGTTTAGTTTCAGCAGATATCCATGAGATATTAAATATTTAATTCCTAGATACAGTCCCTGTTCTTTGTGTGTATGTTCTGTGTCATTTTATAAGCAGGGGGTTAAACATGCAAAGGAGCATTTTCTAGAGTGACGTAAAGAAAAATAGGTAATTATGACAGTTTGGTTAAGAAAGACTTTTACGATAAGATAAAGGTAATTTTAAGCTTGCAAATTTCTACTGTATTTTGTGTTTTATGAAGCATGCAGTACAGCCAAGAAAAACTGGTGTATATGTATTTTAGCACAAGGTGGGACATTTGAATTGAATTTTGCACATGCAACTGCCACTTAACACCAAGAGTCAACGGACCAAACCGCAGGAATTTTTTACACAAACACAACTGTGCAACACAAGACCAGTTGAACTGGCCATCATAACACTAATACTTCAAACAGACAGGAGGGATTTAACCTGGTTTAAAATAGACACATGTTTAAGCTGCTGAACTATAAGAACACTTTTACTCAGGAACTCAGTTCAGAATACATTGCTAACCATGCTCATAACCCAAATTGTAATGAGGTGTTTTGAGCGTGTGGACCAATGTGTGATGGATGTTCTCCTAGCGGCTGGTAAGTTAAGAATACTGACATCAGCAGTACTTCCCCCTCAATCGTGTAACTGAGTATTTCCGATGGAAGGTTATGACAACGTCACTATGTTACACAGCCAAAAGTAACATGTTGAGTGTTACCTGGAAATGTGTTTGGAAAAGCAAACTAAAAAAAAAAAAGTTTGCTTCTTGATTGAGACACAAGGTCAGTGCCCCCTTTTCTCATTTAAGGACTCATTAGGTCTTTAACATCCAGCCACCTTAGCTTGATTTCCAAACACAGTCTTCTTCGATCAACACCAAACACTGGGGTTGGCCCCAAGGATATAACCTTCTGTCAGAATGCTTTAAGTGGTACATCAGCACAACCTTGACCATCCTTTAGATCTGATATTAACCATGCACATGTATTACAAGTGTAAGTGCTAATTAAATAGAAAAGTCATGGCCACGTATGTTAATATATGTAAATAGCAGACACTGAGGGAGGACAGGCTTTTGATCCCTTTGCATAAAGGTTTCATCATCTTTATTCTCAAGAACTGTGTTTTTGTAAAGCAGGGGTAATTGACTCTTGACCTTAGCATCCCTATGCAGTCAATGCTTTCAACTCATTACATTGTATTTTTTAAATAAATCCAGGTTAAGTTCCGGGTCACCATCAAAGTCGGTCTCAGAGTAGCAAGCACCTAAGCTGTACTAGATGGGGGCATAGATTTAGAGCTTCATAAAGCCTGTTTTATATTTACTAGCTTCTAACCATGAACCGTCAAATACATATAATAACTCAGTGCATTATAGATAAAAAGCTTAGTTATTAGAAATGCCATAAATGTTTTAACAAATGTAGAAAATTTACATATTTTTTTTCAATCTTAGAATGAGGTAAAACTAGCAGCTAATGACCAGCAAATTCACTCAACAGGCCTGCCCTGGGTTAAACTGTCAGTGATTATTTCAAAAAAGTGGCTGATGCAATCCAGGGGCATTCTCTGGTGCTATAAAATGCTCTAAACAAATCCACCTGTAGTTTATTTTGGCAAGGTTTATGCGTGTCAAATCAAGCTCTTGGTTAATACAGCCCTAAATCAAGTCAGCCAGTAATTTAAGGAGGCTGTGTGGTCCAGTGGTTAAAGAAAAGGGCTTGTAATCAGGAGGTCCCCGGTTCAAATCCCACCTCAGCCACTGACTCATAGTGTGACCCTGAGCAAGTCACTTAACCTCCTTGTGCTCCGTCTTTCGGGTGAGACGTAGTTGTAAGTGACTCTGCTGCTGATGCATAGTTCACACACCCTAGTCTCTGTAAGTCGCCTTGGATAAAGGCGTCTGCTAAATAAACAAATAATAATAATTTGACCAATGGCGTCAAGAGGCAAAACACATTTGCATTTCTTATTTACTTGACTTTATTTACTTGAGTTTTCTATTATTTTGTAATCATTTATGATTCAGTGTTGCTATGGATGGACTAATCCATGTTGGAAAAAACATTTTTGTATTTTATTTTTCCTTACACAAATTACTAAAATAAATAAATAAATAGTCAGTCAGTCAACAATATTTTGAGTCAATTAAAAAATAAAATACTGAACTAAATTAATTTCTAAATTCTTTAAACAGGACAGTTAACCATGCAACAATGGGTTATTAAAAAATAAGAATCTGAGTGCCATCTGGACAAAGAGCCCAGCAGGTCCTCACATCACTAGTCTTTTTGTGTGCTCCATAGCTTGATTTACCAGATACCTTTTTCCTCTCCCAGTCATACATCAGTGCCACAGAGGTATTGACAGAGTTTATTGTGTGTCGGTGTCTACAGTCAGGAAAAAGGCGCTGCGCTTAACCCATGTCTAAATTACCGAGGTTATTATCGGTTTCACTCTGCAGTAAAATCAATAGAACTCAGGTAAAGAGGCCACCTTGCCAGCAGTAAGTAGGTTGAAAACTTGCTGAATTTAGGTTCAATACAAACTTTGAGGGGGCACGGTGTAGATTTTGGTAGAAGAACACATAATCAATATGGCCAATGCTGGGCTATCTATTTACCTGTGGTGGGGCAGACAAGGCATGCCAACATCCATCTAAAAAAGTGACACAAACAAAAGTCAATAGCTTTGCTTCTTTGTATCCTGGTCACAGATTAATCGCACCTGACTAGGATTGTATATGTGCTGTCTATAGGCACAGGGGACTAACTGATAATTCAACCACTCGTTAAAACAGATTCATAGCCAAACATCTGGGATTTGAAACTAGGTCATAAATAACTTTGTGTGATAAAATGCTGTGAACGTTTTTTTTTAATTGACTGGTCCTTTTTACACATTAAACCCTTTAGAAGTATTAACTAGGGTTTGTCTTGAGGCATAACCACAAGAGTCTGGTTACTGTCAATAATTGTGATTATAGATTGTTAGCTATCAATGTCAAAATCTTCTCACAAAGAACACTTACTTTCAGAAAATTAAAAAACATGCTGCTATGTATTACTTATGGATATAGTTTTAAATATATATATATTTTAATACTTAACAATTAGGGCATGCTGTTGTAGGGTTTCAGGTACCCAGATTATTCTGGTCACAAAGAAGATTCCTCTCACTAGAAGTCAAGTATTTGTAAGTTTATACATATAAACACTGTTATCCCCGATTTCATTTAGATAACTAGCCCTAAAAGGATGCCACATTCTTTGATCAATTGCACAGTTTGAAAAATTGCAGTTTCCATGATCTTGAACAAATATATATAGCTAACAACACAGCAGATATCAAACGGTACGCAGAAGAAGAAAAAAAGAATCTCAAGCATGCAATTCTAAAGATGCATTGCTTGAGACAAAGTCTCATTATCCTCAGAAAGCTGGTTTAAGGCAGTCAAATAAATCCTTCATTACTGCTGCAGAAAAGAATGATTGCCATAGCAGGATACTGCCATCTAGTGTACAAAGAAAACTGTATACTTTGCAGTACATTGGCTCCATATATTTAAGTGTAGCAATCCGCTATGGTAACCCACAGTTAACATTCACATTGACCCAGAATCAGATGGCTTCAAACATGTTTATAATGGGCATGGTAGACCCTAAAGAGAGGATTTAAATGAATCTATCCCCAATATATCTACACTGCAAAGGAATAAATGAACTCTGTGTCAGCGTTTGCAGGAGAATCAGGAGGCAAATGTCAGGTTCAAGGCCAATAACTAGCAGATATGAACAATAGTTATGGAGACAGAAGCACACATTTTCTGGCAAAAAAAAAATAAAAAACAACATTTGAACAACAATATCTCCATGAGGGATAGGTGGAATATAGAGGAAAGCTTTTGGTATATAAAGCCATTTTCTTTTTGTTTGTTAACCAAATAGATTTGTCTTTCATTGCTGCAATTGGTCCATTGGCTTGCATGACACGGAACATGACCCATTGCCTCTTTACTAAAGAGGTTTGTTTAAACTGTACACTATATTTTATTACTGAGGGTATACTTCTATGGGCATGTATTATCAATTGTGTGTAGGTAAGATAGTGAGTCTGTGTGAAATTGGTGGGTCAGTCTAAAGAATATATATATATAAATTATGGCTTAATAATTTGCTTCTCGAAGAAACCACTCTCCAATGGCAGTCGTTTATATGTCATCAATCAGTTTGATGTTTTGCATGAGAGTTCTGGGTGTGGGATTGATCTGCTCCGACTCCCACAATGCTGAAATAGTAGGTGGCAGCAGGAGGGGTTCTGGGAAAAGGTAAGAAAATCTAAAGAAAGCAGCAGCTAGTCTCAGGTGGTAAAATAGTGGCTCAGAATTGTGTAAAAAGAAAACCCAAAGCTATTGTAAAAACACAGAATTAAATAAATTCAATTTTCTATCTACAAGCTGTTAAGTCAATACTAAATATTAGTTTTCACTAGTAATTATGCTTTTTGATCAGGTATATCAATAGGAGGCAGTTTGACTGTGGCCGTGGTATTGTAGTTATTAACCATTTCGAAAAAACAAATAATTGGCTAAACATTTATAACACATATATTATAGGTTTATTGATATATAAATGCAGATTCATTATTTAAATGTACTGGAAGTGCACTGTAGTTACATGTGTGTTTCTATTGCAGTCATGTTTACATCATTAAATACTTTACATGTTGTTAATATGTGTATTACGTGGTAATCCTATCAATCTTATAATTGTTACTGTAAGTACATGACTATAACTAAAAAAAAAAACATTTGTACTTTACTAAAGATGCAATGGCATGTCACGGATTGCTTGCTTCAAAAACCCAAATGAGAGGTCATGTTTTCAAGCATATCTTTTTTCTCCTTCAGTTTATAACCCATGTGTTTTGGTGGATAGGGTATTGGTCACAAACAGTTTCCAACCATATATAGATTGATCAATAGCTGTGTTGGGATATTACTCACTCCCTTAAGACATCTCAGACAACAGTCTTTTATTTTCCTTTTGCACATATATTCTGATACATATATTCCATCAGCATGATCATGCGCCTTTCAGCCCAGTTTCTGCCATTACCTCATTTGGTGCTTTATTTGTGAATACAGGTACGTATATATTTCCTTACAAAGCTGTTTACTATAAGCCTTGCAAATGAGTTAAATGTTAAAAAATGAATAAGAAAATATTGTAGCATTTTGCAAAGCTGATTGAATTCTCTTTCTTTTTACCCTGGATGGTCTTCAGAACTGTGCAATTGGTGGGGGAACACCGTGGGGGTTTAGATGCATGTAAAAACTATATACACAACAATGTCCCTGTGGCAGCTAGTAGCGCAGGAATAGACAAGCTGACTATCGGTTATATGTGAAGTGAAGCAATAACAACCTTCTCAACTGGATAGCTAACTTAGCCAGACAGTTGGTTGCCTTCCCCTAGGATCAAGATTTCTGCATGACTAGCTGTCCCCTAGAGTAGTGTTTTGACCCAACCTTCTGTGCCCACCATTCCTGGAAACTAAATCCTGGGCCAGCTTTGCTGTATGCTTTGTTGCCTATGCTGCATTTGAATGCTGAAACATCTCCTTCCCCGGTGGGTTATTTTTGCAGGAACCTGCTGTCAGAACAAAGTGAACTGTCCAGCTGTAGGCTATGTTCTCCCTGATGGACAAAGTACTGACAGCCCTGTCACATTTCAGAAACATGGCCTGGAATCTGCAATTAGCCATTCTAGAAGCAATGCTATGAAGCCAAGAGTAAATGAACCTGCTGGGTTGCATGAGCATCGCCATTAACATTTTGCTAATTGTTTTAACTGCACATTGATTAAAGAAATCCAACAGCTGGTTATGCAGATAATGTGAAAGCCCTTCCAGCAAAGCAATCCACTTTTCTTTTCCATCTTAACTTGAAGTGACTGTGCGGCAATGGAGGAGAGCAAGAAGATAGAAAAAGATGCTTAGCACTGTTAGTCAAATAGTAAGTCAATAAAAGGTCTAAGAGGAAAAAAACTCTTTATTGGATGCTGTATAATTTTACATACTGTACATTTTTAGACACAACTTGGATTTGATGAGCCCAGCATTCCTGCTGACAGTCTTTCAGATAGTCTTTTTAATACTGACTCCATTTAAATCTTCCTGCAGGGTTGCTGGTGGGATCAGCCAGTCTTCACAGGTTTGTAGGCTTCACCCTGATTCACTCAGCAAGAGCTCTTGGAATAGTTGTTTTGCAGTAGCCAGTACTGCTATTGGAGGAGAGGATATTAGTGTTAACATCAGAAAGGAAAATGCAATATTTCATCCTAGAGCAGGCTCTTCAAAAAGGGATTACGTTTCCTGGATTCAACAATTGGAGTAGCAGTTTGATTTAATGTCAAACATGCAACTGATCTTTTCCAGACTGCATCAGCTTGAAATTTCAATTTTGCTTGCTTTGTTGAGGCCATAGTCAACCTAGACTTAGATGATACCATGGAACTGTTGATACCAAGCTACTAAACCCTGGATAAGAAAGGCCAGTATGGGAATTTTCCACTTGGACTCAATGGATGCTAGACTAGTAGGGGTCATTAAAGGACTATCCTCATTGATTTTCCACCGCACCCCACAGTAGTGCAAGGGCAAGTGCAATGCTCTCTATGGACCCTCAGTCAACTCAGCACGACCAGGATTTGAACCAGTGAGCTCCTGATCATGTGATTAACAGTAATGCTTCCATAATATGTGTGTGTTGATTTTGCTTGGTTTCTATTTTACCACACAGGCTATGCTGACACGACAATCTGTTAAAAAAAATCTATCTGCCTCTGAGGGAAAGACAGATCATCACACAAATTCAAAAGAAAAATGACTGGGGCTTCTCATCTTTACTGAATGAACTTAAGAAGAATAGATTCCTTGTAGCAATACAAAGATGACTGTAGAAGGCACAATTACTCATTTTGGTACGCCTTGTCCATTCAGTTTATTTCCGCATTAATAAATTATTTCAACATAACAGTGAATATTCTTTTGAACAAAATCAGAAGAACAAAAGGGCTGGATGTAGAGCTATCTTCAATGCAGGCGCAAAAAAAATCGAAGGAGAGTAAGTGTTAGAGTTGCTGCAGCAATCTGAGTATGCCCATCAGATGTGTGCACAGGGAGAGCAAGACTATTTTCATACGCTGAACAATCACTCGGCAGATAATCGTTTTCCTAAATGAGCCTGCCTGTTCCTCCTGTTCACCTTGTTATTATGAGAAGGTGTCTGTGCTGTGAACAAGCCTCTCTGACAGCTATAACAGCTCTCTCCAAGGTGCTGGCCTCAGTTACACATACCTCTGCATGCTTTCATTCTTCTTTCTGTCCATCTCACCAACCCAGCTATCACAGACTGACCCAAGCCACCTGATAACCATGCCTTCCCTCAGTGGGTTACAAGCACACTGTCCAGCTCAAGATTGTACAGCAGGTTAAAATTGCTGATTCTTTCACCTGTAATGTGAGCAAAATGGGCAGTGCTTTTTAAACCGTTCTTGTAATTCTTAACAAAAGGCTGCACATTCTAAGGATTGAATTAAACATCATATACAATAAAATGTGTAAATGTCATGGCAATACCAATTGCATTAATTAGCATATCAAAATCAATTAATGGAATACCGTACTATAAGGTCATTGTATTTGAATACCCATAGATTTTATATGTATTCTATAGACGTTCTAATATACTTTAAAGAGGTTATAAGTAAATAATTCCATGAATCTTACCTGTTGTGCACTTAGGGCTTATGTGCAGTTTTGAAATAAAGTGACCACTTTCCTTATTGTCTATCTTTCTGACAGTGGCTGTATTTCTTAGGTTTTCTTAAGTTTGATAAATTACATATTAGTCATGGCAAATTTCAAATAAGACTGATCTCTCGTTTATCTGCAAAGCTTCAGAATACTTCTGCATGGTGGTAAAAAAATACCTTAGCTGAGAATAGCAAACTGGTATTGTCATTGTATACCGGTTTTAGCATTATCTTACCCCTGTGCAATGAAATACGATCTAAATTCCAGATCAGCTGATCCAACCCAGTCCCTGACCACCTTCTGGCGCCTCCTCAAGACACATCTCTACAGACAACACCTGTAAAACTCAACTCTTCCCTTCTGGACAATATAGCACTCTGCCTTTAATGCACTTTAACTTGCACTTATCTGCTCCCTATTTTACTGTATTTAATCCTGCACTTAACGCAATCTGTAGTATCTTGTATTTCACTTGCACTCGTATCTAACCCTGATGTAACTATCAACACTGTTATCTGCTCTTGAAATACCCCGATATCAAATCATACTGTGTTTTGTATTTGCTCTTATTAGGACTGAAGCCATTGTATTTTGTATCTTGCGCTTAATTGTACTGTAATTCTTGATATGTATTTTTTGTATATAACTGTAAGTCTCCCTGGGTAAGGGTGTCTGCTTAGAAATAAATAATAATAATAATAACCCTAATGACGCTAAACTCTCTGACACTAATTGCTCTGCACAAAGGTCCGAGTCAGTCAGATCCCCAATGCGTAGAAAAAGCACAACTCTCAGCCGACGAGGACAGAAAACAATCAGAAAGGCACTGACAAGAGCAGTCCTACAGAACAGGGAGTGGTAATGAGGCTAAAACAGTTCATTCTGCTTTTAATTAATGGACCTGGTTAAACTCCTGACATAACAAAATGCAAAGCATTCACATTAAAAGACAGTAAGCCACAAGCTTAATAGAGCAGATAACCTTTCTCTTCAGCGCCTACAGACCCTGCTGTAGAAGAGAAATGTGCCATGTTGCCAACACTGCTGATGAGGTGCCTTTGACATAAATTAAAGCTAAGCAATAAATTGGAATCCCAGGGCAACAGTAGGAGTGACAATGAATGAAAACTGCCTTGTACTCTGGGATTCAGTTTAACACCAAATCAAGATTACCCATAATCTCTTTTCTAAGCAGATGTCACTGTATGTATTCACTGACCTTAATTGGATAGGTTTAAATAACATTTTTTTTAGATTACTCTCAGGGACTCCTCTCAGTATTGGCTTTTGTGTATTAAGGGAATGAATAGGGAATGAATAAAGTATTTGGGCAGTTTAAAAAATGAGAAAAACCACAAAGAAAGTGATTTCTATAATGTTTAATTGTTTTATTGAAAGATATACATTAAAGTAGAGATTCAGCTTTATAATAAAACAAATTATTACGTAACATGCATAAAATATAAAATAACATGCAAAAACAAATTTCATACTTTGACAAAAGTATTTGGGCAAACAACATATTTTGTATGAAACCCATTTGTTGATAATTATTGACAATTATCATGATTGAAAACCAACACCTGATGATAATTATAGAATAAATAAATACATAATCATCAAATGCTGAAAAATACTTTGGAAATTTGTGATTAAAACAAAAAGTAGAGCAACGATATCAAAATGGCAGTGATACAACTACACGAAAAGGAGGAACTACCAGAAAAATAGCAGAAAGACTTGGTTTACCGAAAAGCACTGTGTGGGCTATTATTGACAAACACAGGAGAAAAGGAACTACTGCAACTAGCTCCAGGTGTGGAAGACCAAGAAAGATTTCTGCAAAATCTGGAACATTTGTTCAAGCAGCCCGGCAAAATCCTCGGATTACTGCAAAAGATTTGACACAAGAATTGAGTGATGGTCAAGAAAATTCACATGCGAACAATTCAACGATACCAGAGGCATTGAGGCAGTGAACTCTATTTAGGAGTTGCAGTGTCCATCGAGGCTTCACTGGGCAAAGGAAGAATAGTATATAGATAATATAAATCCAGCACAATCCCATTATTAGTTGAAATAATACAGTCGTGTATCTTGAGGTGGTGTTCCTATAACCCAATAGCAATATATTCAAATCAAGAAATGTCTTATAATAGGTATGCTACCTATAAAACATATGACCCTTAGAGCAATGCCAGAAATATAAATACACTTTTATAGTTTAATCATTTTACTTTATACCTCATGATAATGTATGGATTGAAGGATATTTTAATAAGTGGATTGCGTTGCAGCAAATCCATTCAGTAATCAATTTATACAATACCTGTCTGCTCACCATAGAAAGGCAATTGACACCAATACCTGAACTCATCATGATTACAAAGGCTTTGTTGCACACAATTTATTTCATTTGCACTTGTATAGTAATTCAAACATGGAGTTCTGTGTTGTCTGTAATGTGAAATGTACTTTTTTTTTCAAATAAATTCTCATTGCAATAAATGAAGATAATTTGCCACTGACTACAAGCAATATTTTTTTTTTTTTGTTTAGTTGCCAGAGGTGTCTGTTTCATTTATTTTCAATGTATCCTTTCATGCAGCTTGTGGCATTCATCAAAACCTGCATGTCAATTTAGTGACAGTTGTAGCTTGCAATAATAACAGGTAGTGTTGTTGGGTAAGTTCTATGAGTTGCATCAATTGCTTTGATATTCTTTTTAGTGAAGACATTACATAAAACTGAGTGTGAAGCAGGCTGTCATTGTCACAAATGAGCGCTGTTCCACCACCTGTCTGCCTCTTTTAAGGGCTGTTTGTAAGCATTTTCTGATGTTAGAGAACCCCCCCCGGGCCCCTCAACAACAAAAACAACCCAAAATGCATCCACAATTTCCCTCTCACTCCCTCCATGTATTTATTCTGGCTATACACATTATAACACACTGCGTAAAACTCTGCAAAGGTTATGGAAACATCTGAATCAGACTTTGAGGTTTATCAATGCTGTGTCTATTCCTGAGGAAAATTTATCATTTGGAATTTATTTTCAGCTCCTCCTGGTAAGCAGGCTGGAAAACGCTACATATTTTCTGACGTGCCTGTTTCTGGAAAGAACAATTCCACTAACAACTTGTATGCTAAAAGTGACATTTTGAGCTTGACTGGCACAGTAGTAATAATCTTGTCCTTGCATTTACCTTGTTTCTCCTATGTTATTTGGCATTCAGCTATGTCCTCTGAGCAGGAAACAACAACAGATTAACCTACACACAGAGAATAGTCAAAACTCCTTTAACCAGTACCCTTCAGGAACCGGTGAACAAGGACAATGAAATTCCCAGACACTGCAATTTCTAACATAATTGAATATTCGTATTCATTGTATACAGTTTAATGTATGCCACGTGCAATGAGTTTTGCTACAGTATCTGTGATTCCACAAACAACTCATTTCCAAGCATACTACACCCTCTAGTGGTAATAACACTGATATTGCTTTACAAGTCAACCTTGAGTGTGCCTCTTTACCTTTTATAACTGGAAATGATCAAGATAGTAAGAGTATCTACATGTTTATAGATTTTTTTTTTCTCTTGAACCGTTTATCTTACTGATGGTCAATTAACCACATTATCAGTACTGCTAAAGCACCACACCCCAACAACCCGATTTTACCAGAAAACTGCCTTCTTGTAATGTTAATATTTTACCCTTTAAACCACCACCTCTTATCCACCAAATTTTGTGATCAATAGGCCACATAGCTTATATTTCCATCATTCAATTTTTCCAATATTTAGATCTGGTAAAAATGACACACTTGGTTACATCTTTGAAGCAAAATGGCAGACATGAAAGGTTTCTTCTTCTTCTTCTTCTCTGTAAAGTTAATGCACATTAGTCACCTTCCTTCTTATTTAAAAGAAAAAAATACTGGTGAGCCTTTAGATTACAATGTTGTTAACTTTAATCATTGCAGTCTGGGGTTCTTGGAAATCAGGGACACGCTCGTACTTTACAGTAAATGGAAGTAATTAGACTTGGTCTCAGGCTGTACATTGATTAATCCAAAGGTGTCAAAAGAAGGTCCGTGGATTGCCTAAGACCCTTAAGGTGATTCATTATGACCATTTAAAAGCCATGCAGTTCTGTAGAGCAACCTTGGAATAAAGATGTCCCAGAGATTTTAAGTCACAGACAGTGGAAACTGTACACAGATTGTGAATCCCCCATTGTTATTTTAATTATGAAGCCAGTCGATACAGACCAGTGGCTACTGTGACCTGTAGTGTGGCTGCTAATTATTCTGTTTAAATACTGAGGGAGCTTAATGTTTCCTAGTTAGATCCAAACACATCAATATAAGTTATCTATGGCATCCTGTGTTTAGATATTATATGTTTCTATTGATACTCTAATGGAAGGAATCCACCATATCAGTACCTATCATTCTGTATCATGAACAGTTTTCTAATTAAAACAGAAGGGTTATATTCTAAGAAATAGTCAACAGTGCATGTCCTTTCGAAGAGATTTGTATAACAGAGTGTTACATCTATAAGGGTGCTAAATCTGTAAACTCATGGAAAAATCTCATTTTGCATATGGAATTTCCAGCAAGTAGGAATTCATGAGGATGAGCAAAGTCTGAATAGATTACACTGATATCTGTGACATTCAGGAACATTAATGACTACATTATTGTGAGCACTCCATAACTGACATATGGCATATTCTGATGCACTTTCACATTGAGATAAAACATGTTTTTGAGACTTTCTAACGTTAACGTATTGGATAATATATTAAAATCACAAAAGGGCATCTACTTTTCTAATCCAATTGAGAGATATTTAGATTGAAAACCACAAACATATATAAATCGACAACAGAACTGGCAGAAGGCACAGGTGTCATTGTCCATCAAATTAACAGTACGAAGGTCACTCTTGAAATCAGGACTTAAAGGATGTGTTGCAGTAAGAATACTTCTGTTAAGAAAGGGGAACAAGACTAAAAGGCTAAAATATGCACAAGAACACAAATTGGACTATGGAACAATGGTCAAAGGTGCTTTGGACTGATAATGGATGGACAACGACACCTGTGCCATCTGCCAGTTCTGTTGTCAATTCAACGTTTGTCTTCTTTCTATTCCTTAAGGATATTATCTTCAAATATCTCTCATTCTTGTTAGACAGCTTTTGGGATCTTCCAGTCCTGGGTTTGTCAGTCAATTACAGATGGTGTATCTCTGTACTTGTTAAATATACCACATCTTGAAACTCAAGTGATGCAAGCTATTTCACTCAATGTTTTTCCTTCTGTATGCAAGTCAAGGTTGTTATAATAGTAGAAAACACTAGTGGAGGATTTAAGTAAATTGTTGATGCTCAATGCATCAGAGTAGGAAAATGCAGCATGTCTAAGACTTTTGCACAACAGTGTGTATGTGTGTGTATATATGCATATATATTTATATACATAAACACACTGGTATTGTACATATTGTAAATAGCAAATTAAATGTTTAAAGTGAATGGACCTGAAGAGAAGATATATGTCATGCATGATTTCCAGTTATCACTGAAGAGAGCAATTACAATTGGATGCCAGAAATACATAAGAGAGCAACTTAAAAGTATGTGGGTTATTTGTATTGGGGTGTCCCATTAAAATAAACTGTTATATTGGCACACAATATTGTGCAGGTAGCAATTTACTCCAATTGTATCACAGTGTGTTAACACTTAAAATGGGAGGCCCTTTATCTGCAAAACTATAAAAGGTGCAATTAGTCATAGAAGGAGCTTTATCTATTAAATGAAATGAGATGATATCTTGTGCAGATTTCATCAGTTGCTTCCACATGGTTTGAAAGAATACACAGTAAATCGTCCAAGGTTAGCATAGAAATCCATTTTAAAATACAGGTAGTGAACAAAAAAATGGAAACACCTGGCTAAATGAGGGACACCAAGTATGTTGAAAGCAAGGGCTTCCACACAGATGTGGCTCATGTGTTAATTAAGCAAATAACATCCCAGCATGCTTAGGGTCATGTATAAAAGTGCTGGACAGGCCTGGTTGCCTATAATTATGGCTAGCATGTCTGCAAGAGGAGACCTCAGTGACTTTGAAAGAAGGGTGATTATTGGGGCGCGTTTGGCAGGAGCTTCAGTGACCAAGACAGCTCAACTTGCTGATGTTTCATGAGCAACGGTGTCTAAGGTAATGTCGGCATGGAACTCCGAGGGAAGACATCATCAGCAAAGGGCAACAGTGGGCAGAAGCGCATACTCCAGGATCGTCATATCTGTGCATTAATTCGAAGTGCAAGGCAAAACAGGCGAGCAACTGCAGATCAAATTTCAACCTGGGGCGCGAACAGGCAGTTTCATCAAAAACGGTCTGCCGAGAACTCCACAGAGTGGGATACCATAGTGGCCCAACACCCTGTTAAGTGACTTTACATTGGTGTTTCCATTTTTTTTTCACTACCTGTACACTGGTGCTCTTTCTAAAATAAAATGAATGTTGACCCCTTTTTCATTTCAAGAAATAAAGTAAAACTAAAGCTTTTACTGCCGCAGTATCAGACAGTACATTACTTTTTGAAAGAGATTCCCTACCTGCATGCTTATGTCTGGTTTAGAGGACTTGCAGGTGTTCGGAGTAAAAGCATTCTTTCTGCTAACTAAGTGAGCCTTACAGCTGCTGACATTTTAAAAACAGGCAAGCCGAACTAAAAACAAACATCAGTATGGGGGTTTCAAGATAAAGCCAGAAGACTGAGGAACGAGAGACATGGTATTTCATATGAACGGGAGCAAACTTAATTTAATTTTAAAGCTTGGAACGATGCATTGTAACACTCTGTGAGTAGCTTTATTCCCTTCCAAGGGAGAGCATCTCAAGCAGAGTTCACTTTTACAAAGGTTGGTTTAATAGTTAACATGTGATGTAAACTAAACAAACCGCATACTGTTTGGTATAATTTAAATATTAAACACTTTACCTACTGGAATGCTCTCTCTCTTGCTCCAATGCTTCCAGGGTGTCCTTCTACATCATATATTGGACAATACAGCCCTTAAAAGCTCTTTAGCTCATGCGTATTGGCAATATGCGTGAAGGATTGTTTGGTATAGACAAGGGGATTTTTCTGATGCAATTTTTTGTTGCTACTTTGCTAATAATGATTGGGGTCTAAGGGACAAACAGCTACTAAACAACTCAATCACACAGTACATTTATATCTATAATTACGTGTGATCGGGCAAAAAAAAAATTACATGTTTGTGTGTTTCAACAGGATCGGTTACATATATTGATTTTACATCTCATTGTTATTGTATATTCCTGCGCTCATCATCAAGCCAATTTTGAATGTCTTCAAAAATTGAATTTAGATTGTAGGATTCTAGACGTATCAATTCAGTTTACTCTCTGTCTCTCCCTGAGATTATTGCTTGTTGTGCATGGCATTTCAGATGATGCATTGCAGGGCAGTCATGCCTCAATCATACTGTATTGCAAATAGAGGGTCTACTTATAACCTTACAATGACTTTCTTGGACTCAAAGAACAGAAAACCAATAAGCCAAATATCAAAAAACCTTGAACAAGTAGGACAGATTTATTGAAGGGTTCAATTTAGGCCACAAGTAACATTTCTTTTTCTATCTTGTGGTCCCATACATATGTATATCTACCACATCATGAAAGTATTCGCCCCTTGAACTTTGCGACCTTTTGCCACATTTCAGGCTTCAAACATAAAGATATGAAACTGTAATTTTTGTGAAGAATCAACAACAAGTGGGACACAATCATGAAGTGGAACGAAATTTATTGGATATTTCAAACTTTTTAACAAATAAAAACTGAAAAATTGGGTGCAAAATTATTCAGCCCCTTAAGTTAATACTTTGTAGCGCCACCTTTGCTGCGATTACAGCTGTAAGTCGCTTGGGGTATGTCTCTATCAGTTTTGCACATCGAGAGACTGAAATTTTTGCCCATTCCTCCTTGCAAAACAGCTCGAGCTCAGTGAGGTTGGATGGAGAGCATTTGTGAACAGCAGTTTTCAGTTCTTTCCACAGATTCTCGATTGGATTCAGGTCTGGACTTTGACTTGGCCATTCTAACACCTGGATATGTTTATTTGTGAACCATTCCATTGTAGATTTTGCTTTATGTTTTGGATCATTGTCTTGTTGGAAGACAAATCTCCGTCCCAGTCTCAGGTCTTTTGCAGACTCCATCAGGTTTTCTTCCAGAATGGTCCTGTATTTGGCTCCATCCATCTTCCCATCAATTTTAACCATCTTCCCTGTCCCTGCTGAAGAAAAGCAGGCCCAAACCATGATGCTGCCACCACCATGTTTGACAGTGGGGATGGTGTGTTCAGGGTGATGAGCTGTGTTGCTTTTACGCCAAACATAACGTTTTGCATTGTTGCCAAAAGTTCGATTTTGGTTTCATCTGACCAGAGCACCTTCTTCCACATGTTTGGTGTGTCTCCCAGGTGGCTTGTGGCAAACTGTAAACGACACTTTTATGGATATCTTTAAGAAATGGCTTTCTTCTTGCCACTCTTCCATAAAGGCCAGATTTGTGCAGTATACGACTGATTGTTGTCCTATGGACAGAGTCTCCCACCTCAGCTGTAGATCTCTGCAGTTCATCCAGAGTGATCATGGGCCTCTTGGCTGCATCTCTGATCAGTCTTCTCCTTGTATGAGCTGAAAGTTTAGAGGGACGGCCAGGTCTTGGTAGATTTGCAGTGGTCTGATACTCCTTCCATTTCAATATTATCGCTTGCACAGTGCTCCTTGGGATGTTTAAAGCTTGGGAAATCTTTTGTATCCAAATCCGCTTTAAACTTCTCCACAACAGTATCTCGGACCTGCCTGGTGTGTTCCTTGTTCTTCATGATGCTCTCTGCGCTTTAAACGGACCTCTGAGACTATCACAGTGCAGGTGCATTTATATGGAGACTTGATTACACACAGGTGGATTCTATTTATCATCATTAGTCATTTAGGTCAACATTGGATCATTCAGAGATCCTCACTGAACTTCTGGAGAGAGTTTGCTGCACTGAAAGTAAAGGGGCTGAATAATTTTGCACGTCCAATTTTTCAGTTTTTATTTGTTAAAAAGTTTGAAATATCCAATAAATTTCGTTCCACTTCATGATTGTGTCCCACTTGTTGTTGATTCTTCACAAAAATTACAGTTTCATATCTTTATGTTTGAAGCCTGAAATGTGGCAAAAGGTCGCAAAGTTCAAGGGGCGAATACTTTCAAGGCACTGTATATGTATATCTACCACATCATGGGGGAAGACTCTTTTTGTCAGCTGTCTTTGTTTAAAAAACAAACAAACAAGAAAAAACAGTAATAAATGGCGCACAACAGCTTGATGCAATGTTTGGTGTACTGTAAAATAAATGGCCAGTCAGGGTTTGTACAATTATCAATCGGGAGCACGACAGTACATCACTGGCACTGGGAAGCTAGCAGATGCAATACATTTATAAAACTGAGATCTTACTCTTCTGTTGAGAAGGGGAAACGCAGTGGTTGACAGAAAAGATAAAGCTTAAAATAGTGCTAACCAAGATTTTCATTTTTTTTTTTTTACCTCTTATTAGAACTATCAGTATTATCACAGCCCCCTTTTTATTCTGTTTAGGTTTTTTCTTATATTTCATATTTTACATATAAAAATGAACAAAACATATGTCTCAGTATTCTAGCCTTCACAGGTTTCACAATTTGCATCTCCTTTTGTTTGTAATTACAGATCTTTAATTTGTACTTCACAGTAAACTCAAGAGTTTTATGAACTTCAATTATTTGTTTCCCTGCTTTTTATAGACCAAATGCTCAGCCAGTAGCAGCAGTATATTTAAATCTATTGAATTCCTTAACACTTAAAAGCACTCAAGGGACTAGTAAAGTGCATTCAGTGTCATATAAATCAGTCTAGAGACTGGATTCAGACAAAAGGTTAATGCCACCAATCAGGTTTACAAAGTTGGAAGGTTTTAAGAGCCACTGATTCTAGAAAATGTGCTGCACATAGAAACCCAATTCTGTCAAACAAAATTCCATCAGACTTGTAAATCACCTTCTAATCATAACACAGAGGTGACCATGGCATGTCTTTGATATGATTGTCTTAGAAACTACCAACCGAGTACTGGGAATGAATATCTTTGTATTGTTAAGACTGCAGGAAGAAGTACAGTGTGACTATGTGGGCAGCTATGGCCAGAAGTTTTGCAGCACCTAGAATTTTAGGATTGACACATCATTTTAAGAAAAAATAACTATGTGAACATAATTTAGATATTTTATTTAACATCATGTTATCAGAGAAACTACAAAAGTATATTGTAAAAGTCTACCGGAAGCCATAATAGTAGTACAGTATTTCATGTTTGATTTCGAAATGTCACATGTGATGGAAAACTTTTGGCCATAGCTGTACATGCTCAAATCAGCACCATGCTCATCAAGAACCTACAATTAAAAATGAAATTGTTTCCAATTACAAAGTAGTTCACATTCAAGTACTCTCTAGTACATGTTCCACATTCAACTTTTGAGACTAGTTGAAATGCTACATGGGTGTCAGACTGATAGCATAACTGCTTCTTATTAAAATGTGAACAGTATATGGAAAACATTTGAGTATATTTTAGGGTGGGGACAGCTTGCTGCATCAATAACACACTGCAAAAATAAGTTTCTTAACAATCTGGAATGGAAATTAGGTTTTGTGCCTTGTTTTATACGACTTACAACATAAACAAATTATATTTCACCAATAGGAGACAGCTTTGGAAAAATAAAAGCTTACTTGCATAGGTGATATACTATACTGTATACAGCTATGGCCAAAAGTTTAGCATCACCCTGCAGAATTAAGTAATTTTCCTTAAAATTACATGCGGCTTTGTAGTTTTCCTTATATTTAATGAAAAACGGAAGAATCTTGTAGTTTCTTTGATTACATGATGTTAAATAAAATATCTAAATTCTGTTCATACAGTATATATATATATATATATATATATATATATATATATATATATATATATATATATATATATAATGTATTGTATATATATTGTATATATGTATCTCAATCCTAAAATTCTAGGTGATACAAAACTTTTGGCCATAGTTGTACACTGAGGAGCTATAAGAAGTAGCAGTCTGTATACAGCAAGCAACTATTAAATTGCTCCACATGCTCAATGCGAAACATAAATTGAACATGAATCCCAGAAGAAAAACGACATCACTTACCAGACATCCAAACATACATTTTAGAAAAATTGCTTTTTAAATGAATAATTCAGTGTTAGTAGTGTTTCTCAGAGGGTAATTTAAGGCACTCTTCAGGTTTAAAGGGTATTGTACATTACTGAATCAAGTCAGATATGTATATTTCTTCTATGTCATCTATTGCATTGACATAAATGAGTTACATTCGCTGATGTGTAAACATGTCATAACATTTTATTATAAAAATTTAAAAAATAATTAAATACGACACATAACAGTACATGGTGCTATTTTACAGCATATTGTGAAAAGACAAAATATACCCATTTAATCACAATAAATCATGTTGTTATAGGTATTGCCATTTATACAGGACATTTACTCCAAACATAAGGAGACACTAAACATATCAATAAATTACTTTTTTTCACAACTGGAGGATGTAGACCAACATACAAAACATGATCATCTTAAATGAGAAGAGCATAAAACATAAACTGGGAGAAAAACAAATTGCCAAGATCAAACATAACGTTGCTGCATCTGTTTCCCTATCATTACTCATCTTTAAGTAAAGATGATCATATATTAAATTGGCTGAAGAAAGACAAACTCCTAAACTTAACTGCACGCTGTACAACATTAATGCTGAGCTGGCTAATCCTGACTTCCAAAAATATCTTTAAAAAATAGTGGAGCTCAGCCCTGTCCAGTAAAAAGCAATTGTTGAGACTCCAGAAAACTACAGTTGGATGAAGCCTGGCTTGTACTGCAGTTGGTCTGGATCGCTAGTGCTGTCAGCTTTTTTCCCCATAGCAGTTCCTTCCAAACATATGTGGCTAAAAGGCGACTACTCATATTGGGTAAGCACTGGGCATTAACATCCTATTTGACACAGTCGGAGAAGGCAATATCGAAATGTACAATATTTTTTAATGAAACAACATGAACAATGAAATAAGTAATTTAGGGAATTCATTGCTTGAACAGCATGTAATGAGGCAGAGTAGAATTTGACAGCTTCGTTGCACAGACATGTGCATCTGATAGAGCATAACAACTTTGAATCCTGTAACCATCGTATTTCATATTTAAAATATACTTGATACATGAAAACATATGGACAGCCAAGTTGGACTGCAAAAAAAAAGTCTTGGTGACTGCCATAGTGACTCGTGTCTTCCGTTTTCAGCCGAAATCCATTTGTGACACAAAGCCAAGTATATCCTACCGTTGAACATTTTACTTTTGGCATGCTAAACTGTTGTTACTGTATGTATGTGTTTTAATGTTGTGTTACACGGCTCTTGTACATCATTGTTTCTCAATCAGCATTTTTTTCTGTGTATATAGTTTTGTTACAAAAACAAGCACAACAAAAAATAAGTTACCTAATTAAGTGCATTTACACTTAGCAGTCATATACTGTATAAATTAAAGTATCGGGTTGCAATAATCTGAAAACTGCCATTGAACATATACCCTGGATACTGCTGGATAATGCAAGACTTAACCTGTTCAGCAGAGGTAATTCATAAATGGTGTCTAAACATAACTGATCCACAGTGTGTTGTCTAAAGGAGAAGCCATTACATAAATATGTAGTGTTTACTTGTTAAAGGGTTTCAAAAGATGAAATCCTACACAGTCTCATATTTCCAGTTCTCAAACGTGCAGGAGGTCAATGAGTCACTGTGACAAATGCAAGCACCAGAAGAATTGCAAAAGCTGCACTATACCGCTATCATCCATAGCATTCCGTTAGAACCCGGTTTTGCATGGAGCAATGTTTTGATAGGTGCAGCAGTCAAGTACTCCAGGACAAAGTCTGTGCTGCAGTCTACCATGTACTGCTTCCCCAACAGGTTTCCACACACATTGAATAAACTCCAGACTGAAAAAAGAGAATGGTTGGCATAAATGTAGAATGAAATGTGATTCGCTACCGCATCTTCCTGGTACATGATTTGCAGCACTGCTGGCCATAGAATTTGTGGTTGCAGACACCATGCTGGGGGACCAGGTGGCACCAGCTGAAGAAGTCAATGCAGGACGGATCATCTATAGGAAACAACAATTAATTAATGACTACATGTCCTTCCCTGTAAATTCTTAATTTACTAAATAGATCTAATAGAACAAAGCCAGCTATTAAGCACATTTTTAATTGAATGCTACATTAATATCTCAGTCAAAGACACTACAGTACGGTTTCAGCGTATTGCTGCAAGTGAAAATCTCATCTATAACCAATGTGTAGGAGAAACAGCATCTAAAGTGAATGCATATCAACTGCAATGGCCATGTATCATGTGGTAATACCTTTCCTCTTGGGTGCCGGACAGAAGTTGGTGTTGCAGGCTCTGGAGGTGGTAGGTCTCTGGTGATGCTGACACCCACTTGATGGTCTGCCCTGCCTGAGACACTGCACACTCCGCGTCTGCACCCCTCCTCCACAGGACACTGTGCACTGCACACAGACAGTCACGTCAGACTGAGACTAAAACATGACACACTGTAGCATCTGACACTTTTAATTACTGCTATGCCCCAAGCCTATAGAACTCAATTGCCAAAGACTGATGCTGACTTTAAAAAACTCTCCCAGGGTTACTGCTGTTCTGACACCTTTTCAGATGTACAGTTTTACAGCTGTACAGCGATTATGAGATACTTGGATTGAAGATGCAGAAACCTGTACAATTGCATAAGTATTTATCCTCTGCTGAGCTAAAAAAAATATTTACCATAGATATCCAAGTGTTTTTATACCTGTTGCCATGGGGATGAATACCATCGTGACACAACCATACCGATGGTCCTTTCTGGAGGAGGTCTTGGGCCTGAGCAGGACCCCTTGTTACAGGCTTGCTCCAGTTCCACAATGGGCTTCTGTAAGTTACGACATCTTCTCTGGGGGAATTCAATGTATTTGCCGTGAGCTTCTTTCTCACTACACTTCAGTTCCCTCTTCTGAACCCCTGGATCACAGCTTGTTGAACACTGAAATGAAAAGAATGGATTTTTTAAAAATTATTTCCAATCAATCAATCAATTAATTTCAATTAATATTTCATATCCATTTTTTTTGGAATACAGGATTTGTTACCTATTACTTATGACACCACCCACATATGTAACATTTCTGACTCCTATGCATTGATGACCTCTTTCTTGGCTAGACTACAGTATTTTCCGACATCTGCAATAGTTAAATCTTCTCTTGCTAATTTCTTATTACAAATGCAATTTGTGGGTCTCGTCATTTCTATAGCAATACCTCGCTCCATGCTGATGTCACCCACTCCAGTCTGTCATTTTTCGGGCAGCGTCTCAGCACACATGTCTCCTGGGCTTTGGGCTTCTGATCTCGGCTGCACATGCTATCCGGAAGGATGCTGGGCTTGTCTGACAGATTGGTGCTACTGCAGTAGACACCACGCTTCTTCAGACCTCTCCCACAAGTCTTAGAACACTATAAAAGAGCATAACTGTTACACTTAACCCCCTTTAGAACTGAAAACGCATTTCTGTCAACATCTTCCCAGGAACGAATATGTATTTTGCGAACACAATGAGTTATTTTGTAAAAATGTTATGGATATGTTCCTAAATTTGATCCCATTTTCAAACAGCCACTACATTTGTATTTTAATGTCTGTCCCCGGTTTAATTAGTTTACCCAGCATTTTGTTAAACCATGAAATAACAACAAAGAGCTTGTTATGTATGACCACGTTAAGAAACACAAACATAATGTAACATAAAAAAAAATTATATTTTGTATGTTTCAAAGTCCTTTGTTTTCCCTTTTAAACACCATCACCCCTTTTTAACAAAGAGAACATCTCAACTTCAACCGCATTACCACAACTGGAATTTGCAGGGCTTCAGCACCAAAGCCACTGATCAATAGCTATTTAATGTCAGGATCATGACTGCTCGTATGGGTATGGTGAGAGTGGTCATTATTTGGCCACTGGTCCAACCTGTTAAGGGGAGAAGAAGAAGCCACCACCCTCTAAAAGAGGAACTGATCTGGCGATGCCAGCTCAGCAGGGTGGACCGTGGTGAAGCCACGTCCTCCCACCCTCATCAAGGGGACTGCCCACATTAAGGTGGATGTTGGGACGATTTATATTACATACGATCTGATGAGAGAGCAATTATTCAATAATCCAAATGAGAGAGCAATCATTCAATAATCCATTCCCGAATTTCAGCCTAAGCTTCTAATGTATGTGGCTGGTACACAACTGTAACCAAAATCCGTTTATGCACACGTTTATTGCTTAGCATTATATATGGTATATGATCTACCGTATAAAGTATCGGTAACTTTACAAAGACTAACTGGAAGCAGGTTTAACTGTGTTATTGTAATTTCGCTATTTCAATTCACATTGAAAAAATTAGATAGTGCACTTCCTTTGACATTTTTCTTCCTCAAAACTAATACACATGTCTGCCAGTGAAAGAAAATCCAGTCATGAAAAGCCAATGATGTCATGCTTCCTTTTATTTTTTAACATAAGTCTTTGGCTGCTGACAGATTAACCTTATAAACCATCCAAATGGAGATCCCTGTCACCAGTGACTAAGATTAATAGCTCTGTCACACTATGCAGCACCTTACAAAACTCATATTATAGAAATCATGGCATAGCCTACGAATATTAGGAACACAGAAAGCATACTATAGTAATAATATGTCAGTAACACTAGCCTACTGACTGATGTGTCTTGCTCCTTGGATTTCATTAACTTCTCTATCTGAGATAGTCTGTCAATTAGACAAATGTTTCCTTCCCTCCAACTAAAAATGATACTGTTTAGTTAAGGGATTTAGAAAATATAGAAATCAGTCTTGGCATATTAAATACTGTCATTAACAACATTTTAAATGAATGGAACTGTCCTTTATAAAATATTTAAATTACAATTACAGTTCTCATCTGATCAAGTTCATCCTTGCAGATCCTCATATAAACAACAGATGGCAGCGCAGCAGTTCATGAACAGCTCAATAAGCAAACCAAAAAATAAATAAATAAAAAGGTCTGAATATTCCTCCATATTTACCTCAGACCAGGCTCCTGCACTCCACTCAGGCAGACACACTTTGTTGTTGCAGGGCTGTACCTTGGCGGGCGTCATCACAGGACACAGAGAATGCGCTACCACCTCCTCTCGCTTGAATGCCACCTTCCGGAGACACTGGATTTGACGGGACTGCTGCCCCAGTCCACAGGATTTGCTGCAAGTGCTCCATTCCCCTGCCGACCAGCTGTAAAGTCAGCACAATTCGATTTAATTCCCTTCCCCCTCACCTTATTTTCCACGTTTTCAGCTTGAGAAGTGATTCAGCCCTTGGCTGCTACACTAAATAGTGCATTTTCTTTTTACAGAGATGAGTGAATGTAAAATCCACTGTTACTTTTAAAAATACTTAACTTACGATGAAAGTGAAACATGCTTTTCAAATGAATACTTGAATCACTAATTTGCTTAGCTCTTAATCCACAGTGTAATCATAGCACCAGAAGCCTTTCTCTGCTCAGCTCATCTAAAAGGATATTCTGATTGGCAGAACTTGATGTTCCACTGAAGCAAGACAGAACAACTTTCAGCAACAATTATCAGAAGTATTCTGTACACATGTTAAAGAATGTATTTAACCCTATTTCGCTTTTACATTACTGTGAAAATAAATATATGCATGTATGCATGTGTACTTATTTTAATGTCAGAATAAATCATGTGTGCGAGGCATTACACATGCCAAGTAGGCTCAGAAAACATGGGGAAAAAATGTGAATACGTTTCAAATTTGCAGACTACCACTTAGCATTAAAGATAGCTCCAACATTTGGAATATGGGAGCCTTGGCCTCAGATAAAAGCTGAACCAAAATAAAGTTTGTTTGGGTAGGAAGATTACTGTAAATTAGTATCCAGACAATAGTGTGGCTATATATGCAGACATAAGAAAACTGCTGAAGCAGGGGTCATGTGGCACTTTCCAAAAGGATCCCTACCTCTGTCCTTTTCAGGACCCGCCACATAATTGGCTATTTGGATTTCGAGTCCTTTAAATCAACTTACAAATTTGAAGGGAAACACAAAACTGCTGTTTGGGAAACAAACATTACGTGAACCGTATCGGAAACAGCAGAATCAACTAGACCAGCAGAGTTGGTACAGGGCAGGGAACGTTTATTTTTTCTTTGTGATATAAATACATATATAAATACATAATTGGAGAAGTGGAAAACTGACTGTCAAGCTTCACTGCAAACCAATTTTGGTTATACCATAATGTGTGTGTGTGTATATATATATATATATATATACACACATATAGGGAGAGAGAGATCAATAGCTGGTATATTTAAAGCCATACAATTGAAAAACAATATTTAAGCAATATTTTTTAAAATCTATTTTTCTAATGTTTCACGGTGTAATGAAAGACTATCAAAGTGAAATGAGGCAGATAAGGCATTCATTTTAAATCACACTGTTTTTGTTTTTTTTGTCATTTCTGCTTATTAAATTGAAATATTGTACTACTATAAACGTAATGCTAAAGATATGCTACAAGGAGACACATCCAATTATCCAAGGAGTATCATTTTTTTATTTTTTTTATCAGTGTGTATATTATTAAATATTCCAATAAGTTTATTGTAGGTTGATGGTGTAAATCTTCTTAATGCAATAAATAGATAAAAATGTATTTATCTCCAATTGTAACTTGTAACTGCCTCACTTTCAGCGATAGTTTCAGAATAAAGGGTCTGTAATGTGTATCGATCGTTATTTCTAACAGCGGAGACCCCTTGTTGCAATAGTTTATCTAAGGGAAAATGGTAATTGACTGTACAGCTGCAATGCGATAAAATCAAATTCAAGCTCACAGTTAAGAACCAGGGACACTGCAAAACCATTTAAACGTTTACATCGATCTTTTTGATGACATTTTCAGTTTCCAGATACCGTTATCCCCCTCCCTATCCCTCGTTTTTTTTATCTCCTCTGGTCCACAAAACACAGAATCCTTACAAGTGAAAGATCACAGTGTCTGGTCTGAAGCAGTGGTGGGGATTCTTGGCTGGCTAGACTGATCCTGTCTCTCTGGGATTTAAACCCTTTTGCTACAATAAAACACAGATAGACCTGTCAGCACTACAGATATTTGCTGGAAAGATAAGCAAGGGGCTTTTCTTGAGTGTGTGTTTTTACATATGGGTGGACTACAGTTCGTGTGGATTTTTAGTAATACAGTGTACTGGTATAGTGGGGTATTGTTGAGTAATGCAGTACAATTTGTTTTTGGAAGTAACCCTCTTTATTTTGCACCCTAATTTACAATTTGAATTTTTATTGCAATTTGTTTGGACACTTTAATTTATATTCTGGAACAGGCCTGAGATTGTGTTCCACAGTTACAGTATAATACTTTCAGGCTGGCTAACTCATAGCAAAAGTACACACACCTTCAAACTGCAGTAAATGACACAAAAAGTAATTGGCCTGGACATTTTGGCTTCACTATACCCTTTCTGCAAAAAAAGACTAAAGTGGGGCTATCCTGTTAAATAACATTTGAGATAACAGTTAAAATCTATTGTCAGGTCCACAGAACAGCACAGCGATAAAGATAATGCACGCAGTAAGGGAAACCATTCTTAACTGCCAAAAGAAAGCTTGATGTCTTTAGTGCTAAAGTGTCAACAGCAACAACAACAAAAAAATCACATAAAAGAATTTCCATGCAGACATACTTTAGAAGGGTTGTGAAGTGTAATGCAGTAAACTCTTTGGCTTAACCCTAAAAACCAGGTAGTGTTACTATACAGGACTATATGTGTCCTACAACATTTCTTATGAAGCATCACGTGTCTAGTGTTCAATATGCTTTCCAATTAGAGGTGTATCCTAACAATGCTTGCAGCATTTTAATGGTAATGACATGGTATAATGCTGTCAGTTATATTGGGAAATACAAACCAAATTTACAACGTACGTTCTACGATATGCCACCCTTAATCCATGGGCCTTGATCTTCTGGAGATGCCTGCTGTTGTCTGCATTTTATGATGTAGCTAGCAAGAGTGAGATAACCTTAAACTATATGTATTACCTGTTAAAAAATTAACGTGCTGTGACAGAGAATGAATGAATCCTCGTCAACAACCTCCCGACCTGTGAGGGCATGGAATAACTAGAACAGAGTGCCCCAGAATGAATGGTTTGGCAGTTCATTCCATGGTCAGTCGGAAGCCGTATATTCAGGAAGGGGGCGGGGCCACAATACCAGAAGTCAGCACCTTAATGCGGTAGGCGATGTGTCAGTCATGGATTGGAGGAGACGTGATTGGAAAGAGAGCATGACAGAGAGTATTTAGGGGAAGTAGCCCCAGTAATCTGTTCCTTGGTTTATGGTTAAACTACAAGGACCAGAGAGAGAGAATTTAAAAGTACCGTGAGTGTTTTGTGTTTTGTTTGTTTGTCAGCTAATCGGTCATTGTTTGTTTCACTAGACGGCTAACACGAACCAGGAGCTGTCGCTACATGCCAGCACCAAACCCCGGACTACACTGCACCGTTGCTACATCTCTTTCTTTTCACTGCACACGTGCACTAGAGCATCCAATGTCAGGAGACGTGTCTGTGTTCGTGTTGCGTGTAATTTCAGGGACTTATTTTTTCGGGACTGTGACCCTCCTTGTGCACGACACAATACACATTGTTGTGTAGAGCCTGTGCTTATTATTTAAAGTGTTGTTAACGCAACCCAGCAGGAAATAAACAGCTGTTAATTGTGTACTGTCTTGTGTTTGTCTGTTCCGGAGCACTGCATCATCACTACACCTGCGTACTACAAGCCGACCATTCACACGTAGGTATTCCCTGACCAGTTCCCAGTGGAATTTTCCACAAAGTGCTTAGACAGTTCGAGTGAACAGAGACATTTTACTTACACTGAATTTTCGTGCTGATGCTAATTGCTTTTCTCTTTCCAGCCATGCTTGCTGTTGCAGTCAGTGATTTTTTTTTTTCAAACTGTAAACCCAACACTGCATACAGGGATTAAATAGTCAAGGTACATTACAGGGGTAATTGCTCAGTAACGAGGTGCAAACAGCTGATTGATCGATCTGTTAAGCTTTTTCTACAGTAAAGTGCTGCATTTTCAATTGAAATACATGTGAATGGCAAGGTAACAAGGTGAAAACAGCTGATTGGTGGATTAGTACAAGCGATTACTACAGCTGAGTTTGCCAGAAATATACAGCATGCTTAACACAGTATAAACAATGCCTTTGTTATTGAATTCAATGGGCAAATGGCAAACGCTATTTGTCCGATATAAACAGCTGCCCTAAATAAGCCTGTACGGTTTAAGTGGTGGATACTGTACTACCAACATAGACATTGGCAAGCATTGTTTTTCAGCACTGAGTTCTGTCAGCACTGACTCATCCTATACCCACAGTCTCCCGGTCAGGCAAGCTGATGTCTGGAGGATATGTAAATCCTGATGGCTGGGGGAAAAAAACATGCCGCAGGGACCAGAGTTATCCACTGAGTCCCTTTGTTTCCATTCAGAGACTTAACATAAAAACTGCTGCTGATCTACATTGCTGCTAAGTGGTAAAGAAATTCAGCATTAGATATGAAGAACAGATACAAAGATAGATGCTAATGTTTGATGTGATGCTCAAGTCTGTTCTTCCATGTACAAGAACAGTTAATGTTTCCACTGGGTGGATCATTTTGCTTTGAGTAATAAAATAAAAGTAAATAAACAGACTGCAGACTCTGCTATACTGACCTCAGTCCTGGTCACAGAGAATGAATGCCTTGCTTCATCATACCTGTCTCACTTGCTACATTACGCGATCAGAGTTTGCAAGCCTTTTGCAGCTTTTGAAAATAAAGGCTTTTGGAGCTCTTTTCTGCCCTCAGTTAGATTTGCTGACTGTTCAAGACAAGTTGCACATGCCTGAGGGTATTTCAAACTTTATTTCTTACGTTTTAATAAACTGGGCATAATATTATTTTCTTTTTTATTATACTTTTAGCTTTTGCTTGTTAAAGTGCTAATGAACACCATACAGCTATGGCCAAAAGTTTTGCATCACCCTATAGAATAAAAAAATGTTGCTTTATAAAGTCGAATGAAACCTGCTGAATAATGTTACGTTAACATATTGAATTACATACCGCTTACTTAACAAAAAACTGACAAAAATTGTACGTGACATTTCGAAATCTAACATGAAATACTCTACTACTATTATGGCTTCCGGTAGACTTTTGCGATATCATTTAGTAGTTTATTTGATTACATGATGTTAAATAAAAGATTTCAGTTATGTTCAAATAAAATTCTAGATGATGCAAAACTTTTGGCCATAGCTGTAGATAAACGTCTGCTGTTGGTCACATGTCTCATTGCAGCTAGACCAAGGGAGTGAGTTTGAAATACAATCTATAAAGTGATCAGGTAGCAGTGCAGCAAAAAAAACTCTTCATTACCAGTACCTTTGAAATACAGTATCTGCATATTCCATATAAAAAATACCATACGAAAAAATCTTCTACTGTGCTTTTGCCCTAATATACTACAGTAAACTAAAAGGGTGGTCTTCTTACTCCATTGAAGCAGCCCATATGCAAACGTAGCCCACATTCCATTGTGATCCACAGAATCATCAGCTTTTTTTGTGTAAATATGAGTACAGCTGGAAATGGCTCAAGGCCTAAAGCAGATGAATTCAATTTGTCCGGGCATGTAATAGGTCTTAAACATATTTAATTTAAATCAGGTTAAAGGAAATCAGATCACCCTGCCTTCTGTTAATCTCTAAAGTGTATGTTTTGATATAAGTGTATAACTGGGGTTTAAAATGTAATTTTTATGTAATATCACAACTGGGAAGAAACACTGTCTCTGAATAATGTTTCAAAACTTTTTTTTTTTTTCTACAGCTAACAATTCTGACAATCAAATTGATATATTTCTAATAAAAATAAACTGCACAAAACAGTAAACAAGGAAAATGTAAACTTACAAAGCTGGGCATGGTTGAGTGTTGCAGACATTAGTTCCAATTGTAGGTCTTGTGTGTGGATTGCAGAAGGATGAGTTGACCTGTGTGTAATGGTCTTGTAGACAAACAGGCTTTATTGACATTTGACCTAAGAGAGAAACGTTGCATGTTTGGGATTGTTATAGTCTTACCGCACTTTATTATTATCATTGTTTTATATAAGCTTATAAGAAAGAAAGACCAAGAACATTCTACTGTAGGAAACATTTAGATTCGCCCTGAAAACTTCTCACAATGGACCTTCCTAGTTCAAAGAATCGGTGGAAGAAGGTACTTTTATTGATCATGTCTCCAAAAGCCTTGCTCTTTCAAACCTGACCAAGGTGCTTTGAGTAGCTTGGTGTCTCTTTTCATTCTAAGTGAACAAATAGTTATTTTTGCTGGTGGGGATGTTACTCACCTCCAGCACACGTGGCTGAGCAATCTGATCTGACAGCCACCCAGGTGTAGTTGTGTTTCTTAGCTGTGGTCTTGCTGTCGTTCAGGCTATTGGGTAGGGTGTATTCCCAGGCAATGCCAGGGTTCTTGCCTTGCAGAAGTATCTGTAATGAGAAGTAAAGAAAAGAAAAGCTATTCCACAGGTCTCTGGATCACCAGAGAACAATATCAAACCCCAGGGTGTGACTCTGTTCCCACGTAAAAGCCTTGAGTTAAAAGGCTTTAAAATATGAAGAATGTTGGAGTAATGCATACACAGTTGAACAGTTGAAAGTGGGCTACAATAATAATGATATATTTAAGCAGAAGTTGTGTCTCACGGCCTACAAAAAAATTAATAAAATAAAAATAGAAATGTCAGGAGGATGAAAGTAATGTTTCCACCTACAGTACAATCTTATTGTATTATACAATCAAAGGCATACAGGTATACAGTAAGCAGGCTTAAATATAAGTCATGCCTGACATTTGCTTTAGGATTACTTTTTGTTCATTTGTACACTATGTACAGTAGTTTCAAACAGTATCAGGAGCGCCTTTCAAAATTAGAAAACAATCCTGTCTGATGAAAAGCATTGTTATATTAAAATGGTCTTATACTGTAATCTGGCTCTCTACACACCGATGTTATGATTTAACACATCATTTTGAACTTGTGTAGCATTACCCTTTAATCTTCCCTTGGCTTGTAATCCAATCTGGTTCTACAGCATGATTAGAAATCTGCAACTTTCTAGTGATGATGGGAACACACTAGCAACATTTTCAATTGTCCCATTTTTTCTTGTGTTGAATATCTTTTGGTTTTTTATATGCTTTTTATAATTATTTAGTTAAAGATATAATGATATCTTAAAATACTACTCTTTGGAACGTAATCACTGTGCTGTCTACAGAAGGGTCCAGCTGTTAAGTTAATAGATAGCAGGAAGAAACAGTAGGCCTGTAATGTTTTTGATCTACGGCATTGCATCAACATATGTTTTAACACAACGAAAGAGAGACTGTTGCTCACATGTATAGGAAGTAAGAACATTGATTTTAAAGCCTTGTTTTTTCCTTCCCTTAATGCTGGTGCAACATGCAGCAAAACCGGTCTATAAGATAAAAAGTTACGAGCAGTGTTAAAATAGTATCAGATTCAACAAAGTTTTTTTTTATTTATTTTTTTATAATGCATCAAGCAATACAAACTATACTAAATTGTACTTGCAATGTAGCCCTTAAAATGTAACTGGTGTTTCCAATTTCAGCCTTGGAGGAAGTCACAGAAGATTTAAGGGTGGAAAAGCAGTTAGCGAGTATCCCCACTGTAATCTCCCAAGTCATTGATATTTTGATTTAAATCATCCAATAGCTCTAAGGTTAATAGGATTTTATTCTTTAAGTCCTAATCTGTTTACACTCAATGCAAGCAGAATCAACAAGACTAAGATCTGGAAAGAGTTTATAGCCGGAAGAGCACAGAGTGACTGAAACTAATCCAAACAGATCTTTTGTATTGGCATAAGTAAACTGCTTCATATTCTACACTTGTTACACATGACGATTGCATTGTAATGTGTCAGTCAGTCTCATCTGGTGAAGAATCAGATTATATATGGCCAGATCACTAGAGAAAGTCAATGTTGAAAGTCTGGTACTTGTTTATTTTTAGATTCCTGTAAGTTAACATCATCAGCCTTTAAATAATTGTTGTACTTTTTAAGTAAAAAACAACACAGATACATATATTTTTTAAATATATAGTTTAAATTAAATTCAATGCAAAAGATATTATCAGAAAAGAATAAATAAATAAAATAAAAATGTACAGGGAAAAAAGCAAGAATGGCAAACTATCAACCCGCAAACATTTAGACAAACCCCTGGTGCTTCACAATCTACAAAACTGGAAACATTCCATTTGTTTTCAGCCAGTCAACAATTCAGTCCAAATTTACAGCTGCCCGATAGGTCCTCAAACACTTCCAGCTCCTTGAACAGAATTGTTTAATGTCTATCTTGAACACACCAGCCACCTGACTTCAGACACAACACTCAGGCAGTCCTGACCTCAGGCCTCGAGCTATACAATTTACAGCTTCTTAAGTTGCAATAACCGCTGCAGTTGAATCCTGCCAGATATTCCCAAGTTAAAGACCGCACAGCTTTCGCTCAGGGCACAAATGTTAAAACAATGGGTAAACTGAACTCTCCTGCACAAATAAGTACCCTTTCAAACAAAGATAATAAATTCACCAAACCAGCTGTATCCCTGACTTTTGGTTTCCTGGCTGTTAACCCAGGTTGCAACAGAAAGTATTTCCATATTCTGGATCAAATTTCTGTTTGACCCAGGGCTTACCAGCCACACTGTTTGAAATATTTGTGAAGGTTCTTATGAAATCCAAATATCTTATAGCACCAAACAGCTGCAAATTAGAAAGTTAGAAAGCAGAATATTTTGTTTTATTATTAGTACTATTAGTTACTATTAAACTATCTACAGCATGTGGTACAGGTTAGTTGAGGAATGAATATATATAGAGAGAGAGAGAGAGAGAGAGAGAGAGAGAGAGAGAGAGAGAGAGAGAGAGAGAGAGAGAGAGAGAGAGAGAGAGAGAGAGAGAGAGAGAGAGAGAGAGAGAGAGAGAGAGAGAGAGAGAGAGAGAGAGAGAGAGAGAGAGAGAGAGAGAGAGAGAGAGCTGTGTATGGATATATAACCATGGACAGAAAAGTAGACAGTGTGTTCTTATAGCTGCATTCTACATGATATAATAGTGCCCAAGATGTACCGGTAATTATTTTTTTTAACTAGACAACTATAGCATAAACTATCTCAATACTTTGCACTGTGTGATTAAGCCAATTTTATCCCAGAGTATCTTGCAGGGACCTGAAAGCAATAAAGGACTTGCCTACCAAGCTTGTCTCTTGGTCATAAAGTCTACACAAGCATTTCAATGACTGGGAGCACTCTCTTCAAATTACCTGAAAAATGATGACAAAGGCATTCCAGGGATTTCGTCCTGACATTTTAAATATATTTATTGGTTTAAATCTTGTTTTCACTTTATCAGGAGGCGAGACACAGCCACAGGGATTCTTGGGAGCAGCTTTTTAAAAGATCACTTTTCTACGTGGCCATGGTGATTAACACAACATATACATCTCACCTGGTCTGCTTTCTACTCCCTAACATGACTTTATCTGGAACCTTTAGAAAGAGGTAATTGGCATTGTTTACAGTGGTAATGTTAGCAATGCAGCCTCCAATAAGATTTTGAGGATTCTCCAGCAGTAAAGTGGTTTGTTCGGATTGCTACATTTTAGAGATTGCATATTGATTATTAGGTGCAAGATCACATGAATAAAGAAGGAACATCTAGCAGGAACAACATAATTTGCACATCTATACTTTGGATTAGGTCCTGTTTCATTGTATAATAGAATCTTTCTGACATACAGTACTGTGCAAAAGTTTGAGGCAGGTGTGAAAAAATGCTGTAAAGTAAGAATGCTTTCAAAAATAGACATGTTAATAGTTTATATTTATCAATTAACAAAATGCAAAGTGAGTGAACAGAAGAAAAATCTACATCAAATCAATATTTGGTGTGACCACCCTTTGCCTTCAAAACAGCATCAATTCTTCTAGGTACACTTGCACACAGTTTTTGAAGGAACTCGGCAGGTAGGTTGGCCCAAACATCTTGGAGAACTAACCACAGTTCTTCTGTGGATTTAGGCAGCCTCAGTTGCTTCTCTCTTCATGTAATCCCAGACAGACTCGATGATGTTGAGATCAGGGCTCTGTGGGGCCATACCATCACTTCCAGGACTCTTGTTCTTCTTTACGCTGAAAATAGTTCTTAATGACTTTCGCTGTATGTTTGGGGTCGTTGTCATGCTGCAGAATAAATTTAGCCAATCAGATGCCTCCCTGATGGTATTGCATGATGAATAAGTATCTGCCTGTACTTCTCAGCATTGAGGAGACCATTAATTCTGACCAAATCCCCAACTCCATTTGCAGAAATGCAGCCCCAAACTTGCAAGGAACCTCCACCATGCTTCACTGTTGCCTGCAGACACTCATTCGTGTACCGCTCTCCAGCCCTTCGCTAACAAACTGCCTTCTGCTACAGCCAAATATTTCAAATTTTGACTCATCAGTCCAGAGCACCTGCTGCCATTTTTCTGCACCCCAGTTCCTGTGTTTTCGCTGCATAGTTGAGTCGCTTGGCCTTGTTTCCACGCCGGAGGTATGGCTTTTTGGCCGCAAGTCTTCCATGAAGGCCACTTCTGACCAGACTTCTCCGGACAGTAGATGGGTGTACCAGGGTCCCACTGTTTTCTGCCAATTCTGAGCTGATGGCACTGCTGGACATCTTCCGATTGGCGAAGGAAGTAGCATGATGTGTCTTTCATCTGCTGCAGTAAGTTTCCTTGGCCGACCACCGCGCTCACGGTCCTCAACGCTGTCTGCTTTGTGCTTCTTCAAAAGAGCTTGACAGCACATCTGGAAACCCCTGTCTGCCTTGAAATTTCTGCCTGGGAGAGACCTTGCTGATGCAGTATAACTACCTTGTGTCTTGTTGCTGTGCTCAGTCTTGCCATGGTGTATGACTTTTGACAGTAATCTGTCTTCAGCAACCTCACCTTGTTAGCTGAGTTTGGCTGTTCCTCACCCAGTTTTATTCCTCCTACACAGCTGTTTCTGTTTCAGTTAATGATTGTGTTTCAACCTACATATTGAATTGATGATCATTAGCACCTGTTTGGTATAATTGTTTAATCATACACCTGACTATATGCCTACAAAATCCCTGACTTTGTGCAAGTGTACCTAGAAGAATTGATGCTGTTTTGAAGGCAAAGGGTGGTCACACCAAATATGGATTTGATTTAGGTTTTTCTTCTGTTCACTCACTTTGCATTTAGTTAATTGATAAATATAATCTATTAACATGTCTATTTTTGAAAGCATTCTTACTTTACAGCATTTTTTCACACCTGCCTAAAACTTTTGCACAGTACTGTATTTCATTCATAAAATCTCCTGCTGCACACCCTTATAAAATGAAGAAATCTGCTGTTACAGAAGAGCCAAATAAAAAAGTCTTCTGTTTGAGTATGATGCTGGTACTGTATAGTATATTCCAACCTTTACACTGCTTCTATTTACCCGACAGACTCAGCCCGGAACGAAGGCTCATCCTGCTGAAACCCCTGACTGATGAAAGGCCCTCTGATGTAGCGGGACTGCACTACAATTAATCCTGAATAGTAGCATTACACTATGCAATTCTTCATGGAACCTTTTAATCTGACGGAGAGCTAGAGCATTTTGCCAAAGTTGTCACTGCTAATTTTGTAATGGACATCAGTGATGGAATGAACAGAGGAAATCTTACTTCAAAGACCAGCGTCTCATTAGTTGGACCTGCCGCATACAGGCTTTCCGGTCGGTTAAAGGAGCGTTGATATTCAAACACGGTCCCAGCAAAGGGGAATTGTCCCGGCCAATCAACTGTCCAGTCTCCTGTCAGATAGTATTTCTTCTTCAAGCTACGGACCGCCAGATAACTGGTGGAGATTTCCATCTCATGCACTCGAATGCTGCGGACTCCTGCTGGAATTATGACTACTGAATAATACTCTGGGGAAGCAAAAGGGAAACAAAACTTTTTAAGTTGTTTTCTTAACATCAGGCAGCGGTACTGAAGGAAGGATATCGTCCTTAAAAAAAAAAAAAAGAAAGAGTTCTAAGGATCCCAGCTTTGAGGTTAAGATGAGGGCCTAGCTGGTTTGTTCTTTGACTGATTGTCTCTGGTTCAACAATCATTTTAAAGGCTTTACAAACCATTTATTTCACAAAGCTATTACTTTAAAAAAGGTGAACGCATAGTTTTGGGGATTTGTGAAGTGACCCCGCTTATAAGTTTACCAAGGTAAATGTAAACTGCAAATATTTGCTTTGCTTATGCAATGATTTGCCATATTTCATCTATGCTATATCCATACAATGGCAGATTCTAGGGCATTAATGTCAGAATGTTCTGTGGTTATCAACCCTGGGACAGTGCCTGCCAGCTGAGCTTTCTGATTAGTGAATGAAGGTTTTCTAATACACTTCAGTATACCACAGGAAATTGTTATGCCTTGCGTAATAACCCATATGGGATATCAACCAAAGAAGAGATGTAGATATATGTCTCTAAACTATGAGGTAAAGTTTTGATACTCTGGACAAGTTTGTCTCAGCTTACAGTATAAATATAAGATGAGGACTCGCCTGTAGGCTAATGGAATCTGCAACTCAATTCATGCCATCTGATCACAATAAAAAGCCCCATATAAAACAAATGTCAGAATGAATCTCCATCTCCACAATTGTGAACAAGTGTTTTCTAATTACAGCATGTTTCCCCTGATATATACTTCATAGCCATATGATTATGACCACATGACTAGATCAGATCAAGTAAAGCACTGAGCTCTGGGGCATGTCCTTTTTTTGTATGGGGGATCTTGAGCTCAACCCTTTGTAATACTGGAATCCTGTGACAGGAAGACAAGATTTGCATTGATGTGTTGGTCCATCTAGGAAGATGAACTAAAGTATGAACTCAGCAGTGCTTATAGTGAGTGAGCATGATATAATTATAAACAATCTCTAAATAATAGAAATGGATTTGCACTTAACATTACAAACATTCTTAGAACCTTTCACACCATCCAGGCCTGTAACTTGTTTCTAACTTACCATTAGCTCTGTGCTGCTGGAGGTACTGCCCTTTAAAGAATGTGCATGTCGAGTTATCCCCCTTACACACGCCACAGGCATCTAGTGCAGCTTTTGAACCCAGAACCTGGTCACATCCTACTGGCTGAAACAGATATTTAAAACAAGTTAAGACGCGTGCACAGTGTACGGTTGTCAAAATGTAAAGGATTACTATAATAAAAATAGGATATGCACTATCAGTTTACCCATTTTCAAGCTCCATGTATAGAAATATTTATGAAAAGCTTTATTTCTACAATATGTGAAGAACAGCCTCAATGGGGGTATTACTGCTAATATTAACTATACCTGCTCAGATCTAGACAGCACACAGCTATGGTTAATTTACTGCCCCCCGCCCCCCATTGCTGTGATCTTGCAGTGATGTGAGACCAGCCAAAGTGTTGACATCTCCTAGTCCTATATACTGAAGTTTTAGTAAACACACCATGGAAGAGGCACAGTGTTTACGTCACATAAAGTGTTTTTGCTAAGATATTTGACCCTAACGCTACAAAAAAAGCCATTCTTCTAAGCTGCTCACAATAAATTATGTTACAGAAGAGAAATATTAATACATAATGTATAATTTCCATCAAAACAACTGTTCAGTAATTGGATTGACAGGTATGACTACTTGTTAGAACGCTAACATGTGTCTCTGTGTTGCGATGGAATATTTTGTGAAGATAATACTTTTTAAAAGATGAACATTTTTAGACCACATTGGCTTGGTTTACATGCACTTATAAATCGACTCTACATTCATGACTGTGTGACGTTGTCGTTTAATACATCGTGAAACAGCAAAAGGACGTCCTTTTGGCAGCGCAACTTTACTAAATAAGAACTGCATAGCAACGCATTTCCTGAGAAGTACGGCAAGTTTTCGATTCATTTTGTTTAATTATTTAAAGTAACACTATTTATATACAGAATGTTATTTGGCTCAGCAGGCATCCAGCTGTCTTTATTCCATTGGACACCGCTTACATGATTAAACAATATATACTTGCACACATGCATGAAACAACAGCAATACAAGATATCTGAAGAAGCTGTGGTTTACCGTACCTCACAGATCCCATCAATGCACACATTGTGCATGTCATCAGAGCAAGAGGTCCCATCCTTAACTTTGCTCGACATTGCAAAGAAGAATTCAAAGTCTTCTGCTATGCAATACAGTTTACAAATGTCTTCCACTAAAAAAGAAAAAAAAAGATGATTATTATTAGTATTATTATTATTTTTTTACATAACCAAGGATAACCTATGAAATAAGGGTGTTCTTCTAAAGCCTGGTATGATCAAACAAGTCATGTGTGATGTCATCTGACAGGAACTAAGAGGCATAGGTTCAGATTTGTCCCAACAGCCAAACAAAATCTATATGCTATACTCCTGTGGATTGTGATTCCTACTGTATAACAGACACCTATGCACTAGAATGCCTCAATACAAAATGTTAACTGAATTTCCACTAATAGCAATAGCACATCATTGTTTCTCCTTAAATAGCTAGAAATACTTTTTAAAAATGAACTTGCAGAGAACATTGCATGTAAACTGCAATACTATGTAAACGTAGCACTTCAGTTACTACCTTGTACTTATGGACATATGGTGATTTGGCTAACTCATGTGGTATGTACTAAGTCATGTTGGGTACCTCTTGATGTTTTTTTTTTGCGCTCAGGGCAGTATACCCCAGGTATTTCAGTTATACCAGGTGTATTTTCATTTCCATGCATCACCTCCCTGCCAAATCAAGTGCAGCTCCATTGCTTGAGCCATTCAGCTGGGGTCTGCAATGGGTGACTTGTAAATTTTTGGCTGTACTCAGGTTCACATTGTCATAGTTAATGAGCTGAGCATTACCATGTTCGGTTTTTGCTATTTTATCCCCTACTATGGGGAGGGTGCATTAAATGAAGGCAAAGCTAATGCTAAATGGGTAATACAGGTTCTGTTATAAAGTATTGACATTAGGAAAAGTAAAAAACAAAAAATCCCAATATATTTCTCCCTTCAGATTTTTAGCACCAGTTTCTACTCCTTTGGCCTAAAGCTGACAACTTTTTATTTAAATGACAGCATTTGAAACAGGAGCATATACTGTACTAATGTTAATTAATAAATAAAACAAAGAACCAAGTTTAGTAAAAACAAACAAAAAACAGACACTATATGTATATATATATATATATATATATATATATATATATATATATATATATATATATATATATATATATATATATATATATATATATATATATATATATATATATGTATATTGTTGAATGGCTATTTATGCTCATACAGTACTGTAAATATATATATATATATAAAGACATCTTAAAAGGTAGTAATCATTCTGGGAATACAAGTCCTTGTAGGTTAAACAATTCTGAATGCATTCTTTTTTAGGCAATGATTTCCTGGGCATTTTTTTTTAAAATATATATTTCTACAATATAAATGTTTGCCACTTACTATTTTAAAAGATATAGGAATATCTGAGACCAATGAAATGATAGCAATATATATTAGGTAAGATTTACTGGAATTATTTTGTTAACACCACATACTTTAAATCTCTGCTACACTATTCAGTACTATACATGCAGGCCTTTATCCTGCACAGATTCAAACACACTACTACAACATCTAAGAACATGTAAAAGGGTTTTGAACAGTTACATCTGATCTGTGTCGACAAGTGGAGGAGGTTTTTTATTACTGTTACTTTGCACAAATGGTAAAAAAAAAATTATTTATTGTCACTGAATGTTATGCTATTGAAAGTAACAGTAGAATCTGATAAATTATTGATTGAGTATCTGAAACCACAAGGTGAAAGTTCTTTTGAGCACCACTGTATGTTGCTGCATATGGCATCTGCTAACTCACTACATAATGTACTATTAAAAATCAATGCAACTGGTTAGGTGAACATTTTTATCGTTAAAATAAAAAAGTGTATAGTTTTGTACATCATGCTGTCTGCTCCAAATGGGATAATTATTAACCTAGAAAAATTATTCTTGGCGTTGTCCACAAGGCTTTTTAATAGCCTATTAACTCACTCTCTGTGAAGACAGGCTACTACATGTTTTATCAGCTTACTTTTAACAAATATGCGTTTTAGAACTTAAGAACTAGGCATCTTGATAATAATAATAATTTAAAAAAAAACATGTTGTATTAAATTTTTATTGCTATGAACCAACATGTTAATGTTTAATAGAATCCATACTATATAAATATTTGTTACTGTGAAGTATGAATAATATTACAGGAAACTGCTTTTCATACATAAGAACATAAGAACATAAGAAAACTTTGGGAATGAGAAAAGGCTGTTTGCATCATAAATGCTTGTAACTTTTTTGTTGTTGTTCCCTAACAAAGTAAAAGCAAGACATCGTAATTGTGTTTTTGTGTTTTTAAGTAGTGAATAATCTCCATTACTGGCACTGTATAACGTAAAATGTATGTGATGAAAGACTTTCTTTAATTTATAAACGCACATAAACACACACACACACACATGCATACTGTAGAAGTAGGTATTATAGAGTGACTGTACCTTCTACTTTTGTGTAGGGTTTCCATTTATAGTACCAGCCCCTGAAGGGCTTGCTATTGTATTCAGCACACTGCTGTGCCCGGAAGTCCACGCTGTTGGGCTGGCAGGCATTGATATTACACAGGTGGTATAAGCGAGTGGAACCTTGGCAGAACTCCCCGCCATACTGTGGCCTAGGGACAAAGCAGTATAGAATTTTTTTTTTTAAATTTTAAATGTACATTATATACAGTACATGTGTATGAATATTCCCTGGAAAAAGTTTACAAAAGTGTAATAAAGCATACAGTAAAAAACAGTAATTCATTATTAAAACCATGGCAAATGCATAGTAGGGAGAAAAAATGATAATTCTGTAAAGTATAATAGTCACAGCATGCTCTTTAATAAGGATTATGGTTTACAGCACGTGCCAGTTCCTCTCACATTTTATTCTTCCATTTAGGCAAGTATCCTGGAAAAAACTCCAAGTTATACATAGCAATATTCTCCAGTCTACAGTAGTGCTTTAACTTGATTTTACAGATACTATATCGATTCAATTCCTCTGTAGAGCATGTAACCTTTGTTTCTCAAATGAAAGCATTCTAGGCATACTTCCGCTGTATAACCCCAAAGCAAAGAACTCTGGCCAGTGCTCTGCTTACAGGACCCAGGCCACGCTGCACTTCAGGCAGTGGTGTCACAGCTAGTATATTACATAACTGTGTGCTTCTTTGCACATTGAATAATAAAAAATGGTGTTATATAAGGAGTTAATATTTCAATATTTCTCCTTGGGAGTGATCACCACCTTCTGAGTATTATATCATAATATTCATGTTTGCAAAATCATAGCATTAAAACACACTATTAGATGCCCAGTCAAGCTAATAGATTGTGCACTGTGTCTCTCTGAAAGATTTGTCTGATCCCATTAATCATTATGCAATTCATCTATATGCTAGAGCAGCATTTCTCAACCTTTTCCACCTCAAGGCCGATGAGTGAAGGCCCACACATGTAAACAGAGCCTCGTTAGCACCCCCACCAGGCATAAATACATTAAAACTTTAAGATTTCTCTATTATTATTATTTTATTTTTTCTTAGCAGGCACCCTTTATATTGATGTGGTGTCTTATTTTGAACTAAATCGAATTGTACAATAAGTTAGTTTGTAAATCCTCACAATAACTAAAATATATATTTTTATGGCTACCTACTAGCAGTTAGTGAGACACTTGTGCTTGCTTCTGGTCAATTATGTGATCCAGTCTTGGAGCAATTGGAGACTGACTCTTAGTGTGGCCATTAAAGTTGTATGGAGCATATTTCTAAATTTAATCTTTGTGACAGTCACAGTTGAAAACCCTGACTCAAACAGGTAAGTGGTGGTGAATGGCAAAAGAAACTTGATTGCCCTCTGTGATAGTGCTGGGTATTCACTTCCCACTGAAATCCAAAAAGTAGCAAAGTCAGCTTTTGAAAACTGGAGTTTTAGGCTGCTGTCAGCTGATAGTTCCATCAGCTGGGTTTCCATGGCTGAGAGGGCAACATCTGAAGCAACAGGATCTACTGAGAATGGGTCCAAAACCCAAATGTTGCCATTTCGGGGATCTTCTGAGAAATAATCTGAAAATTTCTCTGACAGTTGAGTTAAATGCTGACATACAGCTTTGGAGATGTCAATGTGGGGATGTTCTTCCAAAAGCTCACTCAGGAGTGAAAACATTTCAAATCGCCCCTCTTTAACTTTTTTGTTCCAAAATGTGAGCTTCTTCTTAAATCCCTCAATTTTGTCAACCACCAAGAACACACTGCTATTTCTTGAATGGACAGATTCAATTGGTTTACATTTTCAAATATGTCAGACAAGTAAGCAAGCTTTGCTAAAAACACAGAGTCAGTATAATGCACTGCCATGGGACATTTTTCTTCTTTTCAAGAAATGTATGAACCTCCTTCTTCATTTCAAACAAGCGGTTCAGCACCTTCCCTCTGGAAAGCCGTCTGACTTCACAATGAAATAGTAATTGCACATGATCAGACTCCATCCTCTCACACAACGCTGCAAAGCATCTGGAATTCGGGGCATTATTTTGATATAGTTCAGTTTTCACTGTGATCTTCATTACTTCATTTAATTCTGGTGACATTGTTTTGGTTGCCAGGCTCTCTCTATGTAAAAAACAATGCATCCATTTTGTTCTGGTGTTTGTTCTTTAATTTGTTTCACCACACCACAGTGTTTTCCCATCTTGGATGCAGCCCCATCAGTACATACTCCAACGCAATTTTTCCAGTCCAATCCCAATGGCTCTGGATCACCCGTTGTTGTAAAAACCAAACTTAATGTGGTTGGGATTGTACTTTCTCACTACTTGCTTTGATTTCCAGCTACTCCAGAACTAACCTTTCTCTTCAAAAAACGTTCCATCTTCTGATATATTTTCCTAGCCTTTCATCTTGTATTGCCGTCCATGGCATGTAGTCCTTTTTTTTAAAATTATCATACAGTTGTCCCGCGTTTTACTGCCCCCTTTATAACGCCACCTATTCTCTGAACAAATGTCACCAATATAAAAACAGTGCTATTTGTACCCGTTATATCACCACCCCGCTGTCCGCCACCAACTCAACTTCCCAAGTCAAGCAAACGTAAATATAAGCATTGTAGTTTCCCTCATTGTAGCGCCAGCGACATAATCATGGCCAATTAAAAGAACAAAGTTATGCAGTTAACCTTTGACTCACTTTCCTAATTCGTTATTGACTGAACGTCTTACAGTGGCTTGCAGTCATGCCACAAACAGTAACGTTCAAATGACAGTACAGTAAAAAAAAATTAAATAAATAAATAAATAAAACCGTACGCTTCTTTGTTTGTATGGAATTGTTGTTTGGGTGATTTGAAACTAAATTAATATTTTATTTATTTATTTTAAGTATAAACTGTTCCTCAAAAGTAACCATGTATGTTTCATACAGATGGGAAAAGATGCTAAAACGTCACTATGCTGTTGTGTTAAGAACTAGTACTGTAGTTTTAAAAAAAAAAAAGATTCATGTTTTATTAAAATGGCCTGGAGATACTGTAATTCTATAACTAAAAAATGTAAATGTTTGAATTTGTGTGTGTGTATTTCTTTTTTTTTTTATTGACCATTTATGCGCATGGCCCTTACCTGGCAGTATAAAGAGGGTTGACTGTACTAGCATTTGACTTCCGTTGCTACGTCACTGAATAACGTTTTACACATGTACATTCCAGAACGTAGTACTATTCTCTGTACTTTCATTTTTGTGTCTATTTTAATTATTTTTAGCATAATTTAAAAAAAAAAATCAGAATGTATGTGAGTGTGCTACGACTGTCGGTTTCGCTTTCCCGGTCTGCCCAGTCATTTTGCAAGACCACCCTAGGAGTGCACTTCTCAGTTACTGTTGCCTCTCTCCTCTCACATGGTTAGGGTTCCAAGAGCATTCCATGTAGACAATGATGCCCGCCTCCTCTATGATTCCAGTTACAGATCAGAACTTCTAACACCGTTCAAGACTTTCATATTTTCTAACAAAGATATTTTACCAGACAGGCAACAAAACTTTATGTAATGGAAGATATGTTTGGCCAAAAGGACTTAAAACCACCTTCATTATCCACTGCTTGAAATAAAACTACAACACAGTGAAAAAGACAGGAGTAAATCTATTGCTGCCCATCACCCTACTCTTTATCAGCTTGCTTTGCATAGAAGCTACTGCTTTACGATATTATGTCATGTCTTGTTGGGTTATTCAATACTTGTCTAACTCGAGATTTTGCCCAAATTGGGATTATATTGGCTATCTGACAAATGTGATGTGATGTATTCTAACACAACTGAAAACAATGCTATTGTGGTCAGAACACTACCGCTGAACAGTACAAATACAGTAAACTGGAACATGGCAATGCTTTATGTTACACAGCTATTAAATAATAGCAATAGTTTACTGGTTTAACTGTTTAACAGCTGAGGATTCCTTTTAAATTCTTGGTTTCAATCAACTCCTGTCCAAATAATGAAAACTTCCTACTAATAAAAGACTTTTTGGTATCAATGTAAATGGTTATGTTTAGCTATGAATATGAATATAAAGAACCTTTCTATATGGTGTTAACTTCTTTAGATAAATAGGCATACCCTGCCAAGTGCTTTATGTGGAATCAATTGAAATGCTTTTATTTATTTTGTAAAGAAGAGCATTGCAGGTTTCTTCCTCAACATCCTGGTCTGATCACGCCTCAAGTTTCAGCCATGTTTAATCTGTGACACACTTCCCAGCTTCCAAAAAGTGATTGACGCTTACACTGTGAAAACAAGTTAGGTTCATCAGCACCTGTTAAGGATTAAATCACATATGGCACATTCTTTGGGATGCATGCCTGTGTCCTAAGAAACCCTGTTTACATGCTAGGGCACAGAAATACACTTTTATTTGCAGGCTGATTTGTCTTTGTCCTCATTGTCTTCCAAGCTGAAAGTTTCTAACTTTTACACCCAAAAGATGGCACCTGCAAGTTCACTGTGTTATGGTGTTGGCAGATTTAAATTTGAAACTCTGAACTTGATTACTTACTGATCTACAACAGCTTTTTATTAGATATCTAACTTGACAAACATAACCCTGTTTTCAGTCCCTGAGTTTTATAACAGTTTGCTGCAAAATCAATGCAGCTATGGTGTTCACCAGGTAGAGAGTGACAGACAGACATGATCGGCGCATAAGGGTCCCTATTTTTTGAATGAGGACCCTAAACGTAGTACCATTGATGAATAATGAGTAAATTGATGAATACTGAGTAAAGCACTGACAATCTCAGCTAGTCTGGATTTCTAAGAAACTGGATCTGACCAGGATTCCCTCAGAAGTGTAGTGAAGCAATATTATTGTTGTCATTAATCAGTAGAACAAATTGATTTGGCCTCAAGTGGAAGAGATGTAAAGGTCATGTAATACCTCCTGGCAAGCTGATAATTTGTGGCAGCAAGGGAGATTCCTCAATCCTGACATAGAAAATTATTTAAACCATTATAGCAGAATAGCCACAGACATTTTACAGGATGAAGACAGAAAGAATAGGTATAAATGTATTCCCCTTGCCTAATACACAAGTATAGTACTGCATTTATATCCCACATGCTCTGCTCTCAATGTAGTTTGTAGTCAAGGGTTGAAAAGAAAATAATTTCCCCTTGGTATGTAAAACAAATTCATTTGGATCCTGAAGACCAATATTTTCTAGAAAACCACTTTATTTAACCTAGACCAAGAGTTTTATGCCCAAGGTCTTCCAGCTATAGTTCAAACTTGATATTGAAGCTATACCACTCCACATCTGTGGTGTACTACTGCTGTTCTATAATCCTCTTTGAGCTAACACTGTTAGCAGTACTTGTTTCCATGGGCTCACATTGCTATGTTTTTCTGGTTCATTGTACCCAACATACTGTAGCTGGGATGAGCAACTGTAGGTGAAGGTAAGTCCTGAAAGCCTTTCACATCATAAAGGAGTGGTCCACAGGACATTACAGCACTGTTGGTAATTTGCAAGCCAGTTAAATGTTATCATCTGTCGTTTCTCATTTGTTTTGGCTGACTCAGCAGAGCAGTTTCTCTGCTGCCAATGAAAACCTGCATTAGTTAACTCAAACTCCAGCCTTATTCTTAACGTTTTTTTTCTTTTCTTTAATTACTTAAAGACATTTATAAAGAATAGTCTTTTACTCAGTATGTGAATTTCTAGAAAGCTACCACAAGGTGCCCTTGCTGGAATAGCAAAACCACACATCTCAAAACAGCATAGGTGGCATTTTGTTTCGATTGCCATAAAAAAAGTCATATGAGCTCATTTTTAATAACTGCAACAACAATGTGTGTACTGTTGAATTTCTAAAGAGAGATGCATCAACTATAAAAAAAAAATGTTAGGACACAGTTCCAGATATCCGCTTACTTTGGGCTATTGCAGTGTCTCTCACGGTATGTTACTCCCCTTCCACAGGTTCTCGAGCACTCAGACCACTCTGACCACTGGGACCACTGACCGTGGACAGCTTTGGGTCCATGATCCCCGAACTTCACGCACAGACCTCTCCGACACCACTGTCAAACAAGAGCAGAAAGCGGTTGTAATGTAACCAGCTTTCCCGTCAGAGATCATACCCTGCCTGGCTTTGGGTGCTAGCCCATTAAATCTGGGTGATTAACACTTTATTTCTGCCAAACACAAAAGCAGCATTCTTTAGAGCATTTATTTTTCCTTGTATTGCTATCGATTATTTTATATTTGTTTTTTTCCCTTTTTTATCTAATTAATTTGTGTAGTTTGTGGTCAGACTATAGACTATACAGTTCTTTCCTAGAAGGACCTCCTACTGGGAGTTAGTTTTCCTAAATATATACTGTATGTATAACTCACCATGTTTTGTCCACAGATGGTCCCTTCTGCTGCTGGCATAAACTTAGTTTCACACCTGTTGCCTGTTCTATGGCACCAGAGTGACTTACAGATATCCTAAAAGATACAAAGAAGTGAATCATCAAATAGTTGGTCCCAGCTATGCTTTACAGTTGTCCTTAATGTCAAAATGTCTTCCAGAAACTGCTGTTAAAATTTGTATTTGAAAAAAACACTAAAAACACCAGTTTATAAGTACCGAAAGATAGAGATATTATACAGAGCAACAGAAAACAATGAAACACTGCAAATATACAGGTGCATGAGGACAACATTTGGGTTTAGTAGGAAAACAAAAGAAAATGTCCTTATATAATGGCAATTCTGAACTCCATGGTGGTTTATGTTTTGGCTAGATGTGAACTGCTAATTGGGGGTCTGTAAATTATTACTGCTTAGTTGCAATCCAGATATAAATTAGAGACGAACACAACTGCTTTACTTTGGATTTCAACCAGCTTCTCAGATCATCCAATTAAACAGCCATGCTTAAATGTTCCCAGGGTATTTTAATACAATATAACAAAAACAAAACAAAAAACAAAAACTTTCCAATTTAATCTGTGATTCATACTTTTTCCCACCATAATAACATTTTTGTGTAATTAATAATGACAAAAAGATTTGGCAAGATAAACGAATAGATTAAAAAAAAATCTAAATAGTATTTAAATTCATCCTGTTAGACAGTTTTCACTATGTCACTGTCACTATTTGACAACCGAGGTCTTGATGCCTTTAAAAGCATGCACGCATCTTGAGATGGCCTTCCCTGTAGAGCTGTTATTTGTTTTAGCTGCTTGTCTAGAGGAATGTCTAAATACAGAACTTCTGCCATTTGTTAAAGACACATTCTGATACAGAAGGCACACAGGTTCTCTCAGACATCACAACAGAACTGCTGTTACGTCTACAGTTGGTGTTTAAAAAGAACTAGAAATAAATCTGGAAAACTGGCAACATCCATTAAATGTTAATCTTTTTCAAAATAAATGTATCTTTAATAATCTAAGAGGAAAAGCTTCAATCCATGCCGTGGATAAGTGCCACCTGGCACCCTGCCCGATTGGCAACAAAAGTCAGTTTTCAAAGCCGGTCCCACTGAGCGCTAATCTAACGCTGGAGAGGCTGCTTGGTTCATGCAGTGAGTTCATAAGAATGCATGGCCAATTAGCCCTCTTCTACTTAGACTATACAGTCTGAATCCCAATACAAAGTGCTGTTGTGAGACAGTGAAAATCTCTTTAATTATGAAGTTGTGTCATTCATGCAATAGCTTAAATCACAAAGACTAAAGCTGCAATTCAGAATGTGGAGGCAAACGGATAGGGATATACTGTATTGGCTATTATTGAATTTGGACCTGGCAGAATTTTTGTTTTCCCAAGCTTGTGTTCCCTTCAGCCCTGAGTATTGGCGTTAGCATTTGAATTAGAATGTTGATAAATGCATAGAAGTGTGCAGCCCGCTGTACCTTGCTCATTTTTGTCACACAACCACTACGAAACTGAGTTGCCAGTGCTCATGCTTATACTCACCCCTTATTCTACTAATGCATGTTGTAGGTTTGAGCAGTAGTGGCTTGTCTTTATGCTGCTTTGTCCTGCTTTGAGTTCTGTGGCTCACTATGATGTATTCTTTTTTAAACCCTTGTTGCCTTCTGATACTGGTTATTAGATTTGAATAAAAAGTTGACATGATTTATCAAATGTTATTTTGAACTACAATAAAGTTCACATTTTTAGAGAAGAAAGCCTTTGGTCACAGATGTTGAAAGTAGGTACCTTTACAAAGTCCAGATTGCAGAGTTTTGCCTTTGAGCCAAACTGCCATTTGCACTGTGTGTCAGCATCATACAGCTGCCCTGGGAGCTTGTCCGGGTATCTATACTGTCCAACTTGCTTCGGCTCATCAACAAGACAAGAAGCTTGAGCTGTACTGTGAAAAAACATACTGCATATTTAAAAAGAGAAACTGTTTGGTTCAATCATGCACAAGCAAAACCTACAATGGATTTTCACCGGTTTGAAACTTACAGCCTGGAAAAAGAAACATAGTTATGGTGGAATCCTTTTGCTTGGTCCACTTTTGGAAGAATGTTTTGGTGTTTGGTAAATTTAGTGCAATAATAACCTGAAGAATGCAGTCCATTCTGGATTGGGCCTACCTGAGGAACCTGTTGAGATACTGGCGGCTACAGGCAGACCAAGAGAAGACGCCGTTGTTTCCAGCCAAGGTCGGAGACATTATGTTCCCTTCAGCCTTCTTACATACGTTCCCCTCACCGTCATGGATCATACCGAAACTGGAACACACAGGGGAGGTAGAGGTTTACAAGACATGACAGAGCAGGAAGAGGTGGCCAACAACATGCTCAGGAGGTTCCTACATGATTACCACAGACCTACTGAAAGTGAGGAGAATGTGTTTGCTTTGTGTAGTGTCAAAATGAATAATAAATTAATGCAGTTAATTTAATTTAGCAGCATACATCACAGATATAAATACACTCTGTGATTCTAATCCCCAATGCATTCAAATTATGAATGTTACTGCGTTGGTAATGTGTGTGTTGCAAATATTTTTTTATAAAATCTCACAATTCCTTATGCAACAGATCAAGTGCAATGCTTACTCATAGTCCACAGTGCCGTTTGACTTCTCTGACATTGCCAGCTAACTAACAAGACATGAAAACAGGGCTCCCCTTTGTGTCAATGGATTATTGTTACACATAAAAACTGTCAGTCTAAATTAGGAGTCTTCTCTGCATAATTCCTACAAATCTCATTTATCAGAGTAACATTAAACTTAAGATGTTTTAGAGCGATTACATTTAAGGAGTAATCCTTGATCTAGACCTCTGAAAACATGAATGAGGCTCATTTAGATGCATGTTACTTAAGGGCCGGAGCGTGTTAAACAAGCCACATTAAAGAATTGGAGAATTACGGGACCTTTTCAACACTTGTTCAAGTTCAAAGTGAAGTTCCAGAACATTACAGAGCCTTTTGTTTTCAATAAGCAGGGAATCCAGTAGTAAAATACTTAATTATCTAGTCTTTGCATGCAACATTTTTAGTTAAGGAGAAAAGTTGTGAAGATAGCTTTTTATCTTTAATATACAAACTACTTTTTTACAACATATTATACATGGTATATAATTATAAATCAAAAACTAACCAACATTTAACAAATGCCATATAAACTGTTGTCTTCAGATTTCATGACTTAAGAGTTGTGGGTGTATATTGTAAATCTCAGATTCTCAAAATGATAAGATAAAAATGTTTCTATCTGTTCCCACATATCTCTGTGTTGTGTATGGATACCAATATTATTTCCGATGCTACAATGTGTCTCTGCAAGCACCTGTCACTTCACAATAAGAGATATGGGATCAACCAGAAAACTGCTGTCTCTTAAACTTGTCTTAACTAAGCAAGAAAATCCTTGTCAACAGTCTTTCATTCGGTGTCATTTAACCAGGGCAGTTAGGACCAATAAAGGATCCAACACAGAGCCTTGCCATGTAAACAGGTGCAGCATGCTTTAGGATGCTATATGAGTAAAATGGATGCTAAATCTATTTTAAGTTACTAATGGCTCACAACTGCTCATATCTAAAGGCTTTATGACATCCATTTTGACTTGATCATTTTAACATCATAAAGGGGCATCCCAACATGTTGGTTTTGGATCAGATAACAGAACACAGGTAGTCTTTTTATCCACTGTCATGTAAGGTTAATATTTGGACCTGTAAATCTATCACTAAAGAAAGATAATACTCTTTATTCTGCACATAGGAGTCAATATAAAGTACCTGTTGATACACTTATGTATGCCTTATGCTTTTAGAGTGCAGAAAGTGTATCTGTTGCTGTAGTGTTCATTCCCTCCCTAGTCCTGTCAATTCCAAATTCTATTGCATCAACAGACAGACACAAATGCCAACTCTTAACTTGTATAATGTAAACAGCTGTGTAGACTTGCTTTCAACAAGTCTAACTGCAACCGGGAAATCCATTTCACTGCATAATATACTATACCTGTGAATAACAATTTGCTGATTGAACTCACAGATGCAACATTTAATGAAGAAGTTAATTAAGTGATATACTTGTGCCCCGATTCATGTGCAATGGTAAAAGCCAAGCCAAGCCCTGTGTCTTCATTTATAGTACAGCTACGGTATTTACTGCACATCCCGCTTATAGGAGCAAAACCTGCAGAAATAAAGAAAACACATTTGTATAAATAAATACAGATCTTGTGCTGATATTACAATTGGGGAAATCCAGTACAAGTGCAGTACATAATTGTATGTACAATAACATAAAAAGTACCAATAAAGGGAGTCTTTAAGCGATGCTATTTGAATGATCTAAACAGTGGTATACACCTGGTCATTTAACTGTATTGATAGTTAATGTTAATAAGTGGATCAATAAATCGTCCCTGGGAGGTGAATTAGATGATTAAAAGAGACCGCATTGACAGTACCAAGAGCATTTTCCTTCACATGCATGAAGTTTAGTAGAAATAACACTATTTAGTAGAAAACACAATGGAATTATAGTCAGAACAATACACCATGTTTCCTTACCAAGTGTGTCGCAAGGCTCATTTTTCCAGGAGCAGATATCCAGTCCAGTGAGAAGCACTGCATGGTCATGACGCTTCCCATTCTTCCCAATCAGGCCAGACTGCCACTGGCAAAAGCTGTTCAAGGACAGGTCTGCGTGGTGGCTTATTGACAAGCCCGCCTACACACATCCAATACAAGACAGTAGTGCGTGTTGACCAAAAATATTAACATTGAGGAAATGTTACAAAGGATTTTTAAAAGCAACTTACTGGATCTTGTTCCAGGAGAAGAAGACTGACAACCACAATGTTGATATCTTTTCCAATGGTGCCGTCTTTGAACAAACTGGAAACCTGTAGAGATTATATTAGCAGGTTTGTAGGGCTAATTCATTTCAATTCAGTACTACAGGGAAGCAAAAATGATTCTTATTACATTGGAACTGTTTATTTTATTTATTTTTCATAAGAAATTACTGTTACATTTGTTTTACTCCTCTGGGTTTGCAATGAACCCCAGAAACATATAAACTTAACAGAGAAATGTCTCCCTCAAAACAGAAGGTTAAACTAAATGAACAACAGCACTGACATTTTATTTTTTGTAGATAGTGTTTATTTAATTAACATAAAAGATACCTACCCTAATACCTTACAACAGTTAATGAATTAATATGAATATCGATATATATCCAAAATATCTGTACTAAATGCTCTGGTAAATATTAATATAACAAATACACATCAGGCCGCTACACCACTAGGTAGCATCAGGTGACTGACGCTCACCATGTTCATGACTGTGAGGACGTATGTCGTAATGTTCTCTTTGCCGTGTTTTTCCACCATTTTCCGGTCAGCCACCACCAGGGTCTCCACGTTGAGCCCCGCTGGTTTGCGGGGGCTGAGAGGAGAGCGTTTGGCTCTGCTCTGCTGTTCGTACTCATCAGGCACTATGTGGAGGTCCCCCGCGGGAGGTTTAGGAGTGTCTGCAGAGGGAAGCCAGAGAAGTGTGCTTTGGAAAAGTGTCAAGAACAATAATATTCATCACCAGAACCATCCCTGATAAGAGGACTGCTGCTGATGAAAGGGCAGGAAATATTCACAATCATTTATTGCACACAAGTTCAATCTGGATCCATTTCTAGGGCTTCCATTCAAAGTGTACAGCTATGGCCAAAAGTTTAGCATCGCCAAGAATTTTAGGATTAAGACATAATTTTAAAAAAAAGAAAAGAAAAAAAAAACAATATGAACATAATTTTGATATTTTATTTAACATCATGTAATCAAAGAAACAGGTTTCATATCGACTTTATGAAGCAGAATTTGTTAATTCTATAGGGTGATGCAAAACTTTTGGCCATAGCTGTACAGTATTTATTAGAATAGTTCGATTTGTATTTATAAAGCAAATCTGTGTGATTTGTAATGAAAAAATGTTTAAAACTGCATTTCATAACATCGTTTTCAAGCATACCCCAAAAAATGTAATAACGGTTGATGGTCTAATGCCCTCCAATGCAGTTTCTGTTGTATTCAAAACAGTTAAGAGAGAAAAGTTCCCTTACATACATTTCTTGCGCTGTCCACAGAAGTGCTGTCTCTGGTACTTCCCGTGCAGGTAGTCTCTCTTGTGAAGGTGGCCGTGGGGAGGGTAATGGTGACCCTGGTAGGAGCTGCTGTCTGCTGCCCTGCGATGGATGGTATGCTCAGCCGATCGCTTGTACAGCACGTCTTGGGTGATGCCGGGGAGGAGGTGTAGTTGTGTTCCACTGCCAGACGCTGAGGTAGAGGTGTAATGAGGAACTCACCACCATGTATCCTTATCAAACCTGACTAGTAAACAGAGAAAGAGTTACCAGTTGTGAAGAAATGTCAGGTTGTGATCAACATTACAAGCCCTATTTTGAAGCAAGTGCAAAGAGGAATTAAATATGACATTTTTTTGTAGTTCCATGTTAGTTTTATACCACTGAAATTATTTTATTCATCTCTGAAAATCTCCCTTTGACATTGCACTTCCTTCTAAATAGACCCCTTTACACTGTCAGAATGTGCTAGGATATGGTTCAAGTTTTGGGTTAGGTTATTAATTAAACGATAACATTGGGGCTTTGGTTACAGCGGCAGTTGTTTTTATCAGACCAGAATGCATAGTTGTTTGCGTTGGATTTTACTTTTACACAATTTAGATCAAGTACTGAATCATACCGAGCCAGGAGGTGTGCACATTGAAACTGAGCAACCAGCTGTACAGGGCCGCATCAACCAATCCAACCAAATCCCTTCAAAACATGAAGTTCAGACAGTGTGAGCAGGGTTTAGAGCTATGGGAAGAAACTGTCAAAGGTGTGAGCATTCCTAAGGATTCAAATGTGGTGAATATGCATACAAAGTGTGTGCAGTATGTAACAAAACAATGTAATGCATTTGGAGGCTTTAAAACATGAACTGCCTAAAGCTAAATATACTGTACACTTTAACAAAGAACTGCTTTCTTTGAGCACTCCCAGACTATCCAAAGGTTGGCAAGGATGGACTTTATTTATGATATGCTATAAAAAACCCCACATCAGACCTTATAGTTATAAATCATCTTGTACCGTAGTCTGGGTTGATAGCTGAGCATCTGTGAAAAACGGTTTGATTTGAGCTGCAAGCAGATATTCAGCAGTAAATGCTTATGCTTTTCTTTTGTTAAAAGGGTTTCTATTTCTACAGCACCCTCTCAGGGGGACCATTTCTAAGCTAATTTAAACCATGTTGACTGAAAGGATCCAATGTTGTTTTTCGTCTGTCAAAGAACATGTCACTAATGAATACAGGTTCTTAATCCCTGAAGTGATTTCATGTGTTTATGTTAGCTAAAAGTATCGACTTCAGAAAGGCACTCTGAGATTTTCATTCAGCTGTGATAAATAAAGTTTGAGGCCAGATGTCACACATCAGAATACATGATTCCACTGTGGTTTAATGGATCGGCTACGGAATACGTCATTGAAGCAGAAGACTATATATTTGTCTTACTGTTTTTTTTGATTGTTGTGTTTCTGTAAAATAAAAATAAAAACAACAACAACAAAAAAACACGAAGACAGTCTCTTCTTGGGATGGGTTGTGACAGAGTCCCGGCAATGCCTCACTGTATAAGCCTCTGTTTTTCTTTTCCTATACAACAGTTAATTTACTGAATATCTATCTTGTGACAGAGCCAAGACGACTTCTCTTTGATGCCAGAGGCTTGAGTTACCATCTGCATTTCTATAGTGCTAGCTTTTATTTCCATTGTCTGTTTCATTCTTTTATTTGAAAGTTAAATGTCTACTTGTGTTATAGAGTATATTTATGTGCTGCTTACTAAATGGGAAGCATTGTTTTTGCAATGTAGAGTTCAGTTTCAGTAGTTTTAAGTAGTTTCCATAAGAAAGCTAATAAGTTATCAAGCAATTTAAGTGGTATAAACTCTAGTATAGTAGTATTATATTTAAGTTATACATGTAAGCTGTATACAACATTTATGACCAAAACCAAGAGAGAAGTTGTCAATTTTAGACAGGATCATCAGTTGTAAAAGCCCTGAGTTCTCTGTAATTCAGTAACCCTATAATTTCCCATTTCATCTGCAGTACTGTACTTTCAGGAGTCCTGTTCAACCTCCCATCTCAAAAGCCAGCTATATAACCAGTCTAAAAGCAGTGCAGCCACAGCCAGCCGCGTGTTCACTCATTAAACTGTTCCCGAATGCCATAATCACACATGTATTCCATTTGCCCCACAGACATACCAACTTTTCCAATAAATTGTGTAACAAAGTCTAGCAGTAGTTAACAGTGTATGTGAATTTTCTGTGCTGAGTGCAGGAAATAAGTTCCATCTGTCTGATGTGGCATTTCTTAGGGAGAAAAAAAGCTATTTTTGTTTGACTATATCTGACAAATATACCCTGCAATACCATAATATTGCTCGTCATCCAAATCAATTGCTATACAATCTTTTTTTTTAAGTTTTATTTATAGATTTTCAGCTAGAATCTTTAACCTGTCTCCTAGATTAAAAGGTGATGTTTCAACGGATTTGTCTGATGAAACCTCAGACCACTACTAGTATGATTATAAATGAAGATCATTCTTTCAGACTTGACTTAGGCCCACTTTGCTAAGGACACTGGGCTTTAAAAGGTTAAAAAAAAAACTTCTGACATACAGTATTTGCCTAAATTGCACAAAATACAGTACTAAGGTGTGCAATGAAAGGACCTTGTGCCTTTTCATTTGTGTACAGTACTACTGGCCAAGGACACAGAAACAAGAACCGTTATCAGTGCATGCAATCCCTACCAACCAGCCTCTATGGTTTAGAAAGGATTTAACTAGGGGTGCACCGATAATCGGTAGCCTATCGCATGGCACCGATATAAGGGGAAAAAAACACAATCAGCTATAGCTACGTTATCGGCTATTTTAGCCGATAACATACACCGATAATCATCCTTGAATTTCTTCCATTACAAAATTTAATGTTTGGTCAGGCGCATTTACTAATGATGGAAGAACACCAAAACAGTAATTTTCCCAGTGCTGTGTAATGTGTAATCATCTTGCAGTAAATATGTCTCAAAAGAGCGGTGTTTTGATTTTTTTTTTTTTTTAAATATCTGAAGACAACAATATGATAGCGAGTTGTATTCAGCAGAACAGACTTGTTGCTACATTAAATCCAACGATGAACTGTGAGTAGAATATTATTCTGATGCTTTAAAAAAAAAAATCCTAAATAACATTGAATAAATTATTATTATTATTATTATTATTATTATTATTATTATTATTATTATTATTATTATTATTATTATTATTATTCAACATACTTCAAAATTACCTTTTGTAATTTTTGTTTATCTTGCTTAGGTTACGTATGTATTCGGCGGCATTTTGAAGCAAGAATTGATTACTGTGCCGTTTTTTTGTTAAGTAACGAATTCAAGTTTGAATAAATTTTGTAACCGGATATTTTTATAATGTCTTTTCGTTTTTGATTAAGTGAACAATTGAAGTTGTGATGCATTTTTAAGCAGTGTATGCTTAAAATAAGAATTTAACTAATGTTGTTGTAGTTGACATTGCATAGGCTACATTTCTTTTCTACTACAATATAGGTTGGAGTATTTATTTATTTTCTGAAGTAAATGCAACAAGTAAACGATATCTGTTCATTTTTAACATTAAACTGTTTAAATATAGTCCCTATGTCTTGTTCTAGAAGCTTACAATAGCTTACCTGCACTATTATTATCGGTATCGGCCGATATGGATAGACGACCATTGGCTATCGGTATCAGCCAACCAGCTTGTAAGAGCAGGTGAACTGTTAATTCAAGTGGCTGTAGAGATTTTTTAAATTATATATAATTTGCTATATGGGTCATAACCTATACCTCATAAAAAAAACAGATCTGATTGCTTTGCCATAAAGGGCATAATTTGCCTGTTGTCACATTAAAATAAATTACAATATGTGTTGCTATGCCTGGCAGAGATCCATACCATATTAATGACACACACACATCCTATCTGAAGCTTTGTTTGTCATCCTTTCACTTCTGCAGAAGATCAACGGTTATAATCAGCACACCACTCATAAATCTTTTCCTAATCTCCTTCCAAACTGAGGATCTGGAGTGCAATTCTGCTACCTGGAAGAAGTACAAAAACTCAGTACAATAGCTCTTCTAAACAGCAGAGGCATTATTTTTTTCCCCAGAAACCAGGTGCATTACAACAATCTCACTGTAAGACGGATTTGTGTGAAACATCAGTAATTGTGCTGTCTTGCTTACCAGCAGTAGAGATGAAGTACATGTAGACATGCTGTGCCTTTCCGTTAGGGACTAGAAATTCAGCCATACGACCACCCAGGGTCTGTCATATTTGAGTGTATTTTTGTGATTCGGGACCTGTCAGCCATTAACTAAAAACATCATAACATGCTTTACTTACTGTATGCAACTTCATTCTAACACACATCTAGCAAATATGCTTTATTTACCAACGTAATGTATCTATAATGTATCATTTAAATCTACTTGTATGCCTATCAGTTCTTTGAGGACAGAACAGTACTGTTAATGGCAGGGAGTGTGAATCAGCCCTGTCAGTCTATGGATACTAAACCTCTGGAGCCCAGCTATGAACAATAGTATGTGAGATAACTCAAATTATTGTGGCAGCTCATCAGGTTACAGATGATTTGAAACCTCAGTCTCACCCAGAATGACAGTGGTGTTTGCACTGCAGGAGTTGGCACACCTTGCTGGCGGGAAGGCACCCAATGAAAAAAAACAGACCATTAACGCCACAGAGGCAATACCAACAGGAAATCCATATGACCTTCCAGCAATCTCATCCTCTCAGATACTGGAACCAGTAGAGCTGAGAGGGTGAAGAAAAACACCACCTCACTTTGCAATGCACCTTGCGAACATTCATAAAAGAGAATTCAGAGTAAATATTTGTGAGTCTTCGTTTTCAACTAAGCGAACAAATCTGATTTAAAAACTTTTGGAATTTCCTATATCCCTAACTTTTCCTTTTCTTGTACAAAAATTGAACTTATGCTGACAGGACATAACTGAAAGCAAATACTGTGCTTTCAGCAATGCTTCCCATGAGGTTTTAAATCACTGTTGCCACAAACTGTTGGGGAATGCCTTCAGCACTCATCCATAATATATTATAGGTTGGAATGTGTAGTGAATTATGAAAAGGGGAAACATGTATTATATGAACCCAACACACAGCACTATTTAATCTCTAACAAAGTTAAGCCCAGGCGTACATCTGCAAGTCTCATAGGAACTGTATCTGCTGTTCAACAGCAGGGAAATGATTCACAGAGCTCTTTTCTTTCAACTAAACATATCTGTTTTATTACACATTGCTGTTAACAAGTTAGATTTATTTTGGGGAAACTACGATTGTTAAAAAAGACATAGTACTAGCCTACTACTAACTAATTTGATTATTTACTCTGTATGTGTATGGGTTCAAACTCAAAATGTTTTCAAAATGCCTATTGTGTTACCAAGGGTGCGATAAGCCTAGTTAATATGTTGGCAGTAATAGTCCTTTTGAAAAGGTAATTAAGGAATAGGAGTGGAATCCTTAAATACAATTTGAATGATATAATAATGTGCGTGGTTAGATGTAATTGGTAACAATCCTTGAGTAATACACTTGAGTATTGTTAAAGATTATTTTGGAAGGATAAAGGAAGAGTTATAGAGATCCTGTGTGTGATGGAAGAATTCCTTCAATAATCCATACCTTCAATTATTCCCAAGAAATTCATTAAATGTTCCCTCTATAAGAAATTCTACAGGGGATAACTGGGGTTTTGTATAACTACCTACAAAGTTTGTTACGAATGCATGTGTTGTATATACTATATATACAATTGATTGATTTGGGTGAGTCCGCAGTATTTCCCTTTAAAACAGTATGCTGTACCGTTAACAAAAAAGAAATGTACTACAAGGCTTCTCAGACTTGTTTAATAGATGTGGGATACGCAAAACAATACCTCACACAGACCAATTCTTCTGTAGCCTTTAAATTAACAAAGATAATTTCCCTATCCAATTCTGTATTATCGGGGGCTCCCGAGTGGCGCATCCAGTAAAAGCACTCGCTAGAGTGGAGGATGCGCTCTATAGCCTGGATGTCGCGAGTTCGAGTCCAGGATATTCCACAGCCGACCGTGGACGGAGCTCCCAGGGGCGGCGCTCAATTGGCCAAGCCGCCGCCGGGGAGGGAGGGTTAGGTCGGCCAGGGTGTCCTCGGCTCACCGCACACCAGCGACCCCTGTAGTCTGGCCGGGCACCTGCGGGTTTGCCTGTAAGCTGCCCAGAGCTACGTTGTCCTCCGACGCTGTAGCTCTGAGGTGGCTGCACGGTGAGTCTGCAGAGTGTAAAGAAGTGGGCGGCTGACGGCACACGCTTCGGAGGACAGCATGTGTTCATCTTCGCCCCTCCCGAGTCAGCGCAGGGGTGGTAGCGGTGAGCTGAGCCTAAAAATAATTGGGCATTTCAAATTGGGGAGAAAATAATAAAAACTAATTGGCAACGACTAAAATTTAAAAAAAAAAAAAAATCTGTATTATCAAGCTATGCTTTGAGAGTAAAGCCTTTAATGAGCTGCAGCATTGAAATCTAAAAGTGTGTCTTTACAGTGCCTGAGTAGGACAGACACTCACACAAACCCTTATTTACTGAAAGAGATGGAACAGATGAAGACTACAACTGTAGGTCAGAGCCTTTGCCCAGACATAACACCTCTGACTGACCTTATTATGGTACTTAAATATAATCTGCCTTGTAATTTGGAAGAAAAGTGTGGGAATGAGATTCCATCAGGTTCATTCACATGGCCAACTGGGATCCGAGCTAAGACACCAGATCCTGCATAATTTACAATGAGTGTAGCTATTGTCTATGCACCAAAATGGGTCGATGGACGGTTTTAACTGACAGCATTCTTTATTGTTTCATGCTAGAGAACAAACCTATTGATACATTTGATGGCTAGCACATACAGGGGGGCAAGCATATAATTATAAAATGAACAATAAGCATTTTTTGTTCTTAACTACAAAGGCTTTTAATTTACTGCCCCATAAATGACAAGAGGTGAAAATGACATCTTAGAAAGTCTTATAAATGAGTGTCTCCTAAACCAATGTATCTGCAAAAAGTATGCATGTAGGGCCACAAGGAAAAACCCATATATACAAATATATGGTTTTACTAAACTTCCAACCTCTGCTTATGGTCAAAAAGTGAGATTTTGAATTTTAATAAACTGATACCTGTACCTTGCATACCTCTACATTTACATCCATTGGAAAATAGCACTGTGCAATATGTTCAGATCATTTGACACAATGGTGATGTCACAAGCTGCATTTGTACTGTATTTATAGAAAACCATTTAATAGCACTCCCTGTGCATGTATTTAAACTAGTTGGTTTATAAAGCACTTGAGTGTGCGGAAATATTATTTTAAAATGCAAGCAGGCAAATGGGTTATTTAAGACAAATTCAGCAGTGGTAAAAACAGCGATTCCATCCTACACTGACAAACCAGATTCTGAGAGGTCATGTTTTAACCAGACACACGAGGCAAGCTTGGTGTTTTCAAGCACACGGCTGGAATCTGTAACCAAGCTGGAATTACAACTGTTAAGGATTCTGCAACAAACAAACACTCTTCAAAAACTGAACAAACACTTCCTTGCTTTGGCAGCTGAAAGCCAAAAGTTCAGTGGCAGAGAAGGTGCGAACACTACACCACAGCCTCCTGCATGGACACTGATGGTCTCAAACTCTGACCTGGGAAAGGGAGTGAAAAAACAGAACCAAGTGAAAGATATGTTTGAAGACCCCAGTAGGGTTACATCAGAAGTCAATCTCTTAGTTTGCAGGACTGGCTAAAATAACAATATGGTTAACACTTTAAGGCACACATTTTTTTTATTTTATTTTTTAAGCAGAATTTTACCACAGCCTTCTTTAGAACACAAAATAGAACAAAAAATGTGCATATTATTATTATTATTATTATTATTATTATCATTATTATTATTATTACAACATTTAAATTCTGGGAAAGGTTTTACACTTGTTTTAGCCAAACCTAGGTCTTTATCAAAGTTCTTTGAAACATACCTGTCCTGTCGACGTGCCTTCGGTTTTTCTAAACGGTTTTATTCCAATTATACTGATAAGGATATCAAATTTACAAAAAAAAAAGTGTCATTGTAATGTGAATGTTATTTCAAAATATAAAACACACACACACACACACACACACACACACACACACGTTCTCCCAAAGAGTTTAATCCTGTAAGTATGAACTCTGTTTCTCAAACAGTTTCTCAGATGTGATGTTAAAATGGTGGTAAAGACTAAAACATGATGGAGAATAATAAGGACTAAAGAGCTGGAAAGTTGGCGTTACATTTCACATGATAGACTGCATACAGTATATCAAAGTATATCACAGTATATTATTTGAAAGTCAGATTCACCTACACACACCATCAAACATAATATTTGTAATTCTTTTAAATTAACTTCTCAGTACTGTTCGTCACAATTGTTGAACAAACCTTTCAAAAGAGGTAAGACTGCTATCAATTCTCGAATCGATTCCCAAAATTGTTGTGGGTAAATGGCTACATTTAAAGGGTACATCAGCACTACATGAAAAAATAAAACACAAACTATCCAACCTTGCTGTTCCGAATGTATTTGGTCATTATATAATAATTCGTATGCGTCCAAACATTTGCATAATGCTGCATTGCCAATGTCCAAAATTATTCTGCTGGAGCATCTCTTCTGAGCCAAAAAACTTGACTTCCGCGTGTACTGTGAGATGTACCGGCGCATGCCCAATAAAGCATTGTGTAAGCTATATTACCGCCGTGTGGAAACACACTAGTCTGTGTGACAAACATGGTCCGTCTAATTTTGCATAAGGAAGGAAAGACATCTTTCACTCCGTACATGTTTCCTTTGCACGTCGTATTTTGATGTATTATTATGATTAATGTTGCATTCAATTAAAAAAAAATACTATTAATAATAATAAAGTCTGTGCTGTGTAAGTGGTTGCAGGGAAAAGAAAACCAAGACAGAGTTGTTTTCATTTCCAACTAATGAAGGGACCCACCCACAATTATAGCTGCACTGTGTTATTTCAATATACATCCCCAAAGTCTTAGATATAGCTCCAGCTGATTCTGAATGTTTACAGAAAGGACACGTATCAAATAAACTAGCAAATGAGATTCGAAAATGATGTTTTCCTTTCAGAATGAGGTCTTTGAGGATGATCCATCCTAAAAAAATAAATATTTCATTTTTTCATCAGTCATATTTGGTTTTCATTTGCATTTCCTGACACAACACATGCACAATCATCTACACACCATTGAGTGGGACAGTCGAATTCGGCCACAAATTCCATCTCCTAATCATTTTCTGAACAATCTAATGTTGAAATAATGTCTGGCATTATTTCGGACGTTGCCTGTGTGTCATTATAAAGATGTTTGGGGCGCATACAGATTATTATACAATGACCAAATACATTCAGAACAGCAAGGTGGGATAGTTTATGTTTTATTTTTCATGTGGTGCTGATCTACCCTTTAAAATATTTCCCAAATGTACTTTAACAATTGAAATGCAGATTTCATTCTCCAAGTCCTTCTGGAGATGTATAGGATTTACAACAAAGAACTGAGACTTTAGGAGTCTTAAGTGAGCTACCTTCTTTCTTCAATTAAACATCTAGTTTGACAACAACATAAAAGGTTGCTTTCCTGTATCATTACACATCTGAGGCAAATCCAAAACTCGTACAGCAATCATAATTCATGATACCAGTTCCAACTCAATCATAAATGACCACAAACGCATGAGAAAAGTAATTACTGCACCACAAACATTATGCACATCTTTGTGGTATTTTGTTCTAGAGAAATAATAGCAATTGTTTATATTACGATTCCACATAATGTTAAGCAATGAGACAGGTTACAACAGTGCAGATGCCTGTCTTTGAAGCTTTTGTTTTCTACCAATTGTTTTCCCAGAGAAAATCTAAACTAAAGCTGTATAAACCTTTGAAGATACACATAAAAGGATATCAATGGTACTACACCAAAAACACCAAAGTGCATTTCAAAAACTAACTGTTCTTTGTAGGAATCTTTTTTTTTTTTCAAGTACAGTAAATGGCAAAAATCCCTCAAGACAAAATTAGTCATCTTTATGCTCACATAACATTTCAAAACAGTCTATTTTAAATGAGGGAGGTTGGATAGAGCCCTGGTTAGCAAAAAGTTCTACATGGACAATATGGTCACAGCATCTACTTGTGAACTGAGACTAGAAAAACTAGAACCTCTAGCAGCCAGGCTTGGAAATAATAAATACAGCTACTGCACCAAAAAACACCTTGGTAGAATATTTGTGGTAATGCCACGGTAATATTTATGTCATTCATTAATTTTTATTTTGCACACAACCATTGGTTCACTTTGGCATGTGGTTATCCAATGAATACTGTTAAACATGGTATTTTTGTTCACTACAGTAACACACTACTGGTGAAGCATTCATTTAACATTTCCTCACAGTTGCTGTTAACTTAGGTCATTTTCATTGTTCTGGAGATCCATGAATGAATGCACGCAGAGAAGAACTCCAAACGATACACTTCTGCGTCATCTATTAAAGTGGATTAGTGGACATGACAGTTTTAAATGGAGGCACTAACTTTGTAGTGTGTAATATAAATGGTGAGTGAGGGCTTGGGAAAGGTCAAGAGCATGTGCGACACAACTTAAGACACCGGTCACTGCATAGAGATCTTGCAAAGGGTAATCAGGCTGTTCAGGGTTGCAGCACTGAGTAAGGTTTAACAATACAGGGTGTTATCTTATTGGTGGGCTAGAGATCTCCTGAGGCTTTCTTAAAATAATGTTAATGATTATAATGTTTCTCCTATGAAGTGAAGTTGGTGATTTAAACATGGAGCCCCTTTGTTATGTAAATGCTGTTTCTGAATAGCAATGCTACATTTGAAACCTGCTTAGATACATGTAGGCTAGCAGACAGCATGCCACGAATGTCCATCTAATGTCCTGAAGTCCTGGCCTAAACATAATCCAGTCTCCATGCTTATTTATTCAACCAAGACTGCCAATATTGATATATTATTGAGTGTCTGGAGGCCAGTTCTGATACGGTAACTCATTCCATTTGACATTGCCCTCAATTCCAGACTCAGGGTTAATACCATCTAACACCATCTGAATTATCATAATGCAAACTTTGTAGACCATTAATTAGCAATGGAATAAAAATGTTGTACAACTGTGATTAATTACACTGAGAGAGTCTCCTCTTTTTATATATATATATATATATATATATATATATATATATATATATATATATATATATATATATATATATATATATATATTATATATATATTAAACTGTTATCTTTCTAAAGTTACTCTGATAATCTGCAGTCAAACAGTCAAATCTAGACTAACATAACAGCCTTCACATAACAGTATGAACACAAGAAACCACCATTAAATGGAAATCATTTCAAATTCCGAATTAACATTCTTACACAATTACAATTCCCTACAGTAACACATTGACATCCACAAAACTCTATTCAGCAAGAGGACGCCCTCATTTGTATTTAATCTTTAAAACAGAGCCTCTCCCTTTTTCTATTAAGAAATTGTCTTAGTGTGTAGTCAACAGACAGCAGACAACTGGATCTCTTGAGTCCCCTATGTCATCCAAAAAAATAGATCAAAGAGTCCTTCCAGTCTATTCAAATGCAATTGCTTCCAAATTACATTGTGTTGTTCCATACTTTTAAAGAATGGGTCACTGCTGTTTTATTGTAGAGAAGCTACCACTAATGAAAGGAACAATAAAAAGATTAGTGCTGCCATCCATGCAGGAGGAACATCACTTTTGGTTTAATTGCAGTGAACAAGAGGGATAGGGAAGCGGTGAAAACAAGGGACAAAAGAAAAGAGTTCAAAAAAAGAGGTTAGAGGCTATTCACAAGGTATACTTTATAACAGTGTAATGTGCAAGGTTGATGTGTGACTGTTGGAGCTGGTGGGGCATAGCTTTAGAGTGCTTCCTTGGATGCTGTATCCTGTGCTGTCAATGTGGGTTTCCCAGTGCTGGGAAGGCCCTCCTCTTTGTAGAAAACAGTGGGAAATGTCACTTTTATGATGCAGGTTATTCTAGTAGATAAAGGTGTAAAATGCTTGTTTTAACACGTTATAAAGAATGTGGATGGATGGCAGATGTCCTTGTACAGGGCCCTGGTGCTCACCTCTGGGACCTGGTTCCAACCTGGCTTGGGAACATGCTCTCATACAAATTATAAACCATAATCACACCCTGTACTTTTCATCAGTAACCTAATCCAAGGGAGGACTACAGTATACAGTACAGTTATTGTATTAATCCAGGTGGTTGTATATATAATGGGAATGTTTGGTGACATTTTGCTACAAACAACAACAATACTGTATAAATTAAACACTCATGTATTGCAAACCTCAAATGACCATTTTGAGTCAACCCACAAGGGTTGTTAAAACAGGTCTAGCTCTACCTCCTATTTGAAAATCAGTGCTTTAACTAGCATCCCCTACAAACATGTACCATGCAGCAGCGCTGGCAAGTTGGTTAAGTCTAGGTCTTCCCCTAAGCAACATATGCATTCATTGATCTGCAACACAGTTAAACATGTCTTTATAGTGACACAGAAAAGAGGGGGACTACAAAACTTACCAAGCCTTTACATGTTGATATCGCAGCCGACGAACTGCTGTGGTTTCTTATAAATCCCTGATAAAAACAATCTTCAACTGTTGGCTCTTGCCATGAGGTTGTACCATCTTTGCCAAGTGTCTGAACAGTAAACCCATTTGCTAACACATTGGAGGGCTTCAAATCTAAATTAAGTTCTTTTCCAAATGCTGACAGCCTGTAGTGCAGCGAGTCCTTTGGATACTGCAATGATCTCCTCTTTCTGCTGCTTCCCACAATATCATGGGAAATGTAAGCTCCCTCTGAGTCTACTTCTATAGGTGTTACAAACGCGTAATCTGTAATGATAAAATGTTAAAAATAATTAGTTTATTATTCAGTCGTTGGTCTATCACTAAGAGTTTTGAGTTCTAGCAACATGTGGGTTCTGTAGAATACATGGCTAATGTTCTAGCACACAGGTGCCCAGTACAACTTTCGGTTTTGCAGGTATTTGCCATTAATATGTTTATTCTAGTTACCCCTAATTACCTTATGTGCATACAACATAATAAAGGCAAAACAGAATATCATGACATAGGATATATCTTGCACATGGATAGACTGTTGCTGTTTGAGCGCTTGGCTTCGGACTCGCTGTCAGCTTATTCAGTTCAAAGCTATGAAAAACATGCTTCCTACAAGGCACACCAGGTATACAGACAGTAGACATTGTATGGCAGTATCAAGTCACTTTTCCTGCGGTTATAGAGGTGAGTGAGTTTGTGAGGGCAGTCTGGCAGTCAGCGACAGCAACTGCAGCAGTTAAAGGGAATCCCACAGCTGACAAAGTGTCTGTGACAGAACGCCAATGAAGGAGGGGCTGTGAGCTTTATTTCAGCTGACTGCATACCTGCATGGAGAACGAGTCTCAGCAGATACTGTACTACATTTAAAATCATTCCCCCAGAAACTGCTGAAAAACTTTTTTTGCTCTCTCAATTATTAGTAGTAGTCTTATTGTTGTTGTTGCTGTAAATCATTTGTTATGATCACACTAAATACCTTTAAAAGCTGTGTTAATGTCATAGTAAAATAAAGAAAAATACTAACCATAATTCAGTCCACTGCTGTCACTGATAAATGTAGCTGCTACTGAGGATACAGAATAGGAGCAACAAATCTGCAAGGTCTGCAAAATATCAAACATGACTTGATCACAAGAAGCACAGTAACACGCCACAACAAGCAAAGGTATGAGATAAATTAATGATACAGTATTCCTTTAAAAAAAATAATTTAAAAATGAATTGGTCACCTGCCTTCATAACATTCCCAAACCACAAGGCTGACAGAAACTTCATTGACCTGCTGCTGACTAACGGAATAGGTAAAGTCCACAGCAAAAGGAAAAGGCAATCCATTTTTTTTTTCTTATGCACCTCTTCAGTTACCTTCTCCTTGAAAACTGTAAAAAAAAATAATAACCCTAGACAGCGCTGAATGCAATCTATAAACATTTTATTCGTTTTTGCTTCAGCTTGGTCTTTATTTGAAGTCCTTTCAATCCATTGTATTTAATTGTAAAAGTGCTTTATGTAAAAGTGACGGTTGCAGCAGGTTCAAGTCTACCACTCCAGCGCTTACTTAGCTCTGCAACTGCTGATCAGTGGCACTCAGCTTGCGCTCAGACTGCAAAACTGCACGAGCTCCTCGGGGAGGTAGGAAGGCAAGGCAGCCAATCGCAAGAGAGTTCCCCAAATTATAAGCACGGTCAATGAAACCACGGTTTCCAAATAAAACGTGCGAGGAATGCAATTACTAAGCAGAGTGACCCAGACATCAAGAGACAGTATACGGTAAAACAGAGAAAACGTGACAACTTGCAGCACTTCAAGCAACAAGTATTAGGAAAAATGACATCGAGAACCAATTCCGATTATGACACAAAAAGAAGCCCTAGTTAAAACTACATGCTGTGGACATTTCTGGCATTGCACGTTTTTGTGAGAGGGGTAACTTGCATGTCCTGGGGCAGGGTAAATGTTTGAGAAGCATGTCTACTCAGGCTTGAGAAGATTGTTTGCTTTCTTATACAGCAGAACCTCAGAGTTGTGAACACCTTGGGAATGGAGGTTGTTGGTAAATCTGAAACGTTCGTTCTCTGAAAACTGAATTTTCAATGGTTTTATTAAATGTGGACACCTGCTATCTACACCCTCAATCGGGCGAATAATACAAGGATACAGTACAGTAACACAATCCTCGTACTGTTGTGGTTCTAAAGCCTTTAAAATAAGTACTATAAATGGAAAATAGGCTGTTACCATTGAAACCGTAACCAGCAAAAACACAGATAAAACGTCCATGAAAACCCGGGTTAACATTGCGCTTGTTTTAAACAAATTGCATTCGTGCAGCTTGCCTCCTTTGGCTTGAAAAAATAAAAACGGTGCTTTGTTTAAAACTAAAATGTTCCTATTCAAATTGACTGTACTTGCTTTGAAATCTGCCTCACCTTTCTGAATGCATTTGTTGGTACAGTAATTATGCCTTCTCCGTGACCAGCATACCGTTTATAGGAATGCTCATGGTTGAGTGATTGCGTGCTTCCGGTTCAAAGTGGGGTGTTCGGTAGACCAGTCAGTTCGTAACTCTGGGATTTTACTGTATCCCGAGGTTCCAGTAACAGTGTAGGCATATCGTCTATATATTATCAGCCTGTCCAAGGAACACCTGTTTCAGAGCTACTGCTGAACTACAAAGAGGAGCTGTCTCTCTGGATGAATGCTCCACAGCATCTCATTCCACACTTAACCATATCATCTCTATTTTACCAGATGGTTTTAATTCATAGTGTTGAAGGTTGTGTCTTACATATATACAGTACATATTTATTTATTTTCAATACATTGACACCTTAGCAAACCTGAGCCGTTAAACAGTATATAATAATAGTCATAATGAAAAAATAAAAAAAGTGTTTTCTTTCTATTGTCATCTAATCAAAACATGTTAAATGTACAAACATCAGGTTAGAAAAAATAGATCAGCTATTACCATTAAAAAACGTGATATACACATAATCAGAATTATTAAACAAATTACCCTTAAAATTGTTTATGTTAGTTTTGAATATACAGCCTTGGTAATTGTGTTATAGTTTGCAAGCACAATGTTCAATACAAATATATTTTATTACAGCGTCTTAAATGCTAGTATGCTATTGCTTTCTATCTATCTATCTATCTATCTATCTATCTATATATATATATATATATATATATATATATATATATATATATTTTCCTTACAGATAAGGACTTGAATATCTAGAAATCCACATCATAACGTCTCAAGTCCCTGAGGTCAGCAAGATGTTCAATACAAATATATTTTATTACAGCGTCTTAAATGCTAGTATGCTATTGCTTTCTATCTATCTATCTATCTATCTATCTATCTATCTATCTATCTATCTATCTATCTATATATATATATATATATATATATATATATATATATATATATATATATATATATATATAATATTTTCCCTTACAGATAAGGACTTGAATATCTAGAAATCCACATCATAACGTCTCAAGTCCCTGAGGTCAGCAAGATAAGAGTTAAAAAAAAAAAGAACAATTAAAACTGAAACTCTAGTTTGGGAGGAGGGACATCATACAACATGTTGATTTACAACCTGCCACCTCCACCATTTCCGCCCTTGCAGTTTCCCCTTGGTTTCCCTGATTTAAAAATAAAAATACCTTTATCGATACTGCGCAGCTATCCCTTTCAGAAGTAGTGAAATAGTGAAATAGTGAAATAAAAAACCTTGCCATAAAAAAATGTAGTGAAACTGCATTAACAACAGCAGGCATGGTTATATTTTTACCTTTCTAAAGTGGTCCCATGTTTTGTGAGCCTGGAACAGCTGCAGTCTGTACTGCTCTAATGGGCTGGTAGCAAACAAGGTGGTGATGAAAGAAAAATTCATCCCATCATGGTGCCATCATCCCAAAATCAAGACTGTAAACTCAGCAGTCAAATTAATCACGTTTCAATTCAGCATGACAACTGTTATCCAGGTGCAAAGTAAGAGTGCCACTGAAAAGGGTTTGAGTGGTGAATTGGTATAACCCATCGGCCTTACTGTATACCTATCCATCTTACTATTTAAAACAATTACTCTAATGTATGTTGTGTTTTTACTGGAACAATATGGCATTGCTTGTGATGATCTTATACAATCTCTGTGGTAACAAACAATGGCATTGCATATGGAACCAACCTTATTTAGAAGAATCCATTCATTTTGCAATTACTTTAAATACAGTAGTGTTAAACAACAGCACTGCCTAAAGAGGTACATGCATGAAATATCACAGTTATCTTAACTAATGTATTTTTATTCTTGTTTCAATTAACTGTATGTCATTTCTGTTTCAGTTACCACAGCCTGGTGACTAAGTGTAACCATAATCTTGTCCCCAATCAAGTAGACATAAGAAATGCATCGGTAAGAAATACCACAATGACCAAGTGTAGTATTCTTTACATCCACTGGTGGCAGGGTGTTGCACTGGGACAGGTGGTTACACTGGTGGACTAGCTGTAAAGACATGTGTCTGAAAGCTCTATTGAGACCACCAGGATGCTTTTAAGTTTTTTTTTTTTTAATTTGTCAGAATGTGATGAATGAAACAGAAAGTAATATACTAAGCGATTCTAAACTAGAAGAATCCTAGTTAAGATAACAGTGTATCTCATGCCAGTAACAGATGTGGGGTCATTGTATTTCACTGAATCAAACCTGTCATTTTCCTTCCTTACACTTTCAGCTACTCTTTTAATCTCTGTGTCAGTTCACCCTGCATACAGTATATTTCCAGATCACTTTAATGACGTGTCAGGCAAGCATGCTGCTACTGAACCCTTTAGTCATGCCAAGGATGAAAGTATCAGATAAGAAATCAGCCTGACAGCCATGTATTTACACAGATTAGCCATAGACACACTGACACCCAAACCTATAGCAATTGTTTGTTTTTTTTTATTTAACGCTCAAAATTTGAAGCTTTGTACATTCCATCATAGATTAGATGGATTCAATGCTTTGTTGTTGTTGCATTGATCAGTGTTGACAAATTCAGCTGTCCATACGTTTTACCATTTTTTTTAAACTTAAGTTTTCTACCAAAATCAAGCTGGTTAAATTAGTAAATCATATTCAGGTAGTCGTTTTAGAAAAGTAAAACACAACCATGGATACATGAGATAGATGCAAAACAGAAATGTGGATACATAGTAAATGAAAAATACACAAAATAAACAAAAAACTCAAAACTAGAAAGCAAATTATACTTTTTAAAAATATATTCAAATAATAAACTTAACATGGTATTGTATGTGGTCTTTTAAAAGCTGTAGCCAACTCTTAAGCTCTCTTTCTATGTGTAAATGGTGCATCAATATAAACTGACATCTGACATTGTTTTTTTGCCTTGGTTACTGAGACTCGTCATACTACACATACTGTGCATTTCCAGGTGAACTTTATCTTCAGAATACACTTCTCCCACATCCAGTACTGTCAGTGCTGCCCAGACATGCTCTTTTCATTCTGAAAGATTGCTGGTCATGTTTTCTAAATATAATCACATTGACATCTGGTTTAAATTAGGTCCCTAATTCTACCTGCACACCATTTTGACCTTATTTTTCTTCTCTTAGGTTGATTTACTTGCACCTTCATGAGGTTTGATAAACTGCATAGCTAAGTACCCTCCTTAGCACTCAAAGTGGTAGGCAATTGTTCAAAAATAATAAAACGTATGCCACAGACACTTGCAATACATTTTCAAAGCCAGGTGTTGTAAGCCGTGCTAACTTAAAGATTAGTTTAAATACTTTAACAATAAGCAACAACTGAAGATATATAGAGACATATGCAAGAATGAATTCATGGTAATCTGTTGAATAATAGGTGTAATACCACATGTGTTTAATGTTTATGCCCAGGAATAGTAACCTTTTTTTCAATCTATTTTGTAGGTAAGATACAACACCTGACAGTCACTGAATAAATGTTGTTGAGTGGGATTCGGATTCGCTATTCCACTGCTTCCACCAGTCACTAAACTACAATAAAGTAACTTGACCTGTGTGCAAAGAGGTTTTTGTTTAATTGCAGTACAAAAAATTGCATGGCACTGTATTGTGAAAATGCAATATGGGCCAAGTTTATATGAAGATCTTTACACTAAAAAGTAAAAAGCAAAAAGCAAAATAAGTATCAAGCAGCTTGTAAGGTTAATCCAGGGACTCAAAGGTGTGCCTTGATTATGTAACATTAACAGTTTTTTTTTTTCTTTTACAACAATGACCTTGATAAATCTGCCCCCCTGAGGTCACATAACCCTGAATTTGTTCAACAACTTGTTCTTTTTCTTAATCCCTGTCCTGTTCTTGTCATCTCCTTGTTGTCTTTCAAGCACAGATCAGTCACGGCTTCCCATATCTGTTACTAATTTATGGTTGTTATATCCTTGTCATTTTATTGCCAGCTACATCTAGAAGATCTCAGACTGGGTTTTTTGTTTATTTTTTTCGGTTGTTACAATTCCTTGCAGATTCTTTTGGCATCCAGACAGAATTTATAAGACACATGTCCTGTGGTTGCCACTGTGGCATCCAGTTATCTTTTTTGTCTGTCATTCAGAATTGGTCTTGATTCTTGATTGCAACTTTTGAAATAGTGTTTAAACAAGGATTTTGCTCCAAGCACTGCAGTTAACCCTTGTAAATATAAGAAGTTAAAAGGGTATGACTAATTTCTTCTGGATGACATTACTCCCATCCTTAGCCTCCACTAATTTAAATGCCCAAATGGGATGTTTAGTAAATGCTGTCCAAACAGTCTCTAAGGAAATAACCACAGACACTCCCTTAGTTATCCAACTGGGAAGACAATGATTGGACCAGCCATACCATCTGGGAGGGGGGTCTCAGAAACTAGGTAAGGTTCTGGTCATTACTACTTGGATAGGGGACCTCTGTAGAAAATCATTTGCTGTATTAAGTTGTTTTTGTTTCTTAGTTGGTAGCATTCTTCTTCTAATGTGCCATCTTGTTTTAGTTGGCAAAACGCTGTGGTGGATGCTTTCCTTCAAATAAGAAACGTTTTTACAGTACCCTTACAATTGTATGGGCTTTGCCATCTTTCTGAGGTTCAGGTTTGCGTCCATATTGAGTTATTGCCATTTCTCTCTCAATCTGCCAGGCTTTGAGCTTGAATGTGGAAGGACTGAACAGCCCTTCATAGTCTATTCAAATCATGTGACAATGTGACCTTTCAACAATGGCGGGGCTGACAGAGTTGAACGGTCACATTGTCACATCATCTGAATGGATATTTAAAAGTGGAAGCTATATGGAAGCAACAGAACTCAGAACCACTCAGAATGACTGCTAACTACATGCAATAGCAATAAAATGAACCTCCAGTTCCCCTGCCCCTGAACCTGTTCTCAGTAGGTCCTACATGGTTAACTAAATGGTTTGAAACTGTATACCAAGAGGTAGCCCAGCTTGTGTCACAAAGGCCTTCACACAACCCACAAGAATAGTGACTAATCAATCTGCTACCATGAGTCACAGTTCTAGTTTTGACACTGTTTCTGGTCTGAGAATTAGCAAACTGATATGGCAAATCCTACATTTGGAACAGTGTTAAAGGGAGGGGCATTTTTAGAAGCAAGAATCAGCTGCAGATTCCTCCAAACATCCTCATTCTTGCTTGGTGCTGTATTAACTGAAACTTGAAACTATGGGAAAGTCATACAGGGATTCCATATAAATGTTGAATAGTTAAAAAGAAAGGTGAGTCTCAGTCTCTTTATAAATTTGCTTTTTCACTTCCATTTTGTTCAGCATAGATGTAGTCAACTTGGGAAAGCTTTACTTGAATAATCTACACTCAATAATACAAAATATAGTAGCACTAAATATAAACATATAATATGAAAGAATGTTTGTCTAACTTTTTTACTGAGTTTCAGTTAGAACTACTGTATGTCTATTAAACTCAGTGAACACCAGCTGGACCATATTGTATGACTTTTCTTTAGGGTGTGGTCTAAATAGAACAAGATTAAGACATATGATTTTAGTTTGAGGTGATACAATATAGGAAAGCAGTTTTAAGACAATAAGAACATAAGAAAGTTTACAGATGAGAGGAGGCCATTCGGCCCATCTTGCTTGTTTAGTTGTTAGTAGCTCATTGATCCCAGAATCTCATCAAGCAGCTTATTGAAGGATCCCAGGGTGTCAGCTTCAACAACATTACTGGGGAGTTGGTTCCAGACCCTCACAATTCTCTGTGTAAAAAAGTGCCTCCTATTTTCTGTTCTGAATGCCCCTTTATCTAATCTCCATTTGTGACCCCTGAGTAAAACAAAGAAAAAAGCAATATCTTCACTTGAATGTGAAAACAATGTAGGCATGCTCAGTGCAAGCTCCATAAAGCTGGCCCAATTTCATAATTGTTGATCAGGCTTTCAAAAGGGGATGAGCAGGGATCGGGAAAGAAAAGAAGCGAGTGCAGAGATGTGTTTTAAATTATGCCTTTGGATCAGATAAGGCTGCAGCTAATCACCCACAATCTTCTGCTTGATCCGGGATCAAATCTTCCTGCTAGTGAGACAAAAAAAAAAATGAGTTATGCAGGTGTTGAAGATACAGACTACAGTACAAGCACATTGCCTTAATGTTCAAGATCCTGACTCGGTAAATCCAGGACAAGGAATTGGAAAAGATCAATTCTCCAAATCAACTTTCTAAAGGGCTACGCACTAACAATTGCATTAAATAGAGTACTTGTATACAGTATTTGTATTCTCAAAAGCAAATATGCTTGGAGGTACAAAAGACAACACATTTATCATGTCCTGAAGAAAAATGTTTAAAAAAAATAATAATAATTAAGGAGACTGTAAAAAACAGGGAGCTACCATTAAAAAAAAAAAACATTATAAGGGAAGGAATCCATGGGATGTTGTTTGTGGGACCTGATATATATTTATGGTTTCATTTACTAATTACAGGATTTCGTTTACGGATCAGCTACTCTGCAAAGGCATGACATAATTGGAAAATGATAGTTAAAAGGAATCTTTTCTATTTTGAGATCTTAGATAAAGTAACTACTGATGCAGTTAAATACCAGGCCAATTTCTGTTCTAATGAAAAATAATTTGTGACATCAGTGTTTGCAATGAACACATGAGAATACAGATTATAATTATAATTGTACAAATTACCAGTGGTGTGCTGTAAATATCACTCAAAAAACATGTCAGAAAATTAAAGATAGATGTCTGCCTTGGTTTCAACTCGTGCAGTTTAAACATAAGATGATGTCTGGAGCGACATGTGCTTGTTCTAACCAATGGGAGTGCTAGCCTCATATAACTGTGTTGTTTTCCACATGGCAAACAAATTATAATTATACTGAAGAAAACTGCCTTTAATGTCCATGTGGCATATTGTATTAAAACATACAAACTGTATACTGACAAACTGCAGAAAAAGTAATTAGGTACCAAGTAGAAATAGCAACTTTTAATTCATACTTCATAACTCAAATTTAGTTAGATTTTTTAATATAAATTTAGTCATCACAATGGTTTTACCTGTTTCTCCCCAATTTGTAATGCCCAATTATTATTTTTATCCCTGTTCACCGCTGCAACCCCCTGGCCATCCAAACATACAAACATACAAACAGTTTTAGAAGGTGTTTGTTGCTACTTGAATGCTAATTTGTTTTTTCAATAAATCTATTTACTTTTGTGTATAGTTAGCAATTAAAAAAATAATTCAAGTCACAGGTATCAAGATTAATGAGAAAATGAGAACAGTGAGAATTGCTTCCTCAGCCATATTCCATTTCTAAGCAACTTAATCATAGTTTAGATGATGTGATCAGAGATGCATATTATTTGGCCAAACCATCTGGGAATCCTTGGTAAGTATCTGATACAGTTCTGAAGGGGATTTGCCTCCAAACCATACCTGGAAATGCTCTGTAGGTGTCACTCAGGCCACTTGAATGTGATCCAGCGTAGGCACCTGGATTTGGGCTGGATGAGCCAAGACTGAATCAGCTCTTAACTATTCCTGAATTACTCCGTCTTAACCGAGATTTAGACTCATCTCTTCCTTTTAAGCTAGAGTAAGAACAAGATATTTTGTTGGTTCAATGTTCCTCACAAAAGGTTATGCCTGTGTTTCCCCTTTATGTTCTTGTCATCTTTCTAACCAAACGTTGACAGCAGTGCATCAACTGGGAATTCTGGGATGTGTTTTTTAGTCTTCATCTTCATTTAGCCTCCAGAAGTTATATTGAAAAGTAGATAAACTAATCAGAGGCTTAAAGGAGAGAACACAATTATAAAATACATTTTCACATTTTTTTTGGTTCTTGTTTTTTTTAAAATTGATTTTGGGATAGGCAGATGTTTTCAAATCTAACTAAATGAGGGCTCCTGAGTGGTGCATCCAGTAAAGACGCTCTGCCTGCAGATTGCAGGTTCGAATCCAGGCTATGTCACTGCCAACCGTGACCTGGGGTTCCTAGGGAGCGCCACCCGGGTAGGGAGGGATTAGGTCAGCAGGGCAATCCACATTTCACCGCACATCAGCGACCCCTGTGGCTGATAGGACGCCTGCAGGTCTGCAATGGAGCCATTCAGATCTGTGTTGTCCTCCGACACTATAGGTCTGGTGGCTTTGGTGTGGATCCGCAGTGCGAAAAATGATGGATTGGCAAAATCACGTTTCAGAGGATGGCCAGGGGGTTACAGCGGTGAACAGGGATAAAAATAATAATTGGGCATTACAAATTGGGGAGAAAACCGGGGTAAAAACCATTGGCGATGACTAAATTTATATAAAAAAATCTAACTAAATTTGAGTTATGAAGAATGAATTAAAAGTTGCTATTTCTACTTGGTACCTAATTACTTTTTCTGCAGTTTGTCAGTATCGATCATATAATCTAGCAACAATCAGACCATTCACCTACAGCACAATATGTTTTATATGTGCTGAATTAATGTTAAAATAAAAAAAGTGGATTTAGGGATATATGCAAAATATCTGGATTAAAAATAGACATTTTCCATTACCATAATTATGATAACCATTTTTTTGTGTGCTTTTTCCCACTGTGGTGACCCTTATTATTTACCCTTATAAAAACATTTGCTTTGGGGAAGGTCAAAGGTTTTTTTTTCCAAGTCCAAGCTAGGAAAACATATGAACATAAGTTTACAACCCAAATGGACTTTTATTTGAAAATAAATAAGCGCCTGATAAACTGCACTTATTTTAATCTATGGCGGTTTGCTAAATACAAGGTGCATATAAAACTATTCCATTCATTTGGCTTAGTTTACCAAGCCTATGGTTGTTTGGATGTTATCCATTAAACTAAGACATGGTTTAAGTATCTCTTACTGATAGTACTGTAGTTCCTGTGTCTGGCAGTGTGAACTGTTCATGCAGCAAATAACTTCCCTCCTGGGTATCATTTCTTAGTTATTATTGCATGGGACTGTCTAGTAACTTTTAATCAAACCAATGGGTTGGACTAATTGTTACAAGGGAGACCACAGTACGTACTGCATTTGCTGTCAGACCAAGCAAGGAAATTCAAGGTTTAGGACAGTTATACCTTGTTGTTGTTGTTGTTGTTGTTGTTGTTGTTGTTGTTGTTGTTGTTGTTGTTGTTGTTGTTGTTGTTGTTGTTGTTGTTGTTGTTGTTAATGGGATAAGTACCATGGTGATTATTTTATGTGTGATGATTTAGCACATATCCCAATTGTACAGACTTTGCCAAACATGGGCATCATTGATGAGTGAGATGTGATTGTGATAATTAATCCTCATCTAGAGACAGGCTCTTTCAGGTCTCAATTCATAATGCTTTATGAATTTGGCAGTCAATTTGTTTGAAAATATGGATTCCTAAAGCTTGTGAATCATACATGTGTATCTGTATGGGGCAAACATTATTTATATTGTTTTTATTTTTAGGGCAATAACTGATGTTACAGAGTTCGTTTTGCAGCGGGCACACTAACACATAATTTCACCTTGTATGTAGAAATGTCAAAATAACCAGTTCAATTACCTACAGTTTTTAGGTTAGAACCAAAAATGTCAGTGGAAAATCAGGAACCTCCCTGTGGGAATTACCAACCCAACATATGCTTTCAATGGATGGAGACCACTGGTACTGTGCACTACTGTAAGGTCTAATCAATATGTCTTGTCATAATTAAAGACTGCTCCAGAAAAAAGAAGCTTCCTTGGTTTTCTATGCTCTATTTATGAAAATGTGTCTCCATGATATCTGAAGTCAGGGTTGTGCCACTGTTTAAAAGGGAACAGTGGTCTTTGAAGATATGCAAATTTTTTCAAAGAAGTACAGTATTTAGAAACAGCCTACATTCCATATGCCTCCCTAGTGTGTCATGCTGTTGCACATGGTTTTTTAAATGGTGCTTTTCCAAAAAGTACAGAAAATAGGGCAAAGTATGCAGCAGAAGAATGTACCCTCCCCAGTTTCTAACTGGTAAAGTGGCAAAGGGGGAATTTTGAGGTTACTTGAGATATGCTTTTTTCTTTAATCACAAAAAAGAAATTCCTTCTAGACTGCCAGCTCTCCGTTCTAAAGGAAATGTAACAGTTGAGAAGGCGAGACAGGATGCATTGGACAGGTTTGTTTCAATTGGGGTTCACACAGCTTGGGCTTGTCATCTGCATACTGTAACTAATAAGGAGCTTATTATTGGTGGAATGTGCTTTTTAAATTTGCATAAAAAAATAAAAAAATGTATTGCATGCAGTAAGAGAATAAAATGCTGCTGAATGACCCGATAAAAAAAGAACAACATTTACATAAGACTTTGAAAGGTATAACTGTATATGTTTCTCAACACCCCAAATAATACTAGTTCAATTTCAATGAAAGATGAGTGGCTTTTATTTGAAAAGAAAATTAGAAAGTAATTTCTTAGCAGACACCCTTATCCAGGGCGACTTACAATTGTTACAAGATATCACATTATTTTTACATACAATTGCCCATTTGTACAGTTGGGTTTTTATTGGAGTAATGTAGGTAAAGTACCTTGCTCAAGGGTATAGCAGCACTGTCCCCCCACCAGGAATTGAACCCACAACCCTCCGGTCCAGAGTCCAGACCCTAACCACTACTCCACACTGCTGTCCCCTTTGAACCCTGAGTCTAAAGGGTAGAAGGAAGCAACCACCCTCTAAAGAGGAACAGATTTGACCATGTCAGCAGGGTAGAAAATCAGGATTGCACTGGCAGCAACCAGGTGTGCCTACTTGAGCTTTGAACGGGAATAAAAGGGGGAAAAATTGGAAATTTCAGTTGTTGCTTATAATCAAATAAATGTAACTGAAATTACTTTGGGTTGAAAAAGAAGATGGAAAACTATGACAAGAAAAGTCAGCTGAGAAAAGCCAGTTGATAAACTATTTTTTTTTTTTTTTCTTTTTTTTTTGCACTTGTTTGGTCTACGTGGCATCATTTTGTTGTACTTTGAATATATTTTGACTATCAGCTCAGTGGAAAGTTAATGAATTTGTTTTGCAGGACATTTAATAGAGTCTCTAGAGTAATCTACAGCAATTGTGCCCTTAGCTGAATTGCAATGTTGTTCATTACACTTGGACGAATACAAAACAACTGTTACTTAAAATGAGTGATGTTTAATAAGTGTTTCTAACAGAGTACACTTCCTGTGTCTCTGGCTCCAGCCTAGAGAGATCTTAAGGCTTGAGTTAGTTACAGAAAACTCCAACTTCTGGCAAGGACATTAATTAATGTAGTCAGTTTTTTTCATTCCACTATGGTAAAGTTGAGGTTTGGAAAATGCACTGTTCACTGAACTATCACCTATTACCTTGATAGTTCAGTTGAAATGTATTTTAACATGGTTCAGGTTTTCTTTTACAGCCTGCATTATACCCCTGCTCTAAAGGATTTATTTCAAAGGGTCTGTGTATAAAGTCTGTGTTTTCAATTGTGTTTCCCCCCCGTTGTGATCTGAGTTATAGTGCTCTTCGCCACGGTGGGCAGTGATGGCAGCTGTACTGTATATTAACAATGCTAAACTCGTAAAGGCTGGTGATTGTGAATGTGTCGACAGCTTGAATGTGGTCCCCTACAGCATTTGTTATTGAGCTTTAGCATTTAGTTTTATTGTGTTGGATATACACAATATTTTGAAGAAACCAAACCCAAAATGCTTGAAAGTTGAGTAACCAGGTCCATCAAAAAGCAATATTTAAGTGGAAATATAAAATATACAAACAGAACAAAGCAAGCAAACACAAAGGGAGCAACAACAAGGCAAACAAAGCAATCCTAATCCATAAAAATGATTAATTCATGGTATTCATAGGACAAAAACAATATGGGTAGAATACAATACAAGTACTAAAATATATTGTATAGGCAAACTGTATAAACTGCATCAAGCTCCTTTTTTTCTACTAAAATAAAAGTCATTATAAAATGTTATGTTATAATATAAACTGTAATGGCTGTTTAGACTTGCTATGCACAAAAGAAAAATGGAAAAAGTATGGTAAATAGCTTTTATATTTTAGATGCCCATTCCTCCCTTTAGGTCTGTATCATGTTTGTTAAATAATGAGATCCATGGTTTCTCTTAAAATGAAAATGAAAAAATTATTTGAACATGTTACATAAAGAGATACTGGAAACAACATAGGACTTAAAGTACATTTCAGGACATCACATACTGAGTGATGATCAGGTAATATAAAAAAAAAAATGTTGCTACGGTCAGTACAACAGAGGAATCAGGTGAGATTATTATTACTATTTACTTATTTAGCAGACACCTTTATCCAAGGCGACTTACAGAGACTAGGGTGTGTGAACTATGCATCAGCTGCAGAGTCACTTTCAATTACATCTCACTTGATAGACAGAGCACAAGGAGGTTAAGTGATTTGCTCAGGGTCACACAAGGAATCAGTGGTTGAAGTGGGATTTGAACTGGGGACCTCATGGTTCCAAGCCCTTTTCTTTAACCACTGACCCACACACCCTTCTCATTATTGGAGGATGTCCACTCCAGGCACTAAAGCATTACAATGATCTGGTTATCTGATCTGGTAAAAAGCCTCTCCAAGGAATTCCAGATCCTGACACAGTATCAAAAAAAGTGTTCTGGCAGTTGTCCAGTATAAAGACTGTATTGCAATCAGTTCTGTCTGGTACAGCAGTGGAAGACATATCAGAATATTTAGCTAACTGTGAAGACTTCATGTGCACCAGAAATAGAGGACACATTGACCACATTGATACCTGCTTACACTTTGGATTCTCTACATCTCATCATGGCCCTCCTTGGACAAACATTGTTTTCATTCCTTCTGCCTTCACCATGCAGAAATACTATGCAGAATAAAGAACATTTAAATAAACAGGTTTGACCCACTTACATTTGAAAGTGTTTTACTTTTGTTTTATTTTATTGTATTGATTTATACTGTACATCTTTCAATATAAACGGAACAGACTGCCTTGTCTGTTCAGTGGTTGTTATCATGTTGTAAGGTAGTCAATACAACGATAGTGTGCCGTTTGCTACTTCTGTTAAAGTTGTTTTGATTCTGACTTCATTAAAACAATATGATCTGAGGTCACTGGTGACAGGTTACCTGTGGGGTGGAGAACTAAGATCAGAGATCATAGCCTGTCATCTCCTATCAGGCCTTTTTTTATATATATATAATTTAGTAGTCGCCAATTGATTTTACCCAGTTTTTCTCTCAATTTGAAATATCCAATTGTATTTTAGGCTCAGCTCACCGCTACCACCCCTGCACTGACTCGGGAGCGGCAAAGATGAACACACGCTGTCCTCTGAAGTGTGTGCTGTCAGCCGACCGCTTCTTTTCACTCTGCAGGCCTGCCATGCAGCCAACCCAGAGCTACGGCAACGCAGTTCTGGGCAGCTTACAGGCAATCCTGCAGGCGTCCGACCAGTCCACAGGGCTTACCTGACCACCACTCGGGAGCCCACTCCTGTCTGGCCTTTTTGACTGAAAAACTGTTGTAGTGTAAAAAGCGATACCAAACTTTTAACCTGCTTTTTTGCCACAATGACCCATTTTAGAAAATCATATGTTTTCAAATAATACTACCAGTTTAACTTCTTCTTTTCATGGTGTATTGAAGTTATAATTTCTCCATGCCTCGAAGGTTGCAGCTGTGATGTTCATGTATCTCAGAGTATAACATGGACTGCACATTCATGGGGAGTTTTAGTTTGAGATATTTGTTCTGCATGTTATATACAAGGTGCTGGGCATGTCCGGGTTCATAGTATTTTCATTTTCTTCAAACTATGGTATTAGAACAACTGTTACCTTAAAGTAGTTCCCTTGGTTTATTGATTTCCTTAGCCTTTAAACACAATCATAATCATAATCATTGAAGAATGCTCGTTTAGCTTCATGGCTCCGACTCTTTGGAACTCTCTCCCAGCTTTGGTGCGTGATGCTCCCACCGTCGCTCGCTTTAAATCAACTCTCAAGACCCACTTGTTCTCTTGCTTTCCATGCTCTTTAAGCCTGATATCTGCTATTATCTGCTGTGTTGCTGCTACTATTTCTTTTCTTTTTTTTTTTTTACTGTATATTATGTATTATGCATTTCTCTGTATTTATGGATTTTCTTGTTGTTACTGCATCTGTAAAGCGCTTTGTGATGGTGGTCCACTATGAAGGGCACTATATAAAATAAAGATTGATTGATTGATTGATTGATTGATTGATTGATTGATACAATATTTAGTCATAAAACTTAAATAAAACTTAGTAAAGTCTAGACAAATATTTCAGCAATGATGTCACATAAAGATACTGAAGATTTGTCATCGAAGCATTTATCTAAGATTGTACTACTGTACATTTCTTTTTAAAACTTTTAGAAGGCAAGCAGACACTAATTCCATCAGTTATCTCTGATACTGCTGAAGCGATGAGAACTGCTTTATAAACTATCTAGTGGGACCTTCAAGTGGCTCCATTCATCTGCTGCCTCTAGAGCTGAACTTGAAAATTAATCTACAGCTCAAACATTGGGAGGCTGTGCAATGGAGTGAAATGAAGGGAGGGAGGGACCCTGATGGGTAACTGTGGTTAGGACGAGTTAACCAGAAGCATATTTAACATCCAGAAAATAAGACTTTCAGAACAAAAAACATATGAATTCATTGTTTGCAATGGCTGAAGTGTTTGTTTTTTTTTTCTTACTTTTTTGGATAACAGAAGGAATTGAAAATGTGTTTATCATCCACAGACATGTATTGTGGTTAAATTAAATTAAATTAAACAAAAAAATGGCAAATTGTTTTCACAACATTTTAAAACAAAGGATCTTGTTCTGGTGGTTGAAATCTGAAATTATACAATGTGGTTTATTTATTTTCATTTCATTTTTTTTTTTTTTGCTTCTGTGGGATTTAGAATGCAAATTTGTAGAGATAAGATTAGGCTTAAATGTAGAATTAGGACCAGGGTCATGGTTATGGGCAGATCTTTTTAAATCAGCATGCTTGGTTAGGGCTTTCACAGATGCATGGTTATATTTTTCCTATATTTTTGTATTTGTAACATTATTCTGAAAAATAGGGCATGCAATTGAATTGTGTTTTATTTTCATACTGACTTTTACATGACGAATAGGGCAGCCACTGGAAGGTGAGCTTTAAATCTTCTAAACACAGTTTCAAAATCGTTATGTATTTTAATTTGTAAAACATGATATCTGGTACAACTATCTGCTATCAATGTTAATGCCTTACTTTCATGTAAGAGGGTGACATTTTCTCCACCCTTCCAATGCCTCTTTTCTGTCATCAACCAACCAGTTACTTCCATTAAAATGGTTTACAGAAACACTTGGAATTTAGAACTGCCTGGCGCCTGCCAGTGCACGGTGCTGTAGTATTTATTCATTTTTTTATAATACAAAAAATAAATTGTTAGTGTTACAAATATAGCAAGGAAAAATTATAATAAAGATGATCTCCCTATACATTAGGTGATTTAGAGTAGAGCTTGCAGAATTGTCTGTTATGTATTTTCTCTAAATGCTGCTGAAAGAAGGGGTTAGGGTTTGGTCAATAATCTACTGGGATAGTAAAAAAAAAAGTCTCACTTCCCATTCTCACAGGAATATCAGGACTCTTCCTCTCCCACTGACATCTTATCTAAGAAATAAAGGTAGTCTGGGGATCCTTAAAGTTTTGGTCTTAAACATCAACCATGAGTTAGTTTAACACTTTTTTTTAATCTAAAAACACAACTGGTTTGCAGGTAACAGAGGTCTAACTGAGAGGTTGTCTGATAAACACTGTTGCTAATTGAACAATAATTAATTGTATGGAGATGTAGTGCTCTCATTATGAAAAAAGACAAGGTCTGTTATAAGAATTCTCATATACAATACTGGTCGGCACCCCTTTTTAGATAATAGTACAGAGAAACATATAGTAATCAAGGCTAAGTTAATTAATTAAACATGTAATTCAATATACATGTACATGTTGCAATTAGGGTTTTCATGCATTTGCCTGCCTTCAATTGAAGGCAGTTTCATACAGGTAACCTGGTATTACCAGTAAATAAAATGTGGCCTAGTCTGCCGCAGTAAAGACTCTTTATAGTAATAAAGACTTCCTGCCAACTTTAGTGTACTTCAGCCCAAGCATGAAATTGAAACATAGCACAATGCATCAGTATCTGTCTTTCCCCATACAGCAACTAAAAGAGTTATTCTTTTGCCCTGAATAAAGACTGCAAATTTGCACGTCACTCTATTGGAGAAACACAGAGGGCAAAATGGGTGAGGCCATGTAAACAGAATGTAAAGAAGGCAAGTTGGAAGCTTACATTAAAGTTATGCTAATAATGTAAAAAATGGTCATATTCTTGCATATGGCAAAACCCAAAATTTTCTGATGGTTGCATCACACTGATATCAGTGATCACTGTACACTGAAGTGTAGTAATATATTATTTTAAGATTAAAGTATACATGCAGTTTATGAATTGTGTTTGAAGCAATAGAACCTGATTCTATATCTTGTTTGCATTAATGAAAAAGCAGTTCTAGACCGTTAAATATCTTACTGACAGACAGTAACTAAACTACATTAAAAAATTACCAGCAGTGGTGTGCTTCTCATGGGTTTTTTTCCCAATACGTTTGTTGCTGTATGTTTTCTCCATTAATTGACTCCAGATAGTTGGAAATGTATTTTGCTGTCTGTAGAATATAACCACAATAATCCTGGCTAAGGACCACCATGAGCTAATAAACAAATGAAAAAATGGAAAACATTCAAACAGCACATCTTATAAAGCATCAACAGCTCTGTTTCATCTCTACATATATTGTCCACATTGCCAATATTTTTTTTGATTTTGTTTCAAACATTCTTTCTCTGCAGCATGTAAAAACTGCAAACAAATGCTCCTTTGCCTCGGTTCTATAGAGATCAACCTGGTGTCTGGTTTTGAGCCCCACCTATAGATTTTGTTTCTAGCACATGCATGTTTTCAGTTGAATTTGAAGGCTTTTGTGGAGAGTCAAATTTTAATACTGTTTATTGATTAGTGTTGATCATTGCCCTGTCCAATATTTGATTAGGAGATTGGTTGGTTGCTGATTGCACCTCTTCTTAGTTCATAAACATAGGGTGTGCGCTGAAGGAGAACTGAGTCATAAAGCAAATGGAGCCTGGACAGCTTCTCTACCCAAAAGAAGATCTTACACTACTAAGCCTTTATACTACTTCTGTATATACAGTAGACTTCTATTAAAATGTACTTCTCTGATCTTATTTTTTTTTCACCATTCCAAATTCTTTCTATATATTCACTTATATATCAGTTATCTAATTGACTGCAGTATTTGTGTAGCAATAGAGAAACATAACCATGTGTGTATAGAATATAGACCAATGAGCTGTAAGATTTGACATTTCTCAATGAAATCTAGCCCTTAGCTAAATCCCCTGACAGTGATTAAAGTCTTCTAGCACAAGTCATTTAATACCCACAGATTGTGCTACCACTTGTCCTGCAGAGAGGATTTGTCTTTTAAAAAAATGTTCTCACATATATAAATAAATAGGTGCGTGTAGTTAAATATTTAACTCACATTAGTCCAGATAAGTTGCATTCTTGCCGTTTTTACACTTTAAAAAATCTGAACTATGCACTAAGTTTAAATTGAATGCGTAGCAATTTTGCTGCACAGCTTGTCTGCCTCGCCTCCCACCTCCCCTAAAACTTCCACTAACTTCCAGAATACAATGTCTTCAGTTACTAGAAAAATGTACACAAGAAAAACCAACCCAACAAACATGATCCAATCTCTGGATAACCTTTGTTGTCTTTGCAGCCAATCACAGTAAGAATAAGAAAAATTGAAACTACACAGGCTGAAGCGTAAACGCCCCATTCCAGCCACAAATCAAACTGGAACCATCGTCAGAGGTAACCGCATAAAAAAAGGTGCCTGTAATATTAAACAAACTGTTTTATAACTTATTAATTACTTATTAATGATTACTCATGACTTCAAAGTAATGTTGCATTTTACCCCCTAAAAATATATTTTAGTGTTAAAATTAGAGGGTACGTTTCCCCCAGACCCAAAACCTTAACTGGAGCGCTGCTTGAGATGGTATGTCAAATAACACACTAAGGTGTTAATGGTATCACTTATTCAAGTTACACACCTGAGGAGGAAGCTGACACATCCTGTAACAGTGTATCCTAAAAACTACAATTATAAGACAAAGGGGGTAGGAGGGGTGTATAAACATATAAACCTTGAATTATTGTTGTGTTTTGTTTTTTAACATCACATCCTTTTAACTCAGATTCTTTGTCATTTCTGGATTCATTTTAGAATAAAAAGCACTGTTTGTTTAAAAGAAGAAAAAAAATAAAGCAAATAGTCCCAGGAAAAATTCTTCGTGTAAGGCAGATTTATACAATATCCTGTAATTATATTAGATACATATGTTTCACATTTGATGTGTACATTTTATTAGATTTCATCAAGAGAAATTTCCTGAAAGCACATTTTAGAGTATGTATGAATTATGTAACCTAGCAAAGAAAGTGGTGCATCTTCTTGTGGGTGCAAATGCTTGATTAACTAGTAATGGCAATAATACACAGAACTACTGGTTGTTAAAATAACACTTTTTTTGCACAGGTTTTTGCATGTTGTTTGGTACCTGAAGATAACAGTCACACCTTTCAACATCTAAGATTTCAATTTATTTGCTGCTCCCTTAGCAAATTATGATTTAAAAGCAAGATCTATTTTTTAAGAACTAAGCAACAACTGGAATGATACGACCATATTCACAAAGCTTTTACCATCATGTGTCATTTTTTATTTTATTTTATTTTTTTTATTTTGTTTTATAGAATGGGAAACAAACTACTAATGTTGCAGAACTAGCTAGAAGCTTCTCTGGTGCATGAAACATCCTGAGTTTATTTATCAATGATTTGTTTCCTTTAAGAACATCTAATGGGCAATGAAGAACACAAATACCTTCCAGCTGTGCATGTAACATGACCATTTATTTGAGCGCTGTTTAGTTGTCTGCACGTGTTGGTCTACTTACACCATTGGCTGAGGACATTAGGATGACTCATTTATGCACATTCAGCTTTTTATTTGTCTTCAGATACTGTATATATCTGTGGAGGCTGTAAAATATTGTCTCCCCTATAATTTATTGTGGGTAAATGCAAATATGGTTAGAGGGCTAAGTTTTACTGGGTTAAAAAGTGGGTGCAATACAGAGTTCCTATAATCGGTTGACGCTTGTGCTGAGTAAGCAGGGAAGATCATTTAAACAAATAGTAGGGTTCAGAGAAAACTAGATATATTGCTGGAGAAAGATAGGGGAGGGAAAGCAGGAAGGCAGAGCAATAGAGGGATGTAGGTTTATTTGACCTTTATTTGAGGTTTATGTGTAATACATCTAAAATCTCATTGCAACACGTAGTGCTTGAGAATCATAGGCAGTGTTTATTGTGAAGCCTCCGCACATGTATCCTCCGCAGCGAGGTCAGATAAAGCTGGACGTCCAGTGCCAGGGTTTGCCAGAGGTTCTGCCGTAGATTTTGAGACTGTGCCGTGCTCTATGGGTGAAAGAAAACCAACAGCAATGTGTGGTTGAACCAGTGGGTTTCTTGGGATGCTTCAGCCAAAACCAGCTGGAATTCACTTCAAGACCGAGACAGTCTGTAATCTATAGATTATTTTGTTCAGTCTGTTCTCACGATATCTCATAATAGGTTACTTGCAATTAAAACCCAGCAAATTATAATGACACAAGATTGATCATGCATATGGTCAAAGTGTTTCCTGTGAAAGTAAATGATCATCTTTGAAATCATTGTAGACCTGATAATACTGGTATTATGAAAAGAAGTTACATGCAGGTTATTTGTCTTTACTTGTAGATATATATGTGTTGACCTAAATTATAACCTACCATAAAGACCAAACCGCTCACATGATTAGCCAACTTTAAGGAGCAAAAGAAATTATGGCAAACATAGGCCTTTTACTAGCTAAACTATGCAGCATGTTCTAGAATTATCAGTACCATCATCTTTTCACCCACTTTCATTGTCCAGACATTTCAGATTTCATACAGTATGTATTTGGATACCTATCACGTGATCACCTGTCAAAATAAACTGATTTGATTGACGCTGTCAATGTTTACAGCAACACAAACAGGGTATAAAAAAACTTTTGTTTTGTGTCATGCTGACATTGTGAATGAAAAGATATGCAATAAAAGGGGAGCAGTGCTAATGAAAAGTTAAGGGGAAGGGGAAGTTTAAACAACTTGGGAGTATTTTCTTGAAGTCCTGTTATTGCATTTTAGGCAGTAGTGTTACAAAACAGGTATGCAAATCCTGTTGTACACATTTATTTTAGTGGACTCTGTTGCCCATTGATGACTGGCCCTCTTCTACCACACTGTGCAGTGTGACCTTGTCACAGTAATAGAGCAAAAGGATCCAGAGAAGCTTGTAAAACTTTAGTGTCCTGTCAGCTCAGCTAGTTTCCTGTATACCCCTTATAAAAGTTTACCATAGTAAAAAGCACAGCAAAGCATAATAAAGCATAGGAAAGCAATGTAAAGAACAGTGAGGTATGGTAAAGCACATTAATAAACATGGTAAACCAGGGTAAACTACTTCCAGTTTGAAAACCATCACCATTGGAACACTGCCATCAAATGTTTTAGAATACTTCTGCATTATACAGTATGTTGTCTAGAGGAGAAACTGCTTGCTTCTTTCTAAATAAAAGAGTAATTGTATCTGTTTTGGGAGGCAAGAATGAAATATGAGTGACTCATTTAATAACATTGTAATAACAAAGTAATTACATAGGTGGTCTTTAAGTACAAAATGAACATTTTGCAATTACACTGTATTTACATATGCAGTGGCGCTCCACTGAAAGTTTCAGATTTTCAGGCCCGGAACAATTTTTCTTCTCAGCCCAGTTGCCATACAGCCCCCCACAAACACAGGGTTAAAAGACCTTCAGATTGACTTCCATGTATATTATGCATTTATTTTTCAATGAGTGGAGCATTGTTTCCATTAAGACCAGGATTATAGATGGATTTAAATAGATTTAAATAAGAAGAAAATCTGAAAGAAGAGTAATTCGGATTTGCACCACATAAGAGGATAAGCAATGTTTAATCAGTTATATGGTGATTCCTTAATACAAATGACGAAGTCGGTTTTGGCTATAGAGGCTATACGACAATCTTTAGAACTCAAAATGATTACATTTATATAATTCCATTTTCTTTTTTTTGGAAATGTAATGTTTAGATAAAATGGATAATATTAAAGGAATGAACCCACTTAATTTTATAATGTAAGCCACCTGTTATAGCAAGACATGAGAAGGATATATAATTTTGTCTGGACTGAAACTGTCTTACAAAAACCTCCTGAAAGAGAAGGCGCATTTCACAATATATCCCATGTCTTGTTTTTACTGGATAATAGTAGCTGGGTTTTAAAAATCAAAAAGAAAAAGAAGGGAAAAAAACTGGCAGGTTACTATAGCAGGGGAATTGCTGAAACTGCAACATACGTGCTTCAGCTAAAACGGGAAGCAATGCTCAGAATTCATGTAGTGTGGTTCCAAGAGAAGGTTTCCATCATCCACCAACTTTTGCATTTTAGAAAAGCTTGCATTTCTGAAACACCAAAGCCTGTGCCATTTTGCAAACCACAAATACCTTTAAAGAATGACTAAGTAAATTATAAAAGCATTTTTTCAAATTGCCCACAACCCAAAGCAATCATGCTGAATTTATTAAAAGCATTCTACAACTGAACATCAATACCACTGCATAGCATATTTGCAATCATTAGATTTGTGGTCCCTTTAGGTTTGTAAAGCAAGCAAATACATACGAAATCCCTATATAACTATTAGACTACTAGTATATCTATGACAAATACATTGCAAATACAGTGTAATCCATGATTCTGACTAAAACCAAGAAAAGTGAACATATTACCCCTGTTTTGGCCTCTTTACACAGGCACCCTGTGCAGTATAGAATTGCTTTTAAGATTTTGCTGTTAACTTACAACGCCCTGAATGGATTAGCACCTAGTCATTTGCAGGAGTTACTGACCCTGTATCTTCCAACCACACTCTGAGATCACAGGATGCGGGGCTGCTGATTATTCCTAGGGTCAACCAAAGCAACACGGGAGGTAGGGCTTTTTCTTGTAGAGCTCCTAAATTATGGAATGCTCTGCCTTTGTTTGTCAGGGAAGTTGGGAACGTTACAGTTTTCAAGTCAAGACTAAAAACGCACTTTTATAAAATGTCTTTCTTATCTTAGTGGGTTTTAATGTAACTTTAAAATTGCTGCTTTTGTATTGTATGTATACTTTTATTGATGTTATTTAAATGGTCTGATTGTGGCAGTTGTATGTGTGCCATGCTATACAAATGTATTGTGCTTTGTTCTTTTTTTCTGCTATGTACTGTACAGTGCTTTTCGATACTTTTGTATAAAAAGTGCTAAATAAATGCAATAAACAAGTAAATAATAATAAATAGACGTGGTTATGTATAATTTCTCCATTTCAGAATGTATTCATTTGTAATAGTAATATTATTAATACAGTATTTATTTTCATGTATTGTTTTTTGGAAATGTTAGCTGTCACTCCTGTATGATTAATACCTAATAAGACAATCAAGCAATGAAACAAATGTAAATCTTTGTGTGTGGGGATATAATTGAACTTAAAAAATGTTTGTTAATTATCAGGTCAGTAGTTACATGTTTACCATAGCAGTTTGAGCCAGCTGTATGTGTCAGATTTAGATTTTTAAAAGTTGTCATCGTTCCTTTTTTTCTCTGGTTAAGAGACGGAGTGCCATGCTGGTTCTCTAGAATGATTACATCTACACAACATCTTGAGCCTAATTATATTTAACTGCCACACATAAAAAGCATGAATATCTTGGTATGAGTCACAAATTGAATAATAACAGGTACATACGCCAGTGTTATCCATGCTTCCTGAGAATGTGCCAACAGATATCACCCACGAGGAAGCAATTTCATTACTGGTGACAGCTTGTCTTGCCAGTGGCACGGCAAGCTCTTCATTGGCTTTTCTGAATACCGCAGCATCTTGATAATGCACAAGCTTTTAGCTATAAATGCAAGGAGCATCAGCAGGATTGCAGGGTGGTTAGCATCAAAACAACTAAAGTCATTTTGGATGTTGAAATATGTTGCAGAGTAAACATTTTTTAGAATACAAAAATCTGGAAAATTCTGAGCATGGAAGGTTTTTGTGTATTTGTGGAAATCTGGTCCTCAATGCAAACTGGATTATTCTGTGGACTACATGTGCCATCAAACGTCTTAATCTTTCATCTCCAGTCAGGCTGCCCGCTATGGGGATGAGGCAGTGCTGTGATTACACTTCCGTAGTTTTATACAACGGGTTAAGAAGTGAGCATTGTTTTCCCAAACCCAAGAAAAAAAATGCAGATTCCATTTTTGTTACAAATACAAATAATAATGCGGGTTTGGGCTTAACCCTAGTACCCAGTCTGTCTTCTCATTATGAAAAGAAATGGAAAAATGTGAAGTATAACATAGACATATGGACATACCTACGAATACCTTCACTATATAACTCAGGCTAAATGCTTAGACATTCTCCTTGATGATCTTGTTTATTAATGTACTACTGTAATATTGCGCTTTACATAACACATCACTGGATAATTCAGAAATGCAACGTGATAGGAAAGCTTGGCAACATAAAGCAGGACATAAAAAAGTAATACCCTACCCCATGGTTTTAAAGTCTTTGATGATCTGTTCCAGTCAGCATCAAAACCCTGGCTAAAGGGTGTGAACCTTATTGATTGCATCACCATGCCATGTTCAAGCCAACTGAGGGGGCCACTGCTGATCCATGCAGCTCAGCAACCCCTGACCATTGTCTGAAGTCAGTGCCTGGAAACTTGCTGCGTCTCTAGGCTCGTAATTCTCACAATGCAGGGATGTGAATGCATGACCTTCCGACACTACGGCCAGCTCACTAGACTATAGTTACATGTGTTACTATTGTGGTAAGAAAACAGCTGAATTTGCATTTGGACATACTGATATAAAATAGTGATCCAGCAATCCCAAGTTCAGTTCCATGTCATAAACTACAGAAAACAGGAAGTATCATGCCATACTCTTCTCAGATCTAGTGTCTGTCTTTTATTACAATCATCATGCTAGCCCCCAATATGTTGTAATATATGAAATCATTCATCTACTTTTACCATTTAAAAAAAGAAATGATAACACTAATACAAAAACCTTTAGCTCGAATGATACACTTTCTGCATTAATTATGTCTCCTTCTTCAGTCCTCCTTTCAATCTTAACAAAAATATTGGTCTGACAGAAAAGCCTAAATAAATGTTTTGATTTTATACTGGATCAGTTAGCTTAAAAATCTAATGAATCCCCATGATATTAAATTCCTTTAAAAAGTCATTTTCTTAACACCTAGCGGAAACATTTACTTGGTATATTGGATTTTGATAATCTATCCATCCAGTCTGAGTCACAGGAATTAGACAACAACTGTCACATGCTGCCCCTTACAGCCAATCATATAGGTGCTACTAAATTACAAGGTATCATCAACAGAGTCAATGGCTGTGTTGGAAAGCTCAGAAACATCACACAGTATATGCTGGAAGAGCTTATTGTGCACGTCTGGAATAAACACTCAGCTCTGCCAACCAACTTTATGGAAAGTCCAATCTGAGTTTATAAAACTCAACTACTAAACATTATTATAATATTTTATAATAATACATTTTGGCTAGGTACCTGCAAATGTGTGACAGAACTTGGATGATGTACTCTAAAGTTGATCTAAAACAGAGGCATTTCTTTTGCCACCCTTTGCTGTAATAACTACAGTATACAGTAGTGTGCCAGATCATACAAACTGAGGTCATGTTAATTTCCCCTGACAGGCAGAACAATAGTTGCTAAGCAATAATGAAGATCGCCACTTGATGTTTTATAATAAAAACAAATAACAAATAAATGTTAGCAACAGAATACGGTTTCAATGTAGGATAGCACTTTTACACACATTGAAAATACCCTTATTCCCTTATCTCTTCTAGTTCACAGCTTCTCAACTTGTGGTCCTACGGAACGCCAATAAATCCTTGAGAAAGCTAAAGCATCTAACTATTTGTATAGACCCAAGACTCTTATGTGCCTCCTAACAAAATTCAAGTTGCTACTCCTCCATTGTATGTATTCCAAATATTATGAAATATTTCTCAATGCATTTTTTTTTCAAAATGCATTTTTTGTAAAATGTTATTTTAGAAATACTGGAATGGTGTCCACCATGGGAAAACATGGGATCATTGTTTCATGGGAGTGCTGGAGCAGCCAATACAGTCTCTGTTACCAATACCTGCTTCCATACAGTGCAATAGCACACATAGCTTGTCTTACAATGGTTGCTAGGTAGCCAAGACTATATGGACACAAAGTTAAAAAAAAACCAGCATAACTGTGACAATACAAACCTAGTTAAAAAAAGAAAACTTAGGTGAAGTTATTTTGACTTTAATGAATACTGACGATTTGTGTATTCTTTACTGGCTTTAGGGAGCTAAAAGCACTTTATCCTGAAATATTATTGGCACAACAAAAGGATGCTTAAGGATGTATAAATCATAAAGCATGATACCAGTAAATGTGAAGGACTGCAATGGACTCACTTTTGGTAATCCTTACAGTGGAAGTAAAGGTATTTTCCAAACTCAAGAAAATTATAAGAATGGAAAGCATTTTAAAACAAACAAAAAAAACTGACAAGATATCAGTAACTTACAGGCATTAAAATGATTCTCAAACAAATGCAATAAAATTTGTCAGACATAAATTAGGATGTCTGACAAAACAAAGAATCACTAAAACTGGACTAGGTCCGACATCAAACACTCGGGATGTGACAGAAGGGACTAGCCATTATACAGTGCAAGCAATGCACCAATGTAACACTGTCAACAGAGATACTCCCTAAAAGCTCATGTATCTCCATTATTTACATTATTTTTCAAAACAGATGTGAATGGGAGGCTGTTTATTGGATCCATTCCCTTGCGTTAATTACATTACATTTTACAATTACATAATACATCATTTTCTACCATATTTATCTCCTAGCAGAACATAACAACTCAGGAAATATGCATTTCATGGTTTTAAATTATTTATATGAACAATATCCTTTCTATATTAACAAAATATACTGATAAAAACTACACCCTCAAATAATAATGTTTTAGCTATAAGTAACTGATATGCACTAGGTAGGCCTTTTGGCATCCTACTATCCTCAGTATGCCAGCTGTGTGTAAGCTTTGGTTAAGGGTAGCTCTCCATAATAAATCTCTCTTGTCAACACATGCGTTCAGCGGCGGAATAGACAGACAAGTGGAAGTGTCATAATTGTTTGACAACAATGAACAACACAGATTTTATTGGCCTTTCACACATTGTTCGAAAAAAAAAACAACAACCACAGTATTAACATCCAACACTGCCTTAAAAATAAATAACATTGGATTTGTAATAACGGTAGATTGATTTACCTTGGTTTAAACAATAATAGAGCATGGCCCATAACCTCACTAAAGAGAAAAAAGGAGTCATCTGTTGAAATGTAAAGGTGTAGCAGATTGAAAATCTATTCAGCAGTGGTCCAGTACAATTTTTGTCAAATATTGTGTGTTTTGTTCAATGAACCTTTCCAGAAAATAGTGAATATTAACTCAGGCCTCCACCCCCTCTGCTAACAAAACGCCTCACAAGAGAAAATGTGCCTCAGCAAGTTTGTGAAGCTAAGTAAGTCTTGATCAGACCTCAACTGTTATTTTTTTCTTTCACCTGCATGCTGTCCTGGCACACCAGCTTCCTTTATGCACAGCTGAAATCATTCAAAGGAAAGATTGTGTCACAGAAAGCACACAATATAATAAGCACAGTATATAACATTGCAAGTTGGGCACCTTGTAATTCAAAAGGCATTAAAAGGAGGTTCATTACAAATGATCCTAACTATCTGCTCCAACACGTTTTCCATATACAATATCTGTTCATTATGCAGTCTTTGATCTTCAGCAAGCGCTCCCTTAGAGAAAGACATAAAGAAGCTAATGTGTGGGTTGGTTGTTTTTTGGCAGATTCCTCCCATTATTTTTATATTTTCATAAACTACCTCTGTTTCTTTAGTTTCTGAAGGTAAGCAATGACAACCATGTTAATGGGATATTTCTCAATGCCAAGGTAAGCATTTAGAAGGTGAGGGATAGCATGAACTTTGGCAGTATTCTCCAGCTAGTTGCTGCCAGTGCATAAAAGTACCAAGTCAGAATGCATTATATTTCTCAACTTTGCAAACTGTATGCAATATAATATAAAGCTGTCGCTTTTAAGTCGAAGTAAAATGAATCTCTACACTTAAGTAAACTAGTGGTAGGAAGAACACATATACAATACCTCTGACCAGTAGCTAACAAGTAAAAAATAATATTTGATGTGTTTACCCTTACTTCAAAGAAGAGACGCACCTGTCAGACATACTTCAATAAAATGCAATCATCTGCAATCATCCAAAAAGATCCATTTAGAATAGCATCACAATGCTGCATTGGCCAGCACATTGTAAATGCTTTTGTGTTTGCCTTGAGGCTTTACTGAAGAAAAAAACAAACCCATTGAGAAAGACAGCATATCATTCAATCCTTCTTTGATTACTTTAGTGACTTGTACAGTGTTCATTTGAAAATGGATATCTTTTTAGCAGGGTTCATATAGGATCAGACTAAATTGTTTCAGAACTCCAGTTTTATCATTAAACACAACATCAGATGTAAAGTATATATGTGCGCTAAAAGTACAGGTGTTAAATTAAACTATATCTGTTATATATACATTGCATGTATTTAGTCCTGTACATTTACACCCATACAAGTGTGAATATCCATTACCCTCAAATACAATAATAACCTTTGAACATTTCACTTCTTATTTTCCAAGCATTCATCCAATTGAAAAGTATTCTATAGGAAAAAGGCTATAGTTTTCATATACTGTATCTTTACAATTAGGAGTACAACCGCATTGTTGTCAGTGCATTGTATTTGTATCATTTTTTATTATTAATTCAATGCCAAAACATTATTTTCTCTTTTCTGTGTCTGTTTAAGATTGTTTTTGTTATTTTGTTGAAACAATCTATTTCAAACCATGTTATTTAATAGTCTGCATATTAAGTCTGTTCTTTTTATTTTAAAATGAATCAAGTCATGTCTCATTTTTATGCAGGTGTTTCACATGATTGATTTCCATTACACGAGAGTAGATGTTAAAACTTCATGTGCATTCAATTTCTGCTATTTGTCTTCAAAATTTATGAAAAATAAGAGGTTTATAAACTCTGAATTCATATTATTTAGGACTGCAAATTGGTTTCAATTTGTGTGCCAGAGATCCTAGAGATAACATGTTCTAACTAGAGATAACATAAGAACTGGTCTGTCTAGTATCATTTCCAGGAAGACACATTGGAACAAAAACTATACGTGCTATCCACTGTATACCATCTGCACACATTAGGGCGCAATTTTGGGTTAATTAGTAACATTAAATGATTAGCTGCTTTTACTAATTGGTTCAATTAAACAACTGAGAACAGGGTTGGAACAAGAAGCTGAAGAGTAACTGAACGTCTACCCCTGATTATGGAAGTGTGAATAGACAAGGGTAAACTTTTGAATAATGGCAAAAGGCTTGTCTAGGAATCTACCGAGGGGCAACCATAGGCATTTTAAAATCTACATTATTACACATATCTTGTATTTTTCTAAACTGCAGAGGTCTAAAGACACTCTGTCTCTCATATTTAACCTCTAAAGTTAAATATCACTCACCACTTGTTCAGTTATTGATGAAACTTTAGCCTCTTTATGTTCATGTTTATGTTGATGACCTCAAATAACTTGCGGTGCTTGCTAATGTGAGGTTGTCAGACCTTCCACCAGGGATTGTAGATGAATTAGTGTTATCTCTTTTTTGTATCATAATATAAATAGTGAATGTTTTTTTTAATGAAATGCATAGAAATTCACTTCTATGTCTAGATTACAAAGCCAGTGCAAGTTCCTTCTACAAGTTGCATAACTTTTTTTTCCCTACAATAATTTCAACAGGTAGTACACATTTGTCTTCTTGACTTTGTTTTTTTGTTTGTTTTTTGTCATTTTTCCCCAGAGTAGTTTATGACTGAGCATTTAAAACTAGGGGGGGTGTAATTTATATTAAACAGTCAGTTCCATTAGGTTGTAGGAATATCACTAATTATATAACCTTTAACATGCCCAATTTAAATGCCAATGCATGCTCTTTAGCCCGTCCAGCACATCAAATCCTTAACAAATAGACTTATAATTAGAAAATCAAATTATGCAAGGGCATGGTCAGTTTCTAAGCTAAAAGATCAATCATCAATCATAGAAATGTATTGCATTCCACTCTTTTTTTAACCATAAGAAGTGTGACAAAGAAGATTTCAACTAAACTCTAAAATCTTCTTAATTTTGGGTTTCTCAGTTGTATATTTTGCACAATATCAACATCCACGTTGTCACATTCCTTTTGAATGAATCCAGTTTAAATGAAGAACTTTGAACAAGGTTTGCCCGCACGGAAAATCCTCTGGGAATTGATCAGAGGAGCCTGTTGATTGCTTTGATGTTATCAATTGTAATGTGTCATCAATGGTTATGTTCTGAAATATATATCCAACCCCTCAACTAGTATTGGGACATTACAGAGGCTTATACGTATATGTATCATTTTTAACTGGCCCATACGCATGGGAAGATATCGCCTTAAGAATATTCTATTCAATGGGTTGATTACAATCTGATCGGATGAAAAACCAGGATTAAAGTAGGATCAGCAAATACCTCATGTAAGACCTTGTACTGTAGGTTCTCAGTCAGTTTTCATCAAATGAAATATTTTTGCAATGTAATTATTCAGCATTTTTATAAAAAATAAAACGTTGTATTTGTTTTAACAAATTGGAATACATGCATATTAAAGTGGGATATGGATAACTGCTTCTTGTGATTAAAAACAATTTTATTCTGGACACAGCTGTTAACTACCGAACAGGTTAGAAACACACAAGCTCCACTCAGCTTCTGGAGACTTTCATTTTGGCAAGATAAAAATAAATTACTCATTACCCCCTCTATACTGTGAGTAATTAAACATTTCAAAAGCATAACATTGGTTTCTGAATGATCTGTTACAATTGTAATTGTCATTTGTGAATTGTGCAAGGGCACTTTGAAAGTGTTCCAAGAAAGAAAGACATTTCTAGTTGTCCACTGTCCGTCGTTGGACTGAGTAAGTTGAGGGTAAGCCCTTGTCTGCAATTTTCCACCCTGATTAGTTACAATGAATCGCAATTGTGTTTGGATATGCCAGTTAACATACATTTGTGACTAGTCATTATCATAAAGATTGTACTAAGAAGAGCCCAAGAAGAAATTATTTCCTCATAAACATTTGGATAGCTACGTTCCTATTTCATTGCTGTTATGTGAATAAAGAGACATTGATAAAAATAAAAAAATAAACCTTCTTGTTGAAATTTTTGTCTTGAATTTATAACCAAGGTACTTTTAGTGCTACTAAATGGGCTGAAATTTGGAGATTTATGTATGCAGCTAAACATTAAATTCATACCAGTACAGTACAACGAATTTCCATTTGTTATGCCAAAATGTGCATATAAAATTATCTACTGCAAAAATATTGTTCCACTATACCAGTGATTAATTATTTACGAATGTATGACTATGCTGTTTTCATGTGCTACATTTATACATATAAATTAACTGCTAAAATAAAGTCTGTTAACATTTATAAACATTTATCTACACAATGTTAATATTAAATATAATTGGGAACATATTTAAATGTTTGTCCAAAACTCATGTTGTATATAAAAAAAAACAACTTTTTCATTTTTTATAGTTGATAATCTGGCACATGCTTTAATAAAAATGGCCAAAATATTATTAGATACAAGTCAGATATATATTCGGATATGGATTGCTTCCATATGTGAATTCCAAGTAAGCAAGTTAAGATAACCGAATGACAAATAAATCCCAATGTTATAACTTTCTACAGTTGATGTCCTTGGAAAAATAGTTACAATATTTACAGTAAGTCCTCTTTAAAAATGCATGAACACTTTCCAAAGAGACTACTATTTCCAGCTGAGGCTGAACCTTGGACTTGCAAAGAGTTTAATGGAATAAAACATCTAATTAACCCTGACATAATCACTAACTATGATCCAATAAATCTAGCAAACGACAGGTTGCATGAAGGGTAAAAAGTTTCCCATCTGTAAAAACAACAGCAAGATTAGCTTACTCTCTTTTTAGCTACCCCAACATTAAACACTAACCAAGTTAAAATGAACAAAGAAGTACTTGATCCTGTGTTGATATTTACATTTAATGGTGAGAACACTGCTTGCCTGTTTCCTTTTGTAATGAATGATCCACTAACATATATTGTCTAGCTAGGCATAACCTTTTTTTAGAAAAATGGTGCAAAATAGCTATGCAAACGGTAGAGACTATGTTAGCTGCAGAATCCATATAGATATAAAGATACATGTCTAAATTCTTAATATTTTTTGTTTAAAACTTTTTAATCAGGTGCAAAAAAACAAAACGGTTAAAAACTTCCGTCATTACAGATGTGTTCAGTCTTATCAATTCCTGAAGACAAGGGTTTACTTTTTGTTTCCGCTAACCATTTCAGGGTGATTACACTAGTCAGATCTGTCTCCTTACATGTTCAAGACAGGAGCTGTTGAAAAAGAAAGATTGCCCAGCTTACCCTGGGACCCCCTGGGACCCCCTGGGACCCCCTGGGACCCCCGACTGGTTCATTCTATAGCAAGGTAATAAGAATTGAGAAGAGATAGGCAATAAATCTACCAGTGCCCTTAGACCGCTGGGAGTCTGGGAAGGGGAAACCCCAAACCACACAGAGGCTCCAAAAATAACCTTTGCTGCAATGTCAGGTAACAGAGATGTAAGCCATGAAAGGAGGCAGTTCGGATGAATTAGAATATCTGCAGCGCTTTTTTGTTAACCCTTTAGTGCCTAAGGTGTGTTCTCTGCCTCCTTTAATGATCCAAAGGCAGAAAAAGTACACAGTGCTTGACTCTTTCATTATCGCCCCCCTTCTGTGTTGAAGAAAGGAGGACGTTATAGTGAGAAGGGTTGTGTGAGATTTAAAGCCCTTTTCACACATATCCCATAATGTAATAGAAATAACACAATAAACCATTGTGCAGTCTGCTCAAACTGTATAGAAACTGAATTTTGTCCAGTGAAACATCATACTTAATTACACTGAACCCCATTGCAAAGCAACATACTACCGACTGTTGTCTTGCATTTCTATATTCATTGTTAAAAATATCTCAAATTTCTTTAGCGTTAAGGACATTGTGTGTTATTTTTGGCATGCATAATTCAATTTTTTTATAGGTGATTCTATAATACAAAATTATATGTTCTATTGTTCTTTGCAAGAGGTGTCAGTTGGCTGTAAGTGATTCTGGCTATAATGATTCTGTTTTTGTGGAGGGAATCCATTCTTTTCTATGAAGACTGTTTTCTGAAATATTATTAAAACAAAAACTCATTTCTACCTGGCTCCAAAAAAAAAAAAAAACATTTTCTTGGCATTGGAGAAAATTGGTCATTACTGTAATATTATTTCAGATTTTGTATTTTGTAATTTTTTCTAATGATAGGAAACATAGTATTGAAATAAAACACGTTTTCTAATTAAGGTAGTAGATTTTGGTAGTGAGCCTATGTATGAGAACAGACTGAATGCTGAAATACTGGTATGCACTTCATTGTTGTATATGCACTGCTCTCCAAGAAACACATAATGAATGCATACAAGTTTTATAGACAAATAATGGTCTTTAAAGTGAACTTTACTTTTCAGAAATGTTTCCTATCGCTTATGCTATTGGAATCAATGATGATCCATTGTTGAAATCCATCACTCAGTCTGGGAAATATTTCACTCCTAATGGATACATTTTCCTCAAACCAAGACCCTATGGGTTTTCATCCCACATAAATATTTTTTTCTCCTGTGGTGTGCCAAACCCACAAAGCAAAATAGCAGTCAGGGGATGATTTTCAGTGTCTGCTTTTTGCTTTTATTGTCAAAGAATTACTACGCAATAATTTATGGCATATTCAAATCCATTTTCAGCAATTGATAACAAAGTCACTGGCATGTTTATATGCCACTGCTAGAATGTGAAATACAATGCAAATCTGCTCAGTATGTCTTATTAGAAGGACAAGGAATGGGTTTTGGCACCGAATCATGCTCTCTGACAGACATACTCAAATCTATGTGTTGAAGTTACCAGTTAAATAATTGTTTAAAAAAAACGAAAGTATATTCTCCGTGGTACAGTATAAACAAATTTAACTTTTTACATCTCTGGTTCTAATCATATGGATTTAATTATGTACATCCGTTGGTAATTACATGACAGAAAATGCCTCCGCTAGCACTTTTTATAAACAGTTCTTCAGGGATGAAACAAAATGTTTACCCTGGACATTTCACTACAGTTTAAAAAAATAAATCTGTGGTATTCAGTGAATTGCATAATCAGTTTTGTGGGTGTGTAAAGACCTAAAAACCTATATTCAGTATGTATGTACAGTATGTATGTATCAAATATCATGACTGGAATCTGTGTTTATCCCTTGGCCACAAAAAGTCATTATAACACATTACCACTTAAAAGTTAGTTCACTGCCCATTGTTGGCCTATATATTCAGGAACATATTGGTTGGCAGCGTAGCAGATTATATAACAGTATTTAAAATTTAGAAGAAGAAAAAAAAATAACCCAAGGGTCTAGGGTATTTGGTATATCTTTAAAAAAAAGTCTGCCTTCTTTGAGAGATGGGTCTCAGATTCTTCCTCAACAACAAAACCAAACACATAATAAAAATCAATAGATTGGTCTGTATTTGGAGATGAATATTCTTTGACCACTGGCTGAGCACCTTCTGTGGCTGATCTGCATAGATGTATTACTTGTTGGGTGTTATTGCACTTGATTTATGATCACTTTCAACCCTTGGAGAGAGAAAGGGCGTGCAGTATGATAAGACCTTAAGGGAAGATAACTTATTACCCATTCTTTGACAGCAAAAAATGTACTAGAGGTTACCAATTCTCCATGGCTGTCACTGTCGTGCTATGTTAAAAAATGTCACATCTTTGTACTCAAACAATGGCGTATCTTTTTAGAGCATTACTCATGGTGATGCTGATTACTTTTCTCAATAAATTGGGTCAACAGGTTTGATCTGTTTTGGATCTTTTGGTTCCAATTTCCTGATACACAGACGCAAGCATTATCAAATATACTATTGTGCTAATGGTGTGATCCTAGGCATCAGTCACATCAAATGGTATGATGATCTTCCTTGATAATCTTCCAATGTGTTAAGTGTCGGGGGGCAACAATAACAAATTAGATCTTTATAAACATGTGACAATTTAAAACAAAACAGGCAAGACTAATGGATAATTAAGCATGTGTGCTGTTAGATTTTGAAAATCAAAGTCTTTATTCATTTAATTGTTTCCGCATTTATTTATCTCAGCCTAAATCATTTATATTGCTTGTTTTTTAAAGACCTTTTAATAGAGAATGTAATAGGACTTATGATTAATTCCATCATTCCAAAAGTGTTCCATTTTCAATATAAAATAAGTAAAACACAATACCGGATTGGCGTCAGTTGATCAATTTGCAATGTTGCTGAAAATCCATTGAAAGGTGTTTGTGTGTCTACTTATTCTCTGTTTACCTATTTGTCTGGTTTCAATCTTAAAAGAAAATATTTCTCTGTCCTGCGCATGTTTGTGAATCTTTATATTGATGTAAAAGCTTCCATCTTAATACTGGCATTTTGCTAACCATAAACAACTATGAAATACCAGACAATCTGATGTATAATTGTTTTTTTTTTTTATAAACCCTAGAATCATCATTTTCAGCTACATCCAATCTCTTACATTTAAAGAACATTAAACAGAAAATGAATGTCCCCAAACCAAGTCACATACTAATCTAAATGTCCTTTCAAAGATATTTTACAACTGATCCTCTGGCAGTGTTTTGTGACTGCCTCGGGAATAAATGGGGAAAAAAAGATTGTAACACAGCTTTATCCTATGAGAAATTGGAAAATATCAAGGCAGACACATTAGCATCAGGCCAGAAAAATAAATAGAAGGCATTATCCTTTAAGCTGCTGGCCAGTCATCTATAGATAAAGTGCCGATTCCTAATCTTTTTCTGTCATTAAAATGCTGAATTGGGAAATCTACAGCCTCAATGATAATCCAGTGCTTCGCTTCAGAAGAGCACACCGTGACAGGAGATAGGGGAGGATGAAGACTAAATAAAAAAATAAAAACACACACACACACACACAAAATCAATAGCAGCTGTGGAGGGTTATCATTTGCACTATACTTATGAAAGCCTAAAGGAGGTGCATCCTGTAATGTACAGGTGAAGTGATATTGCTAAGACATGTTGCCCTATCTTGAATTACTATTATCTAAAAATATTAGGTTACAATTTAAAAAAAAAATTGCATTGGCATGTCATTTTCGCAAAAAATAAAAGTCATTTTCATAAAGGATGGTGCCAATTCTCTTTTTTCATTTCTGACGATTTCTGCAGAAAATAACTTGTTCGTGAGACTGAATAAAGCATTGCAATATTAAGTATATATTGTACTTCTGAGCAAACTTTTCAGAATTACTGATGTAAGGGAAAAATTATGTTTAGAAATAGTGCCTGCAGAGCATACAATATAACTGGGCATTGAGTCAATTGGGAGACATGATTCAGAACAATTAAAGTGAATACATCTCCTACAGTTAAATCTCTCAGTGCTCCCATCTCATCAATAAATGCCTTCATGTAGCAAAATTTTGACAAAGCACAATGATGTTTATAACCTCAAAGCAAATGTTGATGCGGTATCTCTGTGGTTTAAACCATTTACAATGAAAAGAAAGTGGTTTAACACATTTTTATTAATCTGCTTTCTCATTTTGAAGACCAGTATACTCTAATTACAAGAGTAAAAGTGTTTATTTTTCTCTAACAATCAGCACATTGTACGGAGAACGACTGTAACGTATACAGAAAGAGCTGTCAGTTTACTTTTATGAAAAGCGCTGAGTGGAGTTTCAGACAAATACACAACGGATTACAGAGAAAATATTGGCTTCAGCTGATTCGTTGACAAGTATTAACACTTTAAAGATGTTGCAGTGTGCTGTTTATTTATGATAAAACGGTTGTATTCTCTTTCTTGTCATATTTTGTGTCATTGTTTTTATTAAGAAGGTTTTTTTTTTTTTTAACATGATAATTTCCAACCTGGTAGTTATATCTAAAAAAAACAAAAATGACGTGCCAGTTTTAATTAAACAGAGAACAAGTCAAGTTAGATTGTAATAACACTTTACTATTACTGCTTGGTGGTTCACACATATAAATTAAATTGCTATAAAGAAATACCTTTTTTCCCCCTCAGGAGATGACTCAGATGTATTAATGAATGTCATTTATTAGAAACTGCTGCCAAAGTAGATATGACAATAATACCACTTAATTCTGAATTACCTTTAAGGGTAAAATATCTGTACATTATGTGCAATGTAATTTACAAATCCTTACAAATATATTAAAACGATCCCATCCCGTAATGCCTGTGCATTAAATAAATATTATCTACATGCATTTGCAGAATATGCAGTTTTGTTTCCACACACAATGGTTCCCTACTATGTTATCTACCTGAGAGATATACCTCTGATTAGCAATAAACCTTACTTCATTACATTTTAATTACCTACAGTGTTCAGAAATGCTAATCTGGGTCTTTTGCTTTAAAGTTACTAGCCCAACATCTCAGATCAGCAGATCATTAAATATGTGCTTGCTGGAGAAGATTGCAATCCCTTCTGGTTGAAAAATAATCAATTGGGAATAAACCACTGTTTAGGATTTCACATGTGGTGTACATTTGATGTTGACTCAAAATAGTGGCAGCATGACTGGTGAAATGATTGCTTGCTAGCTCCACTTTGTGGAAAATGAAAGGTACTGCCGTCCAGGTTGATTGATATTATGTTAATCCTGAATGGACTTTTCTTGTAATGTATTAGGGAACCTACCCATATGATTGAGGGTTGCTCTGTGGCTTGTATGTTAAAACCCTGCAGGTTATGCAACACTACAGCTTTGATTTAACCAGATGCCTGGTGGGCACTGATGTATATTCACGTTAGAAAAATTCCTCAGGGAAAGAGAAATCTGAGCCTTCATAAGTGCATTTTATTATTTCCTTAAGGAATCACTGTATACATATTTGACTTTCATGGGGACATTTTCACATAATAACTAATAATGCATGAACCACAGATGAGCAGTTTTAATAACAAAAAATATGATGTAGTGACATTTTGTAGTCACAGACCTGATGTAGTACTTTACATTAAGCTTTGCGGGCCATTTACTCTAAGCACCGTGGTTGCTGCCAGATCATTTTTGACACAGATCTGTGTTGCATTAGCAGCTGGGCACAAAATGATGACTCCACCTTCCAAAGTGTTGCATTATTGCTTCATATTATGTCCCAATCAGACCTGACTCACAAGCAGGTTCCTTCTCTCGTGGCATGATCTGTAGTAATATGGTGTACCTCTGCATCGCTCCATTCCTTTTGTCTATAGTTTTTAAAGTGCAGTGCTAATTTTCACCTTCTGGAACTCTACATACAAATGGCTTCATAGCAGGCAGTCCGACTACGTTGTACGACCAAGGGAAAAACAAGTACCTGTATAGGTGGACCTGAGTAAACCTGTCTAATATGCCAGTGCAAGAACATTTCAGTGATCTCACTTTTCTACTTTTGTTGTGTGAAGCAGAACAACTGGAGAAGTTCCAAAAGGTCCTATTTTGCTTTTCATTTGCTTTTCATTGCCAAGAATGGAAAGAATAGAATTACAAGCAGAGATGTGTTTGCGAGCAATGTAAATATTTTGTCTACAGCATTAGGTACTATAGGTTGTAGCTCCACGTTGGAACTGGATACATTGATGATAGCAGACTAACTGTAAATGCAACAAGGTTTCAAAAATATATTTAAAAAAATAAATATCCAGCCATCTGTGGTGTTCTTTTTCAACATGGTGTCTGACCCATAGATTCTGAACTCTAAACAATCAGTCCAGCGTGGCGCTGGTGTATATCATTCACTTTTACGATGAAAGGCAGAAAATTCAGAAAGTTTCTCGCGGCTGTCAATCCCCCCCGCCCCCTGCTCTCCGCCTCCTGCTGCCTTTCATCACTCACACGGCGGGACATTGGGACGACAGCCTGCAACATCCTTTTCTTTTGGCTCACATGTGCTGAAAAGATTACTGACATTTTCTTCTCCTCAGTGATGCATTAAGCACTCATGGTGTGAAGGATTAGCGCACTGGATGATGGAGCCTCGTCACTGTCCATGCCATATGTTCCATATATAGGAGGGCACAAGGGTATTGGTGGGTAATTACTCTCTATTACCCCCTATAATATGATATTATTAACACTGCAGCATCCAATAGCATATGCTTCAATTCTAACCCCACCCCCAGTTTGTTACCCCAATGTCTTAGATTCAGTTCACCTCTGACAAAGGCAATTGTAGCAGCTCAGAGTAATGCTAAAGATTATTGAATGATTGTAATACCATATTTTAACATCTTTGTTTTGCTACAAAACATCTCCTTCAGTATATCCAAATATTAGCTAAAATAAAAGGGGTGCTTCTGTTGCTGGCAAATAAGGAAAATATCATACAAGACCTAACTGGAATAATGCTTCGCACATTTTTACGTTTGAATTGTTGTTGTTTTTTTTTTAAAGGGTTACTCTATATTTCAATCAATCAGTCGTTTTTTTCTACACATAAGAAGATTCTTTTTTTCGCTTTACATTGAAAGTGTCAGCAAGTGAGAATCAGACACACTTTCATCCTCCCTTATTCCAACACAGCACTTTTTTTTTCCTGTAGGGATGGAACGCACTGAAATGTTCTCTTCAATCTGCAGCTCGACACCCTTCTTAAACTTCAATAGGTCATGTTTTCATTCTTTCGTTATCTTCAAAAGAACAGACACTAGGGAAGAAAACTGTTTAAGGCCTCTTCGTGATTTGTAATCATTCTTGAGTGGCACTTTGGACTTGTCTCCTTGCAACTCCAGTGAACTTGCGCCCAGGATCTATTAGAGGGCAAAGAACAGCTCTGGTCTTCATAACAATTAGTGTGCACAAGTAGTCTAGACACAGCTTTCATTTTAACCCTTAACTAGTAGGGTGAAATAACAGAAACAAAAACACCAATACAATATTGGCTTTACAAAGGGCCTGCAAATCAAAGACTTAGTTGTCGTAATCATCAGAGCATACTCTGGAGTAGGTCACTTTGAAAAAGCCCCAGCAAGATCAACAAGGCCCCCTGCATCAACTTCACTAAGTTCTATACAGCTTAAAGAGTAAGTAGCGGGGTTTCCGAAAAATATAGTGTTACACGCCCCCACGTATTGCTGCAACTGTTTAAATAACGTACCTGTAATTTTTCTTTTCATTGTTATCATCCTGACAACTTTTTACACTTATACCTTCAAAGTCTGTTTCAAAGCTCTTTTCAAATGACCACTCTAGTGCACTGATAGTATAAGGATTATTGCCCACATTGTTGAACAGGTAACACAGCAATGACAATCCAGGATGTGGTATGGAAAAGAAAAGAAAAGCTAGAGCATGTGTTGTTATGATTTTTTTAAATCGCTTCCTCTAATGATTTAGAGGACAAATCTCAAACCCCCTAGAACAGCCATTTTGAAAAGAGCTCTGAAACAATCTGTAAAGGTATGTCTACAAAGTTAGGATGTTAACAATGAAAAGAAAAATTACAGGTACATTAAACAGTTGTAGCAACACACAGGGATGTATAATGCTGTATTTTTTGGAACCCTGCTACTTACTCTTTAAAGAGAGTAATCATTAGTTTCAGTGGTTTTGAAGGGAACATTAGTATCAAAATAACCTTTTTAGAGGAATACACTGAATGGATTGGAAAAAACAGGACCCTAGCCTTCTGCTGGCCAAGAAATTAGGTCAGTACCCAACCTTTTGGGAATTCACAAATCCATTTTGTCCTCATTTGCACAATCTTTCTGAAGAGAGAAAAACAACCATTGAAAGGAAAGATCCCCACGACGTAAATGAATTGAATTGGTTTTGTTGAGAATCATAGAGACATTTTGGCTGAGGGAAGATTGACTGGCCATGTGGACAAGGCAATTTGAACCATGCAGTAGAATAGAAGCAAGCCCAGGGGTAGCTGCAAGGGTTGAGGTGGGGGATTGTTAGATAATAACTCCCACTGGGGTTATTCCCTTCTCACAAACTTGAGTTCATAAAGTTGGTATTTGTTTTATTATTGTTTTGTAAATTTAGAATATGGTTTCCTTTGTGAAAAAATCTAAGGTAAAGCAAAATAAATGTATGATCATTTCAAGAACAATTTTTCACTAATCAGATTTGAATTGTTTTTTTGAGATATTCCCCAGCAAAGTAAATATGTCTTCATTCCATGAGCCCCTGAATGCTATAATGGTTCAGCATTTTCAACTGGGGCACATATAATGAAATTACACCTTAATATGCTTTTATTTTTGGGGGGAAATATCATAAAGCCTTGTAGTCCACTCCGCCCTATATATTGTAAGTTCAAATGAACTAGCCTTAATGGACTACCCTCAAGAGTATAAACTCTAGGTTGACCCTAATTCCAGTTGCTGAGACGTTCTGCCGTGTTTATGATACCGGTTCTGTATTTTCATCTTTATGGAGATCCTACAGTACAGTCGTGTAAGCCAATAAAGTTTTTTTTAGTTAGACTCTTCAGGGTAGCCAGACTATTTCTCGAAGAGCAAAAATCAATGCCCAAGGCAAGCTTTCAGCATTCTTTGGTTTTTCACAACAACAACAACAATAATAATAATAATAATAATAATAATAATAATAATCTGTAATATAGTTTACTGTATAGTGCAAATATTGTAACCTGACCAAAATGCAAAAGAAATAAATTTCAGCATTACAGTCGTGACAATATGTGATTGTATATTCAGTACAGCTCTTTAGACTGACGGATTGATAGAGAAATACACACTGAAGCAGAGTGACCAGAGCCTACAGCATTCTTATCAGGGATATATAACTCAACAAACAGCAGAGCCAAATGCTGCAGATAGCGTGCAGCTGTAGTTATCACATCACAAGCCTGAGCGCCAGCCAGAAAATCGTTTAATTTTTCTTTTTTTTTTCATTCATATGTCCAATGTTATTGACTTTGAGAGTCAAAAGCCTTATTACTTCACTTATGCCTGATCCATGCAGGTCATACCTCAGTAGGAACATCTGTGCTTCTAGGATCTAACCTGGAAACACCACGATTTATTAGCTCATGTGATTTTATTAATTTTTTTCAAAATAATCAGACCTTTGGACCACTGTATTGCATCAAGGACAGAAATTCAGCATTGGTAATGGCAAGGCGTTGATGTGAACAGTGGTGTGTGTGTCAGGTGGTGTGAGACTGAGTAAAATCCCCGAAGCTGCTGCAGGAAGAGTGCCACCCACTAAACCTGAACTTTTATCACAAAAGCCCATGTCACAGCTGTTAGTCTTGCCTTAAAAAGGCTGCCTTATAAATTGTATGGTCAACAGCAAAGCTTAAATGATGTAATCTCCGGGTTAAACAGTATTGAAAAAAGATGCCTCGAAAACACAATGTTAGTAATATATAGTTGTAGTGACTAACTTTGACTTTTTAATGTCTTAATCTGGCGCTCTTGGATGTTGTTTTCCCTTTACACAGGAAGCCTGAAAGAAGGTGACGAAAAGAGGGAAAAGGAACTGTGAAGTGAATAATGGGCACATTTATTTTTTAAAAAAACTAACTGGAGTAAGTGTGCAGCATCTGTTGTGATCCTGTGACTCGTGTTCCAACAATCCTGTTGTTGGTGTTGTTTCTTATTTAATGTTTAAACCGAGCGCAACAAAGATTTAAAATCCAAACATATTAGCAACCCAGTATTTATATGAAATGTTGCTACAACACGAACACATACTACCAGCTGTAATACTGCAAGAAGTGCCAAATATAACAAAAACGTTAGTATAAAGCACTTACAATCAATCAGGTTTTCTCTTCTTTTTTTTTTTTGACATGCTGATCGTGTGGGGCTTTATCTTTCATTGTTTTTCTCTGGCAGGGGATTTTTATTTAATTAATAAATCACCTTAATGCTCAATTGTTTCACCTCTTGAGTGCTGGATTTGAATACAGCCAAGAATAACCACAGATTATTCTGATCTAAATGAGGAGTGTCTCTCAAGTGCAATGATGTCACTGTTGGACCAATCCCATCACCCAAGTAAAGGGTGATTTCTTCAGCGTTTCTACTGAAGCACTGATGAGTTGTATGGAATCCCCTTCATGAAAACTTGCAGGCACAAAGCAATGGGCAAGACTATTCCAGAACTTGTGTCATGATAAAAGTTTTGCATCACCTAGAATTTTATGATTGAGACATAATTAAAAAACAAAAAAACAACTATAATTTAGATCTTTTATTTAACATTGTGCAATCAAAGAAACTACAAACTGATACCTCAGAAGTCTACCGGAAGCTATAATAGTTGTACAGTTTTTCATGTTAGATTTCAAAATGTCACATTTTTTCAATTTTTGTCAGTTTTTCATTAAGTATATGGAAAACTACAAAGCGGTGTGTAATTCAATATATTAACGTAGCATGATTCAGCAAGTTTCATTCCACTTTATGAAGCAAAATGGGATAATTCAAGACTTTTGGCCATAGCTGAACTTAAAGTAAAGACTGCTGTAGCTTATCCTTGTTCGTGTTATTGCATTAATTGCTTAATGGTAACTATTCATCTTGAGGGGGGTTGATCGTCAACAAAACACAACTTCTTGAAGGACACAGTATCTTAATTTGGTTAGAAAATGTAAAAATTGGTCTTCTTACTATCTTCCAAAGTTGTAGTACCCATACTTGGTACTGTATACTGTTGAAGCGATGCTGTAATATTCAAATGTTATGAGCACTGATAATAATCATTGTTCCCAAGAAACTGCATCACAGAAAAGGGAGAGTTCAAATAAAACCACATGAGTTTGATGAATACTTTAGATACTGGTACTGTTTTACATACTGGTTCACATATAGCAGACTTATCATCATTATCTAATTGTGCTTGACTTGTGTGTGGAGTATGTTCCATTAACCTAATTCCTTGCAGATTACTTTAAATACTTTATATATCTGATCTGGTTTTATGTAAGAATACCAGTAATCTAATACTGTTGTATGCTATTTTTTTTCATTGACATCTTTTAACTTGACTCTAATTTAAATGGTGTTTATTTTTGTATATTTTTATCTTGCAGCATAGAAATATGTATTATGTTGACCATCTTTCAGCCACATGTCAGTCTGATCTTATATGAATAGTTTTAAGATTGAGTCATTTATTTGCTGTCGAGACTTTTTAACTTTTGCTTATTGTGTTTTACAGCAGACCAAAATATAAACAGTTAGCTGATATTGGACTAGATTGAACAATGTGAAATATCTAGTTATGAGGGAGAAAAAAAGATAATCTGACCAAATAAGTAGTTCAAAAAAACGCCATCATTTGACAGGTTTTACTGTATGTTCACAAATGTAAGTTATTACAGGTGTTTACCGGAGGCTTATGGAAATAAGGGTTTAATGTCAAATTCATTATAATTATATTGATGAAAGCTAGTTTTTAGGGTCATATTGTTTTATTAACATTTCAATCTTTCAGCACAAAAGGAAAAAGATTACAGTTTATTTGCTTCTACAACAGGCCCAGGTGGCTTTGGCAGAAGCTTACTTAATGCAGATTAAGAGTCTTTGTAAGAACAGGAATAGCCTTGGACTTGCTAAGCAAACCATGCCTTCAATAAAAAAACAAACAGTGTCTTCAAAACCTGTTAATATCAAAATATGTCAAAAGAGTGTATTTACAAAGAGGATTAATGTTATTCAGGTTGAATCCCAAGGGGAATATAAATACCTGTCAAAAAAGGGACTGGGCAAGTTGACTGAAGTCTCATGTACTGTGTTTCCTTCACACAAGAAGGAACGGAAAGGGTTATACTTTCCACTGTACTTTCTGCACTAATCTATACAGTGGCTGCCATGGTTAAAATGGAATCCTAGGTTTGGTAAATTTAAAGAAAGACTAACCTAGGATAACAAATTTAATAGTTTAAGGGGTCTATTCATAAAGGGTTAACGCCTGGCGAAATGAGAAAACAGGAGTACATGATTGTATTTCGTCCATAGCCGCCTATTTAATGACAGTTGCTATTCATAAGAGATCATTCCGATACATCGTTAAGCCTCAACGATTTTCGTCTATGAAGGCATGTTTTTAACGAATTGAGAGAAAGATTAATGATTACCTAATCAGCATAAAGCAGTCATCGGTCCTGAGAGTCAACCTGCTATTCATAAGTGAATGACAGCAAAATGCTGTCGATAACTAGGAGTTATTGAACGCTTTCTACAGTCAAGTCCAAACTTATGACAGCCTCAGCATACTATGTATTTAAAGACCTATTTTATTAGTACACTTGCTCTGTTATACAGTTTGACATACCCGTGATTAACAATCTGTAGCTTTATATGAAGCAATGTTTAATATAAATATATACTCTCACAAGAACATATTCTCTGGCATAATCATTTTGAAATAGACAGTTATATTATTATTATTATTATTATTATTATTATTATTATTATTATTATTATTTCTTTGCCGTGATCCGCGGCTGACAGCGGTCCTTTTCTTTGTATTTCTTTGACCTGTTTTCACAATAAACAGTTTGGACGAATACATGGAGCGTTATAATATACAGTATAACACTTGCTGCTGATTCAGTCGGTTGGAAATTTTATTAAGCGGGGTTTAATAATAATAATAATAATAATAATAATAATAGAGAATTTGTAAGATTAACATTTACAGTTTTCAAAATTGTTATTATTATTATTATTATTATTATTATTACTAGAATTACAGTATTATTCAAAAGTCCTCCTACAGTGCTTTTTGTTTATTTTTTTAAATTTATTTATTTATTTTTTGGTCCTGCAGTTAAGAATGGAAATCGTATGTGTGCGTATGAAAATGTGTTTGCCAGCGTTGCCAAACAAAAATGAAAATACAAAGTATTTATTTAAAAAATACTTTTGTTTCTAAATGATTGCATGTCCTGAATTATTGGCCGACATCATAGGGGCATCGGAATCTGGTTTTGCAAACTGCCCGTGACTGGCAGCTGCAGACTCGGGTTTCGGTAGTACTGTCGGTGGATTCCATATTTCTTTTTGCAACAGCTACCGACGCCACCAAGGGAACATTAATAATGCTGATGATGTCATTAAAAAGAGGCAGACTTTCGTTCTTGAATGACTGTGTACCCATCCATAAAGTGCTTTGCGACAGTCACCCGTTTGCTCAGATCTTTTTATGAATAGCAATATAGACAACTTTCGTTAGTTTTAAACGAAATTTGTTTTATTACAGCAGTCGGCAAGTACTTTTCTGAATAGGGCCCGAAGTGTCTTATACTGAAACCTAAAGTATTTTGCAATTACACAAATGGTTGTGTATTTACAATGTAATTACAATGTAACACTGAAAGCAGTTACATTGCAATTACATTGTAGTTAGAGACACGTAATTTAAAGTGTTACCATATTAGTATATTAATTTACTGGTCTGCTGTTTTGTTTTTGAGGAGTTGTTTTTCCTGTACGACTTGAGCAGCCTGAGTGGAATTACTGTATCTTTCCTAGAACTGCATACATGTCTGCAGTGTTAAGTTTTTACAAATGAACTGCGTTCACTGGAATTTTAAGTTATAGTAAAGAAATGTATTCATTACACAAGGGGGCTCACTGTGCAATGAATATGGACTCTTTTCGTAATGGAATAATTTCACATCTGAATGGATCCAAACTGCTATTCCTCTAGATTAAAAATAAAGCATTACCTGTACATTTATTCTAATAGATAACTTTGTCTTTAGCCCTTTGAAGACAGACTCCTTCCTAAACAAAACTGTCAGTATTCATGTCATCAACCATATATTTAGGCTCGATTTACTCAACATATTTTTTTTTTTTTTATTCTGGGATTTTTTTTTTATAGATAAAAGGTTCAAAGCCAAGGGGATTTTGTAAATACTACTGGAATGCAAGGTGTGTTTACAGACACAATGTCAGGCGTAGAAACCTCTTTGATGTGCCGTTTGAATAGCAGTATGGAGGATTAATTCGCTTGGTTTAATTATTCTTAACAACTTTTCAGGGTCACCTATTGAGGTATTTATGTGCCTTTGCTGTTCCTTGGCATTTGTGAACAATACCTTTGAGCTGTTATAGGATATGGAATATATTATTTTGATTTTAAATATTACCCAGGGCCAAATCTGGGTAATATCATTTTATTTCTTATTATCATGGAAAACTGGTTCTGACTCTTTTCAGAAGACACCACAGACAATTGTTTAATTAATTAAACATTTCAATATAATTGTACCTATGGAGGCTCGTCAAGGAACCCATCGCTTACTCTTCTATCGTCATTACTGACTGCTTGGGCTTATGACATGGTTGTCTATATAAACCAAAACGTATTAGAATCAAACAAAAGGTTAAAAGTACAAATTTCCATAAGGACTTTATCTGGTCTGTAGCTAAAATGATGTGAATAAATAAGGTATTGGAGATCACAATACTAGTAGGAAATATGATTTGTAGAATAGCATGTAAGGTTTTCACGTGAGAATGTTCTACTGTCTTGAAAACATTGTGAACAGTCTATTGCTTTAAATATAAAAGTATTAGTTATTTATCAAAACTATGACAAACAGCTTGGAAGAAAAAGCAACACTATGGAATGTCCTTGTTGTGTAATTGATGATTGGAATATACTTCATAGCAAACTAACACACTGTGCCTCTAGGCCCTTTATTTGTGAACTATCAAAATTGTTCATGATGTTGCCAAGATAAAAAAACAGAGAGAATCATATGCTTCTTGAAAAAAGATACATCATAGGTTATTGACCCAAATTGAATAGGTTCTTTAGATCTTTGTCTTGCATTGGATGTTAGAACAAGTTTCTGTCTAAACACATCCAACACAATTCCAGATACAAATATGACCTTTAAACAGCCATCCTAAACAGTGCTGCCCATGTACTGCACTTCAGTTAATCAGCGAGCATCACATTCAAAACAGGAACAAAACCGCTGGCAACAGCCCTCCACATACAACTCAGCAGCACATTTTGAGTCTTTTTCAAAATGCTTTATTGAGGTAACTTGACCTTTTTTTTTTTTTTAGTCATGACCCTAAGGTTATATTTTGATTTTTTTTTTTTAAATCCTGGAAGACTTCATTGAAGGCTTTAATATAATTACCTATCGAAAAAGGGTATTTGGATGCTCCTTCTTTGTTTCCCCAGTACACCAAACATATTGTCTCTTTTCCAGCTTTCTGTCATAAATGTACAATGGTTTAGAAAAACAAAACAAAAAAAACCTCAGATGAAATGATCACCAAGTGAGTTGTATTGTCAAAACACAAAAGGAGTCTTTAAAATCGAGCTTCCTTGATCATGCATTATCTATGGGGAATAATCAAAGCAAAAATGAAGTATTGAGTTAGCTTCCTTTCCAAGATTATAGTTTTACTATAAGAGCACTGTTCAGCAAAAAACAAAACAAAACATTAAATAACCAAGCCAGGTGAATGCCCCTGGAAATGTATTTTACAGATAATGGATGGTATTATTGTTTGAACAATACAGGTCATAGAGAAATGACATCTGAAGGTGGAGTAAATCAACCTTTTATAATAGGACATGCATATCCCTTCTGTGCTTTGTCTGTGGATTATTATAATGGTGTGGATTATATAATGGTGTGGATTATTATAATGGTGTGGATTATTATAATGGTGTGGATTATATAATGGTGTGGATTATATAATGGTGTGGATTATTATAATGGTGTGGATTATTATAATGGTGTGGATTATTATAATGGTTTGGATTATATAATGGTGTGGATTACTATAATGGTGTGGATTATTATAATGGTGTGGATTATTATAATGGTGTGGATTATTCTAATGGTCTTTTTTGTGATTTGAAGAAGGTTCTAGTTTTTGCCGCTTCCTTTTTTCTTTTCTGAATATGATGAAAACAACATGCTTCCTCTATATGTTATTATTATTATTTATTTATTAGCAGACACCCTTATATATTTATTTATGTTATATATTTATTGGAGTTAATTAGTTCATTTTTTTTTCTGTTGAGTCCTGCTGGCATAATCGTGTTCAGTCTATTTATCCATTTACTTTCTTTTATTCTTCTATATGTCGCATTGTCTAATTTTAGCTGATATATATATATATATATATATATATATATATATATATATATATATATATATATATATATATATATTGTGACAGACTGGGGTGATCTGTCACGGTTCTTTCGGGTCTTGAACACAGTCTTTCGGAACCAAGCGCACTGAACAACCGTATTTTGTTGTAAACAGGACGGTGCCTGTATGTTTATTTTCTTATTATGGTGTTCTCTTTATCCAGAGTCACACAAATCAAATATCAACAACATAAACAAAATAAACCAAACAAAACCTAGCTCCTTATTAAGAGCACTAACTACACCTTTTAATTGTCTTTTAACTACCCCTTTTATAAGTCAGACAGCTAAGCTGTTTACTGACCAAACAGAACACTTTAACTAGGCAGCAATTGTTTTCCCTAGGTAGAACACCAACCTTTAATCTGTTTCCCTGACGTATAGGTCTCTCTGTATGTCATACCCTTTGCACATCCTCGCTTTGAAAAAACCTATGCTCTTTTATGGCTGCCTAATTGGAGCCAGGTGAAAACCCTTGTCTCAAAATGGTCGCCCCTGTGGAGCTCTGGGAATTGTAGTCTTTCTGACATTGGCAGTCAAAGACTACAACTTACTTTTGTAACCCAAATTCAATGGAGAGGATACAGGCTTCTCTTCACTCTTGGACCAATGTACACACCATCCACCACTTTCCCATATATCTTATAGTTCACTTTGTCACACATCCTCCCTCCAGCTCAGACCTACTGGGACGAGCGACCTTGGTGAACAAACAGTGAACGCGTGATAACCCATCCGCATTGCCTTGCAAAAGGCCAGCCCTGTGTTCAATTGTAAAATTGAATGCCTGTAGGCTTAAAACCACCTGGTTACCCTAGCATTTTTCTCTTTATTGTTCTTCATCCAAGTTAAGGGAGCATGGTCAGTAATTAGTTTAAAACGTCTGCCCAGTAAGTAATATTTAAGTGCTTCCAATGCCCATTTAATTGCAAGACATTCTTTTTCCACTATAGCGTAGTTCTTCTCTTGTGGAGAGAGTTTCCTACTTAAAACATTACAGGGTGCTCCTCACCCTGGACCTGTTGGGAAAGCACTGCCCCTATCCCTACTTCAGAAGCATCTGTCTGTACCATGAATTCTTTATCAAAATTTGGCGTAACTAAAACTGGCTGTGTGCACAGAGCCGCTTTCAACCTCTGAAAGGCAGCCTCCGCTTCTGCATTCCATTTTACCATTAGGTTTTTCCCACCTTTGGTAAGATCAGTGAGGGGTGCGGCTATTGAAGCAAAGTCAGGAATGAACCTCCTGTAGTAACCAGTTAGTCCTAAGAATGCCCTAACCTGTTTTTTCCCAACTGGCCGTGGCCATTTTTCTATTGCCTCCAGTTTATCAATTTGTGGTTTTACAACGCCTCTTCCTACATTAAACCCCAAATATTTTGCTTCCTCCAGCCCTATTGTGCACTTAGTGGGGTTAGCAGTCAAACCAGTGCTTTTTATAGAATTAAGTACTGCTTGTACTCTCACCAAATGGGTGTCCCAGTCACTACTGTATATGACCACATCATCTAAATACGCTGCTGCATATTCCTGATGTGGCCTTAAGACCCTATCCATCATGCGCTGAAATGTAGCAGGAGCCCCATGCAAACCAAAAGGCAGTACTGTGTACTGGAATAAGCCCTCGGGTGTGGAAAATGCTGTCTTTTCTTTGGCTTCGCTAGTTAGAGGGACCTGCCAATACCCTTTGGTTAGGTCGATGGTTGTTAAATAACGAGCTGGTCCCAATCTCTCAATCAACTCATCAACTCTAGGCATTGGGTAAGCATCAAATTTGGACACTTCATTCAGCTTCCTATAATCATTACAAAAGCGAAGTGTCCCATCAGGTTTTGGAACTAGCACTATAGGTGAGGACCATTCACTATGTGATTCCTCAATCACCCCAAGCTTAAGCATTTTCTTTACTTCCACTTTAATGGCTTCCCTTCTTGCCTCAGGTATTCTGTAAGGTTTTACTTTTATTTTCTCTCCTGGTTTGGTCAATATTTTGTGGTGTACGATGTTGGTTCTGCCAGGTATGGCGGAGAACACATCCCTATTTCTTCCTACAAAATCTCGTACCTCCTGCTTCTGGGCCTCCGATAAAGTATCTGCTATTTTAACCTGTGGCTCAGACTGAACTTCTTTAGATTCTACTGAATGCATTATCGTTCATAGCCAATAGACCTTCCCTGTCTCTCCATGCTTTTAAGAGGTTGACATGGTATATTTGCTCCACCTTTCTTCTCCCCGGTTGTCTCACTTTGTAATTTACCTCACCAACCTTTTCTATGATCTCATATGGGCCATGCCAGGTAGCCAAAAATTTACTCTCTACGGTCGGAACTAATACCAGAACCCTGTCTCCGGGCTGAAAAACCCTGACCCTTGCCTGTCGGTTATAACTGTGCTTCTGCTGGGCTTGAGCCTGCCGCATATGCTCCTTCACAATGGGTATTACAGCAGCTATTCGGTCCTGCATCTGAGAGACATGTTCAATAATGCTACGATACGGGTGGGTTCTTGCTCCCAGACCTCTTTCGCTATGTCCAGAAGGCCCCGGGATGTCTGCCATATAAAAGCTCAAAAGGTGAAAATCCTGTAGAGGCTTGGGGCACTTCTCGTACAGCGAACATTAAGTAAGGCAGCAAGAAATCCCAGTTTTTACCATCCCTATCAATTACCTTCCGTAGCATTGATTTAAGGGTCTTGTTGAAGCGTTCCACTAACCCATCCGTTTGGGGATGGTAGACAGAGGTTCTCAGGTGTCTAATTTTCAGTAATTTACACAGTTCCTTAGTAACCCGAGACATGAAAGGAGTGCCCTGGTCCGTAAGTATCTCTTTTGGGATTCCTACCCTGCTGAACACCACCAACAACTCCTTGGCAATAACTTTAGCTGAAGTATTACGGAGGGGAATAGCCTCCGGATATCTCGTAGCATAATCTAGGATAACCAGAATATGCTGATGTCCGCGGGCTGACTTGCTTAGGGGCCTACTAAATCCATGGCTATACGCTCAAACGGAGTCTCTATTATTGGCAGTGGCACCAGTGGGCTGCGAAATGTTTTAAAAGGGGCCGTGCGCTGGCATTCAGGGCAGGAGGTACAGTGTCGGGCTATATCAGCATGTATCCCAAGCCAGTAAAACCTGCGAACGATACGTTCTGTGGTTTTCTCCACCCCTAAATGCCCCCTAGGGGATGTCCATGGGCTAAATCTAGTACCACCCTTCTGAACTTCTGGGGCACAATTAGCTGCTCCACGATCTCTTCCCCCTTCTTATCTACACGATATAACAAATCATTCTGCATAGAAAAATGAGGATAGGTGAGAGGGATCTCAGGATTTGTTTGAACCTCATTTACCACCATTATATTCTCCCTGACAGAAACTAAAGTGGGATCGTGTAATTGGGCGGTCCCGAAATTTTCTGTATTTGTTCCCAAATCGAGTAAGTTTTGTTCTGGGTCTGGGAGCTTACCAGAGAGGCTAGGACCCTCGTGATCCACTTCCTCTCCTATCATTACGTCCATTGGGAACTCTGGTTTACACTCTGTAACAATGTCACTCTCTAACACTGGAAGTAAGGGTTCTGGGCAGTTACTCTGTGGCTCTCTTCCTGCCACCTCAGTTTTATCGGGCATATCCAATGCACCCTGGTTCTCCCATAGTTTAGTAAAACTGGGGAAGTCCCGACCCAATATTACTTGATACGGCAACATTGGTACTACTCCCACTCGATAGTTAAGCGACCCAGCACTCGTTGTAATGCATATAATTGCCGTTGGGTAGTGGCACATATCCCGTGTATGCAAGTAATATTAAGGTCCTGGTCCTTATCTAATTTATGCGGGTCCACTAATTGCGCGGACACCAGAGTTACCATGCTTCCTGAATCAAGTAATGCTTTACCCTTAATTCCCTCTACAACCACTGGGCACATGTGTTTCTCCCCCTTTGAGTTCCTTGTTGCTACAGAAACTATAGTACAGGTATATAGAGAGCTGTTATTAGGTTGTTCCCCATGTTACACTGCATCGGCTCCTCATTTCCAGGACAGTTGGCCGCTATATGACCATATTCAGCACACCTAAAGCACCTTAAGGGCCTACTAAATGACTGCACTTTAAACCTTTCAATTCCCTTTTGTTTAAGCCCCGGTCATGTTTACCCTCAGATACCCCACTATCAAAATGTCCCTTCGCAGACCTAGTCTGCTCTTCGGTTCCCTTTCCCCAGGAACAGTCTTACCAGTTCCGCTGTAGTTCCGGTTTTCGGGATCGGGAACGTTCCGGTCCAGTGGGTTGAAGTAGCACTCCTGCCGCAATGTAGCGTTCGACCAGCGCAACTAGCTGATCTCCGTTAGATGGGTCTCCTGACCAACCCACTTGCGCAGACCTGGTGGCAATCCTCGTAGGTACCTATCCATCACAACTCGCTCCACTATCTGGCCGTTGGTTAAAGCCTCAGGTTGGAGCCATTTCCTGGCTAGATGAATGAGGTCGAACATTTGGGACCTGGGTGCTTTATCCTCCCGGTACTTCCAGCCATGGAAGTTTTGAGCCCGAACCGCCGTAGTGACGCCAAGTCGGGCAAGGATCTCTGCCTTTAGTTTGCCGTAGTCGGCAGCCTCATCTCGTTCCAGGTCAAAATACGCTTTTTGGGCATCCCCAGCAAGAAAAGGAGCGACCAGTCCAGCCCACTGGTCAGTGGGCCACTTCTCTCTTTCAGCGGTGCGTTCAAAAGTTTTCAAATAAGCCTCAACATCATCATTACCAGTCATTTTCTGTAACCAATGACTAGCACGTATGGGTTGAGGGCTAGGCAAAACCCTGTTGGCCAACTCATTGATTCGTTCTGCCAAGGTCTGTATGTCCTTTTGCAGAGTCAAACTGGCTCTCAGCTGTTCCTCTCGCAGTAACTGATTGGTGTCCTGTTGGATCCGGTTGGTCTCCTGTTGGACTCGTGTTGCTTCTTGTTGTGCTGCCTGTTGGACCCGTGTCGCTTCTTGTTGCGCTGAAGCGACCTGTAAGAGCCCCTGCACTACTGTCTCCATGGTTGCAAGCTGTTATGTTCCGCTTCACAGACTTTATTTATTTTTTAATTTTCTAGTGTGCCCGCATTCTCCACCACATGTGACAGACTGGGGTGATCTGTCACGGTTCTTTCGGGTCTTGAACACAGTCTTTCGGAACCAAGCGCACTGAACAACCGTATTTTGTTGTAAACAGGACGGTGCCTGTATGTTTATTTTCTTATTATGGTGTTCTCTTTATCCAGAGTCACACAAATCAAATATCAACAACATAAACAAAATAAACCAAACAAAACCTAGCTCCTTATTAAGAGCACTAACTACACCTTTTAATTGTCTTTTAACTACCCCTTTTTATAAGTCAGACAGCTAAGCTGTTTACTGACCAAACAGAACACTTTAACTAGGCAGCAATTGTTTTCCCCTAGGTAGAACACCAACCTTTAATCTGTTTCCCGCACGTATAGGTCTCTCTGTATGTCATACCCTTTGCACATCCTCACGTTTGAAAAAACCTATGCTCTTTTATGGCTGCCTAATTGGAGCCAGGTGAAAACCCTTGTCTCAAAATGGTCGCCCCTGTGGAGCTCTGGGAATTGTAGTCTTTCTGACATTGGCAGTCAAAGACTACAACTTACTTTTGTAACCCAAATTCAATGGAGAGGATACAGGCTTCTCTTCACTCTTGGACCAATGTACACACCATCCACCACTTTCCCATATATCTTATAGTTCACTTTGTCACAATATATATATATATATATATATATATATTGTAACACAGCACGGAGGGGGTTAATATCCTCCCTGCAGAAAACATGTGCGTATGCACATTTTGTTTAATTGTTTTATTTTGTTAATTGTTTATTGTTTAATTATCACCCGCACCTGGTAACTATTGTAAATTAATGCCAGGTGTAGGGTATATAAAGGAAGCAGCCAGTCTGTTCAGGGCTGCTGAGTAGAAGGAGGCAGATAGTGTGCTCTGTCTCCGAGCAGTCGTACTAGTGTTGTGTGTTTCTGTGACAGGTAAACGGCTTAGCCGTCCTGCGAGTGAGTCAGGGATTTACCTGTGTAGTTAGCGCTCCAAAACGGAGCTAGGTATTTATTTTTGTTTGTCTTGTTTATGTATTAAAAATAGCGCAACCGCGTTTAAAACTCCATTTCCTGTGTCCTGGGTCTGCTTGAAAAGGGGCAAACGACCGTGAGTGCCGGCCGGGTTACTAATATAATATATATATATATATATATTTTGACCTTAATTATTTATTTTAATAGCTGTGGTATTAAAACTGTATCTACCACTGTTTTGATCAATTAAATAGATCTCCTGTCTTTCTTTGGTATTGTGTGCACACACCTGTTTGAAGACCAATTCATCTGTCAGGGTAAATATATTCCCACACTGACAGAAAAATTCAAGTACGCTATTATTATTCATAATCAAGATATTGCTGTGTCGAATAATTGGACCCTGAACATTCAAACATGAGGACATGTATATAACTCTAACCTTAATACATCCTTATTTATGTTGTGTTTGATTTGCCGCATTGCCAAAAATACAATATGGATTTAATAGTTTGAAACTCAGAATGGTCTTAAAATAAAACATCTAGGACCATATCTTGGGAAACAGCCATTATTTAACAAATAATTGTATCTCCACAGCAGTGCCAATGGCTTCCAAGGACCACCCAATTCTGTTTCATCTGTGGATCTATGTCAAATTTCTCGTTGATGGGGAACTCCAGTTCACGGGTGTTATCCTGAGCAAGTCTTAGGAGAGGACAACTGAGTGTAAGGCAGCTTAAATATGAGTAACGATTTGAGTGTCTTCTGGCATCAAACTGATACTCATAAAAACACACATTAAAATCAGATTGACTTCTACAACTCCATTGAAAAATCGAAGCCACAGACTTAAAGTAGAACAGGCTGCTGCCTGGTAAAGTTGGATTAACTAATGATTAATGATTTTATCTGTCAGGAAAATGTGTTACAAAATGTTATAAATATACAAGATTCTTATTTTTCCAAATATGTAATGTCTAACCATAGCATCCACTGGGATGTTAGTCCGTTAAATAGATAATTAGTTGCAAAGGATTATGGTGGATTTTAATAATAGCATGTTGGTTTCTTAAATGCGCCCATGAGAGGTATGGAGAAATACTGCCACTGCCAAAACACTGACATAACACCTTTGAAAAATGAAAAGCCCATTCCCTTAATGATTATCAAATTCAGAAAAATAAAACAAACATCTGAAAGTGTAATATTTCTTATTCTAATATGCACGTTCTTCCAAGAAATAATAAAAAAGAAATGTTGTTGTCTTTGATTTCTAATATTTTTCACAGCAGAAAGACAAACAAGACAAAATCCCTTATTAATTAAAAAAGGCCACAGATACACACAATTCACAATATTTCAGGCTTTGCTTGCATACCTCAGAGAATACAAAATCTCTTAATCTGCTTGAGGGTTGAAGGATTCATTTATGGGGTTTGGTGCAAGAGTTAAGGTTAGTATCCTTGATTTGTCAAATTTTCATACTTGCAGAACTTTGATTAAAAAACTTGCCTGAGGCATTCTGAGTATTTAAAGTTATTTTGTGTGTGTGTGTGGGGTGTGGGGTTCTATTGCAGTGAGGAAATAGCCCTGGAGCCCCTGTGTCTGGGCAGCTTCATGCGTGTTGAGCAGCCTGAATAAAATGCCATAAGCACCTCAAATGGAAATGACATGTGGCATGTTGAGGCATCTACAAACATGTTACAGTATGTATACACTTTAAATAACCTTAACTTCACTTTTATTTTTTTAAAGACACATTTCCTGTACTGTATTTGTCAATGTATAGATGAGTCTATTTTAATTATCTTAAATGTGGCAGATGCTAATACCATTGTCATTAAACTTGTAAACCAGTGATATTGTGGTCCCATTGGTATTTTATGACTGAAATTAGATGAGAAGGTTTCCCTTTAATGGTGACCAGCATTAACTGAAGAATTGTTTCATTTCTCAATTTAAACTACATGCAACATACACTATTGGGCTAGCGCAGGATGCATTCTAATACAATGTTAGCAACCTGCACTTGTATTAATGGTGAATGGCAGATATGGAAACGGTTTCACTGAGCTTGCTTGCATCTCTGTATGGAACTCAGATGCTCAGCAGATGTAGAAGCTTACAAACTTAGTTTAACTATTAGCTGTGAAGGACATTATCTTTTGAAGAAATTTGAGTTTCTGACGTGAGTAAAACATTATGGATTTTTTTCAGCATGTGATGGTATATCCAGTAAAATTAAGAAACAAAAATAACATTCTAAAACTTCATAAAAGCAATTTGTCAGGCATAAAAACAGTTTGTCAGTTCACAAACAACATATTAACTGTTTCTGTTGTCTTATTTATTTATTTATTTATTTATTCATTTATTACATTTATATAGGGCTTTTCATACCGAAGTATCACAAAGCACTGCACATAACAAAAAAACACAATACATTAAAATAAAAAGTTCCCAGACATATTATCTGCCACAAATAAAAACATATTCAAATAACAGTTGTTTTTTTTTAATTTAAAAAGAAGCAAATAAGCTACATTAAAACTCACTAAGATAAAAACGCCATTTTATAAAAGTATGTTTCAGTCTCGACTTAAATATTGTAACTGTCCCAGCTTTTCTGACGCGTGAGCCTCAAATGATAGAGCAGGATCGAAGATGCCCAAATTTTTCATTTCAGAATTAAGTTTGGATGAGAGACTGCTAAGGTTAAACTCTTGCAATCCCACATTATTTAGTTGATGCCGATTGCCCACAAGCATACCCTCCATTTTTTTTCGAATTCAGCATTAGGCTAAAAGGTTCTAACTTATTACATTTTTAAGGAATGAAATAGGGATCTGTTGATGATGATTTTCTTTTTTTTTTGGTATCTATAAACAAATGATTTTGGGATCTAAAAAGTTTCACATAGTAAAGTTAATATAATATAATTCACTATAGTGTCTAAGTTGTGGTTTATACTGCTACTGTATTTTTTTTGGCTGACCAACATTTAACTAAGACCATGTACAAAACCGGCTGCATGTTATGCTCTCATAATCCCACTATGTTTCCATACATTAGTAACAAGCAAATCAACTAGCTAAACTTGTTGAGCTCTGCAGCTGCCGTATGTAAAGTCTGGGTCATTTGTAAGATAAATGTATAAAAGTTTATTGCTTAAATGTGTTAAATGAAAAATAAAATAGCTTTTTTGGGGGTGAAGCACTTAGCAAACAAAAATGATAAAAAAATAAATATGTTGTCACTCTGAATTTGGAAGCCCAGACTGCACTGTAACAAAACATTCCAGCAATCCACTGCAATGACAGCAAGTGAAGTTCCAGTTGCAAAATGGCAGCAAAATTACAGAAGAAATGTGCCATCACATATGCAGATTGGCAACCCATGATTGAGTTGTGGGGTAGTTTGATCTGCAGCTCTTATCCTGAATATATTGCTGTCCTCTACTGGTTATTCTATTTCAATGCAAAAATGTAAGCTCTTAATTTTGCCAGTTTTTAAACTGCTACTAATGTCCTTTGGTAACTTTCATCTTTTTCCATTTGCATTTGTAGTGATGGCTTTCTGCATCAGATATTAATTATGTTATTAATTATAAGTTTTACATTATGTGTGAGTGTGTGTCTTTTATAGTTAAGTTGTTTTTAATCATTATGTTTAAATTGTGTGTGAATGTGTTTTTATAGTCGTTTTAATGTGCTTACCAATTCAGTCGCTTTAATATGCTTTTATATGAAGTTTCTATACAGTATTGTGTAAGTTTCAAGTTCTTTCATTGCCCATTGGCAAAAAACCAGCTCTGTGCAGTTTTGCATAGCCTAGCATGACTCAGTCACAGATAGCTGTCTCAGCTAAACTACAAAAGGCAGGAGATTAGCAGAGATAGTGTGAGATGGGGGAGGGGAACTGAAAGACAAGATGGATGTACCCTGCTAGGTAAAATATGGTATGCAACGCCCCCCTCCCCTCCCCTTTTCCCCCGCAGCGGGAATGTGCAATGATAGAGTGGAAACCCCTATCATTGGACAGAAGTAAGACAAATGGGAGTGGAGTCAACAATTGTTTACAAAGGTATAAATGTCAAACATTGTAAAGTTTTGTTAGTCTTTTCATCTCTTTCAAATTGACTCCATGGATATCAGTGCTTTCGGATACAAACATACAAGTTACAAGCAAATGAAAAAAAAAAAATCATTTATAAATAAAATGTTTCAGTAAAAAATTATTCATGATTCACATAATTAGGAGGCTGTGTAGTTCAGTGGTTAAAGAAATGGGCTTGTAACCAGAAGGGCCCCGGTTCAAATCCCACCTCAGCCACTGACTCATTGTGTGACCCTGAGCAAGTCACTTGACCTCCTTGTGCTCCGTCTTTCGGGTGAGACGTAGTTGTAAGTTACTCTGCAGCTGATGCATAGTTCACACACCCTAGTCTCTGTAAGTTGCCTTGGATAAAGGCGTCTGCTAAATAAACAAATAATAATTAACATAATTTCTAGATATTACAAAAACAATTAACTACATATGTAATTTTAAGTATTTTTGTCTTTATAATTCATTTTAAGAAAAGCAAACCAGAAAATCCGCCCTTGTATATGGAAACAACTGGAATAGTGAACCTATCACCTGGTTTTATAACACCTTTGGATTACACTGAATATGATTATCCCAGAAAGAAAGAAATTGCTAGTTTGAAACACCTGATCCCTGTCTGTTGCACTGCGGTACAAAATGAGTAAAAAAAAACTATAACATTATATTATGTTTTTATTTTTTGTGTGTGGAAATTATTATTTATATCACAGTAAAAATAATATAAAACATAAGGAAAACCTATAAAATTAATAAAATGTTTATCAACGTGTTGTCAAGAATTATATATGATGTCACCAAAGCTTTGATTAAACTTACTTGCAATTCACTGCTGTCCACATGTTTTTTTGATAACTAAAGGTCACTCAGTGTGTATAGAGAATACTGCATGGGGTAGTGTGTGATATGAGAATGTAATGCCTACCCGAGGCTGTGCTTTAAATTCTCATTTATCACACACTACCCTATGCAGTATCTTTTATAATCTGTGGTGAGCAATTTTTTTCCCAGCTGAGAAGCGAGCGACAGTAACAATATGAGGTACAGTTGGAATTCCTTTCAGTTTGACAGCTCGCGCTGGGGTCGAGATCAGTTGCTGGTGTTTATGAGCGCATGTTTCCCATATCACATGGCCGTCTATTACAGGAAATATCAACTGGATGAGCCCACTGAAAAAAAATTCTCACCAGTTATAAAGTGAAATCCTCCCAGTGGACAGAGCTGTGCTGTGGAGCCTTTACTAATGCTGGTCTTGCATAATATTCCCCCTGGGAACCAGGCCCTGCTACGGCTGTTCTGTTGATTGTGCCATGAAATTTTGCATTGCTTTTCATTAATATTTTATTGCTAATTTGACTGTAGGGGTGTGAACCTTGTTGGGTTACAAGACTAGTTCCAGAAAGCGAGCTGATGAGCTGGTTTGCTTGCTTGCCTTATGATGAGTCGCCTTTTAAATTACAGAACTTTTGGGTCCAAGAACGTTGAAAATCTAGGCTGTGGGAAGCAGTAAGTTGTTTTAAAAAACAATTATACTATTGTTCATTGTATTACTGTAAATTTGTAATAATTATGAATTATTTCCATTGGGTCACTGATTTATTTTACCAATTAAGTATAAGTTTATAGCATACATATCTTTTTCATGTTTTAGACCACCTGCTGCCAACCCTATAGATGATGCTGGTTTCTTTTCTCTGGCTACGTTTGCATGGCTCACTCCCATTTTGTGGAAAGTCTTCAGACGACAGATGGATATAGACTCCGTACCTTCTTTATCGTCGCTTGATGGTTCAGATGTTAATGCAAAAAGGTAACAATAATATGTAAATACTCAAAGACAAATTAGAACCATATGCTATATAATACTGTGCGTAGCATGGACAGTCCTTCACTATGTTATGTGTGGCAATAAATTTAACATGTGTGACAACACATCTGTGCTGAGATTCTCCATATGGTGATGCCTTCAACTTCTGAAGTAACAGATCTTTTGAGTTGTGTTCATATAATATGAGGGTTTCTTTTTCACGTTGTATAAAAAAAGATAATAAATAATTCCATATGTAATAAAAATGTTGACCTTGACTGTGTGTTTAAAGTTGTTTTCTCAACCTTTCAGTACCTGATACTTTTTATAAAGGTATATACACCTGTATACTCTTTCTGAATGCTGTATATTGATTAAGATTTCAGAGGCTCTGGGATGAGGAGGTTTCTAGGGTTGGATCTGAGAAGGCTTCAATTGAACGTGTGGCTTTTTGTTTTCAAAAGACTCAACTGATCCTGTCTTTCTGTGTGTCCCTTTTGTTCACTGCTTTCACTTTTATAGGACCAGTAAGTACTAGTATTCATTTTTATATTTGTGCAAATGAAGGATTCTTGACAAAACAGGAATTTCAAATCAAATGCAACATAAATATATATATATATATATATATATATATATATATATATATATATATATATATATATATATATATATATATATATGCATGTTTGACTATTTTCAGTATTAATATGTGACTTTATTTATTACAGGGATTTCTGGTTTTCAATATTCTTCAGCATATTGAATCTTTCTCTCCAGACCGCATTCATGGGGTTGGTCTCTGTATTGCACTTTTTGTGTCAGAGTTCACCAAAATCTTTTTTGTTTCTTTGACTTGGGCAATCAACTATCGAATAGCTGTTAGACTTAAATCTGCTTTCTCTACCGTGGCTTTCCAGAAGGTGGTGAATCTAAAGTCTTTGGGTAACATCTCTGTTGGAGAGGTACAGTATGCTTTTTATTGTTACTTTTACTTTAATTCACAATTGACATCAATAGAAAAATATACCTCATTTCTTGCAAAGGCCTTACCAACTTACAGTATAAAACTATAAAGCAGTCATGTTTAACCAAAAATTTTGTGAAGTATATTTTAAGATTTAATTTTAGATGTCTTGGGCTAAATTAAATTCAAACAGTTATAAGTATTTCAATTAATTATCATATCTTAATAAAAGTGGCATCGAAGGTTCCCAATTTAATGTAAATAAATATAATTAAAAGGCAAAAGTTAGCTTAGAAATATATTTTTAAAATACCTTAATGGTTCAGTTAATATCAGCTAATATCAGTGCTTTAAGTAAAAAGACAAATCTTGAAAAGTAGAATTCAATAGAAATAGAACATGCATTGGTAGACCTGACATTAAATACATATTCAAAGTAATTACAGCATATTTAATCAGAAACAGTTACACATAATTAATTAACTAATTTTATGCACTGTTAAATTCAATAAAATGTATAGTTACCATACTTTGTAAGAGAAAAGTTTGAACCAAAATCTTGGATGCAAAAACAAATCTCTCGATACACGTTGGTTTTTAATCTGATCCTTTTTGATCTTGTAGAATTAAAGTTTAGCAGCTTAGCAGTTTTGCAACATTTAACATGAAGAAATTTGTCCTAAGTACTTTGTCTTCAAATAGATACTACATTAATTTTTCAGCAATTACTGGTTTTGTTATATTTTTAAGTTGCAATGTTTACTAATGTTTATTGCAAAGTTTTAAAATTACCAAAGCAATTACACCACACTTGCTATTAAGCACAGCTGATGTTTGCTAAGTTTCAATAAACCAAGTTCTTGGTTTAGTTACATAAATAAAGGTATTTTTCTTTGACATTTTCCAGTCGAAGTTGCTTTCAATTGGAGATTCAGAGTTTTGTAGATTAGGAAGTTTCCTTGCACTGCCGACATAAGCGTAGTTATTCATTATAGGGTATTTTTTCCAAAATCAAAATGGCTTCTTATTACCAAATTCTTAAATTATTGGTCAACCGCAAACAGAGATGACCCTGATAACTCAATCGCCTTTAAGGCACGTCCTGTCTTTACAAGATATGATTAATTTTTAAAATGCAAACAAATTAACTCTCAAAGGAACATAACTATCGACAAATATTTTATTATTTATTAATAATGCATTTCCTATCTTCACATACTAAATATATGTAGTTTAAACAACTGTCTTTAAAACTTTGTAATTTTATTAATGGTAAATTAGTTTTTGTTGATGAACCTAACAGTACTTTTCAAATCCCAAGTTTACAATGTTCTTTTTTTTTAAATACACCAGTAATCTTGATTTTAATGAGTTTTAAAACTTTGTATTATTGTCTCAATACTAAATCTATATCAGTAAAAGTCCAACACAAGCTCCATCTTCTGACAGAGGGTGCTGGTACTCTGTATCTGAAATGTCTTTCAATAGAATTGTAAATTATCCTTTTGATGTGCGATGTCTGCTGATCTCACCAGATAAACAGATTATCTGTCACCAATATTGATGGCCTCTTGCATAGTTAGCAGAACCATTGTTTTGATTATAATCAGTCCTTTTGTTTACCAAAGTGTGAGGTCTGGCCTGTCCTGTTTTCTTTGAAGCTTGGCAATTAAATGGAAGTCTAAACAATTGTGAGGGTTTCCCTAGCAAAATTGTCTTCAAGCGATGGGTGCTTTTGTCCTGCAAAATAGCAGACTTTGTAAACCTCTTGAAGATTAAAATACACATATCCTTTTAGAAAGGCCATATATACTTAAACATATTATAAATGGTTATTTCCTGCAAACTATTGTACTTTATAACCTCCTGCTGATGTGCAAAGGTGGCAAGCAAGCTTCCCCTTTGTAATATACACCTAAAACTATCAATGGGAGTGTAAATGTATTACTTTGGATGCACAGAAGTCTGATTTTAAAATGGGTGACACCAAATCAGTGTGGGCATATGTGGCGGGGTGCCCACCCCTGTGCGTATTTTGTGTTTTATGTTGTATGTGATGTGTTATATGTTGTATGTGGCGTGTTATTGTTGGTGTATGTATTGGTGCATGGGATATAATGTGGGGTTATGTAGCACAAATGATTTAAAATGTATATTTGTATTTCAACACGAGGATGGCACAATCACTTCACGCGCAGATTAAAATGGGTATTAGTATGGAAGCACGAGGAGTAGAAATTAGTTCACATGCAGATGTACTGAAATTCAGAATGAATGAATGATTAGCAATCGAGTCTCGGTACAGCTGCATAAAAGGGTGAGTGCTTCACGCACACAGGTTTGAGTGTTTGGTGAGTGGAGAATGAGAGAAAGAGAGAGGAGGTAATAAGAAGAATAAGAAAACAATTGCTACTCGTGCTGGCTTTAAACCAGCACAATGCTTGTTTGTTCCGTGTCTGTTTTGTTTTGTCTGTTTCTTTTGGCCAATGTGCCTTTTGTTTTGTCAAAGTATTTGTGTTTTGTTTAAGCCTTTTATTTTTGTTAATAAAACACAGAGCGGAATAGTATCTCAGTTTCAATAGTATCTCAGTTTCGCCCGCAGTTGCTGTGTGTGTTGTTTTCATTTCTGGTCTGACGTCATCCTGTTCACAGCATATCGCTATGGTAGAGGATGAGGTAATGTGGAAAATGGGTTCTGCCCACTTCTGGTTTGGCGTTCCAAAAAAGTGAGTTTTATGTTACTAAAATATCTGAACATGAATTTGAATAAACAGTGGTGTTTTTTTTTGTCTGACAGGTTATCAACATACTTTCCAATGACGGGTATCGACTTTTTGATGTTGGTTTACTTAGCACATTTTCATTGACCCTGCCAGTGTTGATAATAGTTTGTGCTTTTTATGCATGCTTTGTTTTCGGATATACTGCACTCATTGGCATTTTGGTATATCTCATCTTTATCCTTACACAGGTATGTTTTAAATTATTTACATCAAACCAAATGGTATGATGACCCCCAACCTCCAATTTGTTCTCCTTTTATTAGCATCAAAACATCATTAATAGCCCCTCCCCCTTTTTGTTCTTGGGTAGATGACCTCTGGTTCTTGGTTTTTTATGCAGATGTTTTAAAAAAAAAAAATACAACATGATAGATTAAAAGTTGCTGTTGTTTCCTTGTACTTGGTCATTTTCTGTACCATACGTTGGATCTAATCCAACACTTGTTAATTAGCCCTTTCTGTTGTTTTCAGTTGTTGATGACAAGTCTGACAACTATGTTCCGAAGGAAAGCAATACATGTGACAGACAGTAGAGTGCGCACAATGAATGAAGTTCTGACTTACATAAAACTAATAAAAATGTATGCTTGGGAGAGTTCATTTGAGCAGAATATCACTGGTAAGGTGCATCGCATAGTAATCCAGTAGCAGAGAATGGTGCTCTTATTAAACTCTCAATAGTGCTCAATTTATAAATACTAAAAGAAACCTAATGCATTTGATATATGTATATGGCAGCAGTGTGGAGTAGTGGTTAGGGCTCTGGACTCTTGACCGGAGGGTCGTGGGTTCAATCCCTGGTGGGGGACACTGCTGCTGTACCCTTGAGCAAGGTACTTTACCTAGATTGCTCCACTAAAAACCCAGCTGTATAAATGGGTAATTGTATGTAAAAATAATGTATATAAAAAATAATGTAATTGTATGTAAAAATAACGTGATATCTTGTAATAATTTGAATAAGGGCGACTTACAATAATAAATAATAATATATACACACACAATAACAAAACGGGTGCTTTGAACAATTATGTACCAATGCTACATCTGGTAATACTTTATATTACCATTATTTCACGTAATAAACTCAACACTTGCTTCAACCCTAATATTAAACCAGTGTAGTAGTTGAAAGTTGCCTCATATAAGTAGCCTGCATTTTTAAATGACTTGTTTTCTGAACCCTTTTTGACAGATGTGAGGAAAAACGAAAGAAAAACTTTAGAAAACGCAGGATATGTCCAGAGTGTGAATAATTCTCTGAACTTGATCATACCAACTTTGGCAACAGCTTTCACCCTTATGGTTCACACATCTCTGAAACTTAATCTAACTTCATCAGCAGTAAGTAACTACCATTGAGGGCGTTTACATGAGCATAAGAATTCCGATATTTTTCGGAAAACTAATTCCGATATCAAAAGTCATGTAAACACCGTTTTCGGAAAAATTTATCGAAATATTCCGAAAGTCAGTTTTCGGAAAACAACACCTAGAAATGTCCGATTAAATTCCGAAAACTAACAAAATGTATGTTATGTAAACACACTTTTCGGAAAACTTATTCCGATAGCATACTGCACACTTTGACCTTCATTCCTGCACGTGGTTTTAGAAAACAGAGAAAATAATAATAATCTGTAGTCAGTCTGCATGCATCAATTTGTCTCGTTAGGGATAAAGTAATACATTTGTTAAAGTCCGTATGTATTTGTTAATAGCCCATACTGAAGCAGCAAATGTATACCAGCTTGAAAATGACGTAAGAATTTAAAATAGGTAATATAGGACAGGAAGAGCTGTTGGAAAGGTTGATTGCACGTTTTGCAGAATCTGAATAGACCTGACACTTCGATAAAGCACTTATTGGATTGGTCTCCGTTCTATCGCAGAAATGTCCGGTCTGTTCAAATCATACTTAGACTACTACAGTACTTTGCATGCGAAAATATCCTGCGTTTTCCGAAAACTTTAATCCATGTATACAGTTGAATTCTAATTAGATTTTCTATCGTTAATCAAGTAAACACAAAAAAGTGACATTTTTAGAATATCAGTTTTCTGAAAACATTACTTTTCTGAAAACGCTTTGTCATGTAAACGTACTGATTGATGTGTTTCCAATTATTATTAAAGACAAACAGTTTTACCAAATCTTGTTTTTTCTTTCCTCTGCAGGCATTCACACTGGTTGCCATTTTCAATGTAATGAGATTCGTACTCGGAATTCTTCCATTTTCAGTAAAATCCTTTGCAGAAGCTAGAATCTCTTTGGCCAGATTAAAGGTAACTTCCTGAAACAAATAGCATCACTTATTGCAGGGAAACTATATATTGTTTGCTAAGGTTAAACGTCTTTATTTATTTTTTTTCCTCAGCCTCCTGAGTAAACAATTTGAGTTTTACCAGTACCTGGATTACTGGTTCTGTATATCTAACATATTCATACACCTTTTTGAAGTTTTTTTTTTTTTTTAAAGAGAGACACTGTACAGATAAAAGTTAAACATTGCTTAAAAGAGTAACAGTAAAACAGTATATTAAACACAAACTGATTCAATTCATCACAGTGTCCTTAACAAAACTTAAACTAGTCCTTAAGGTTCTGTGTATAGGGCCCACAGTATTTTTTTTAATGCCTTTCTTTTTTTTTCTTTGTAGAAAATTCTCCTGGTTGAAAATCCAGAACAATATGTGCTTTCCTTAAAAGGGTCTCCAAATGCATTACTAATGGAAAAAGCCACTCTGTCATGGGACAAGCCCGAGGACAACAGTGGGACTGATGGGATCCTCACAGAGGGAAAGAACAGTAATGAAAGTGAAAGTAATAAAAAAGCACATACTTCAGAAAGCCAAAATGGAACAAAATCAACCACAAAGAAAACAAACAATGTCACTCTGAGAAATATTAATATAACACTAGAGAAGGTACGTTTTATTAACATTTCAAAGCAGATACATGCTTCACTTAATTGTTAAAGGTGTAAATGTTTTTTTACTATTAACCTATGAACAACCTGGATTAGGTTTAATTAAAATTGCTTTACATAACACATCTACAAACCATAACATTATTTGTTGAATCAGTTATCTACTGTGGTGTTTTCTAACAATGTTACTTGAAAGACCAACCAATGTTTCAATTCTAGGGAAAGCTTCTGGGAGTTTGTGGAAATGTTGGAAGTGGCAAAAGCTCATTGATATCAGCACTATTGGGGGAGGTGAGATTAAGTCACATGACTTCCTGATTATAACATGTAGCTGAACTGTTTCCTGTTTTTGATTAACTATATTAAACAGCCCATACAGCAAATATTAAATAAATACTGTATACATTAAATTAAAACACAGAGGAAAATATCTAGATGGTACTTTCTGTTTTAGAGGTCAACAAAAAACAGAATACATGAAATATACTATTATACAACTTGCAATTATTAAATGTATATTGTTCAGTAATATTGGTAGCAAGTTAAGTTGCAGTAGATAATAATAAGGTAAGGTACATTTCCATTGGATAACTTAAAAATTAAAAATCAATAATGACCACTTAGTAGCCCTCAGTTAATGATTTACTCTAGAGCTCTTGTGATTTTCAGTGTTCTCTAGTAACAGAAGGGTCCCACCTGTTGCAGATGAACCTTCTCAGTGGCTCAGTGGCAGTGGATGGAATGTTTGCCTATGTATCCCAGAAGGCCTGGATATTTCACGGAACTGTTAGAGACAATATTTTAATGGGAGAGGATTTTGATGAAAAAAGGTAATTGTATGTATTAAAAAAAAAAGTTAACAGCAAGGATATGACTGGTCTTTGAACCCGAGACATATGTCCCTTATTTCCATTACAGCCATCCCCTCCCTTTGAAACCATGAAGACCAGAGCACACTAGCAGCCACTTCTCACATGGACATTTGTTGTTTTGTTTATTTAATTGCAGGTACAGCGAAGTTGTTAGCACTTGCAGCCTTAAGCCTGACCTGGCTCTTCTTCCACATGGTGATATGACCGAGGTGAGTTAATGTTCCAGACTAGGAGAGGAATGGAAAGCAATATTAACCAATGCCAAAAGAACGATTAAGGTATACAGCATGTATTTGTCCTCATTTTTTCTATTTCCTATGAAAGATAGGTGAAAGGGGCCTCAATCTCTCAGGAGGTCAGAAGCAGAGGATAAGCCTGGCCCGAGCTGTGTACTCCAACAGAGACATTTTCTTAATGGATGATCCTCTTTCAGCCGTGGATGCACATGTTGGCAAACACATTTTTGAGGAGTGTGTCAAAAAGGCACTTACAGGAAAAACAATCATACTGGTCACGCACCAGCTACAGGTAAAACAAAGGACTCTGATACAGCACCTGTGCTTATTCTGTATACTTAAATTATAACTACAAGAAACAAGTGTGTGTTTGATTTACAGCCAAACTCAATGCATCCTATAATTATCGCTATCATAAAACCAGTGTTCTTAATAACAAAAAACAATGAAGTTTGTATAACGGAAAGGTCTTATTTGTTTTTGGGAAGTACTTGGAGTTCTGTGACAAAGTTATATTACTGGAAGATGGAGAAACAAAAGAAATGGGGACCCACAAATCTTTGATGGAAACAAAAGGCAAATATTGGCAGCTCATCCAGAACTATCGATCAGAACACTCAAATGTAAGTTGCTTTTATGTTTTGTAAGCAATGATATACATACACTATAGGTCCATTGAAACATTTATAATAAATGAGAGGTGTCCTGCAAAAACTTGATGTTTCAGATTCACATTAATATTGCCATCAAACATTAATGGAAAAATAAGTTAGGTAGGTTATCTAAAGAAAATGTAATTGAAGGTTATCCAGTTTTTTCAGGGCTTGAATGTAAATCTGTAAAGAAATATTAAATAGTAGTCTGCATATCTTTTGAAGATTTGAATAAGTAAACGACACAGTAAACTTATGATTCATTACTGTGAAGTTTCAGGACTCTGTCCGTGAGGGAAAAAACACACAAGAATTCTCTGGCTCTAAAAAAAAGGATTCTGAACACGGAATTGAAAATCCTGGTAAAGAATTTTGTTAGAATTCTCTTTTGATTCTGAATTCAATGATTCATGAGTTCTCGTACAAATACATTAATTTCTGGTTTCTTTTTACATTTTTTAGCTTTTGACATGTCTGGTGAGATGAATGTATCTGCTAACCACAAGCACCCAAATGAACTGGACAAAAACAGTAACATTCAACAACTCTTTCTATTCAACAAATTACATATATGGGCATCAGCCACACCTAGAATTGGTTTAAAACAATAATATTACATCACTATTTACACCACCAGGGAATTTATAACAATGCTAGTGGGCCCCGAGACTCCAAATAGTATAAAAGTGAACATCATTTTTTTTTCAATGGCTATTTCTATTTAATGGAGGGATTAAACAATACACTAGTTTTAAGAATAAAACTAGTCATTATACATGTTATCCATCAAATATCCAGATAGTAAGTTGAAACACAGGTTTTAGATGCACAGCTTTAGTATGTTTTAAAGCAACTTTCTTTCATATTATTTATATTTTCCCAGAGAAACCTGAAACACAGTTAGTTCTTCAGGAAAAAGGACATGAAGGTTCTGTTTCATGGAAAACCTACCACCATTATATTAAAGCATCTGGAGGTATGTTGCACATCAAAAACAGGAAGAGAATATTTTTTCACCATACTGAATATCCCATGTACTTCATGAGTCGAATGATTTTGCTTACTCCCTTCAGTTTTCGAATGATATTTCAACACAGTGATTCTGCATGTCTTAATCACACTTTCAAAGAGAAGCTAGTGAACTTTAGTCTAAGTCACACATACTATATAATCGCACAAGGATTCTATTCTGTTTCTTTCCTATATAAACATATACTAAATGTCTTGTGATGGATTATATCAATGTCACAAGTATTTTCCTTTCAAATAAAGCCGTTGAAACCAGGATGCCAGAAAACGCTGTAGCATGTGTATTATTTCCAATCAAAATAAAATAAATAAAACAAAAGCCTAACCAGTTCTTGGGCCCTAACTAAACAGTTGTTGTTATTATCTAAATACGAGGCAGGCTAAGCCTGTTTCCCCGTCAGCAAAACCAAATCAAAATCCAAAAGCCATAATCCAAGTACGTGTTCCAATGTCATCATTTAGCAGCACTTCAATAACAAATCATTTTTCCCTGCCTACTCGCCAACCAAACTCCTTACACTCCCCTCACCCAAACACTCAGAAACATAGCGTTTTTAAATGATAATGAATTACCTCGTTAAACAATTGACAAAACATTATATTGAACACTTAATTCAAACTGGAGCCAAGCCTGACTCCAGAAGTTTCCACGTGGTCTTAGTGCCTCTGCGTATCATCCCCATGTAAATTTATTTATTATTTTTTGTACTCATAAACCAAATGTAATTGTTTTTTAAGCTTCCTTTATTAACACAAGTTTAATATTTACATGTTAATACCATTAACTCCCATCAGTTCTAATCCCAAACACTTTACATTATTTAACACTTTGTTCACCCACCAGTTTGTTTACACTGTCTTTTCCACATTTTATATGTTTTTATTGACCAATCCCTTACAATCACTAACTATAAGTGCACTTATAGCTAAAGATACACTTGTCTAAGTGCAAATAGAAGATGCGAGAGCTAAGGTGTTTATAAATATGCATTGTTTTAAAACATACAATCACTTTCTTGATGTATATTTTGTTTGAATAACTGGTTTATGTAATCGTTAGTTATTCCAACAGGATTTCACATTTTCTCTTCCAGGATACATTTTGGCTGTTTTTGTTTTTCTTGTGTTTTTCTTGATGGTGGGATCAGTTGCCTTCAGCAGCTGGTGGCTTGGACATTGGCTAGCACAGGGATCAGGGGTAATCTCCATTATGTTATCAACTCCGCTATTAAAAACTGACCAATAAAATATCTAAAAAACAGTTTTATTAAAACTTTCTGATTAATACTGAAAAGTCTGTCAAATAAAAGGAAATCGATAAACTATGCTACAAAGTATGACTGACTTGTATTTTTTTTCTTTCATTCACTGTAGGGGTATAACTGTAATTCTACTAAAGCTAGTAAAACCACATCATTGCAATGTGGCAGCATTTCACATAATCCTGACCTACAGTTTTACCAGCTGGTGTATGGAATGATCATAGTGTTTTTGCTTGTACTGAGTGTCATCAAAGCATATGCATTTACAAAAGTCACGCTGAGAGCTTCTTCAAACCTGCATGACAGAATGTTTCATGGGGTAAGAGTTCTGCATGGACGCATATATATCATGTATACAATTTTACCATAAAGTTGAATGAGGGAGAGAAAACAGTTTAGCAAAAAATATAGTCTTAAAGGTCAGAGTGGACTTCATCACCCAGACTGCACTAGAAAAGAATAATGAACCAGATAAGAACCTGGCAACCCAGCAGCAATCATAGTTTGTGTTTGTTTCAATAACGTTGTCATTATTATGTAGATTTGATTATCTGTAGGTTTTAGGTCTGCTTGGTGCTCATCAAAGCTCATTAGATTAATTGTTCTTGGCTCCGTGCAGTTGTCACCAAAATCTGGTTTATATAGTAAAATGTATACTCAAAGGCATTGAAGGCATTTTTTATATTCCTACTCTTAGATCCTCTGCAGTCCAATGAGTTTCTTTGACACAACCCCGATTGGCAGGTTGATTAACCGCTTCTCCAAGGACATGGATGAGATTGATGTCACCTTGCCGTTAACTGCAGAGAATTTCTTGCAGTTTACCTTTTTCGTTGTGTTCATCATTGCCATCTTGTCAATGGTGTTTGTAGAACTTCTTATTGCAGTCTGTGTCCTTGCAGTTATCATTGGGATCATGCTATTGTAAGTCATTTTTTGCATACTTGGTACAAACCCCATTGAATGTTTTATCTAATTATTTAGATATCTGAGTGCAAATGGTTTAAGAAGGGATTAATAGTGGCTCTATTAGAGGGTCTCATCAATACATTAAATGCTTGCTAATTCGTATTATATATAATTGATACAATTTGGAAAAGTCTCCTGTACTTGTGTATACTGTAGATAAACCTCTGGTTTTGCCCTTACTGGTACATAAAGACCACAAAACTGCACCTACTAACAGTGCTTATTCTGCCAGGCTGAAGGTTTTATTATTATTTATTTCTTAGCAGACACCCTTATCCAGGGCAACTTACAATTGTTACAAGATACCACATTACTTTTACATACAATTACCCATTTATACAGTTGGGTTTTTACTGGAGCAATCTAGGTAAAGTACCTTGCTCAAGGGTACAGCAGCAGTGTCCCTCACCTGGGATTGAACCCACGACCCTCCGGTCAAGAGTCCAGAGCCCTAATCACTACTCCATACTGCTGCCCGTTTTAGGTTTCTACAGTAAAACTCTGAGTGGTCTAGAAGGTTTATTAATACGTTCTATATTTCAGTGTTTTCCAGAGAAGTATTCGAGAACTGAAGAGGATGGAGAATATTAGCCGGTCACCCTGGTTCTCTTATACCACTGCTACTGTTGAAGGACTGAGCACAATCCATGCATACAATAAGCAAGAAGTACATATTGAACAGTAAGGATTCGGTCTCTTTGACCCTGTTAATAATGACTGGGTCTTGGGCCTCATACACACACACTGCGGCTAGTGAGACAATTAACAAACTACACTCGCTGTGGTTGTTTGTTGTACACACACGCCTTTCATTACTGAAGTGAGTGCATTCCCTGCTTAAACTAATGTAGTGTGGCGACTGGAACAATAATCAGAGAACAATATATGTCCGTTTAATATATTTTATAAGTACGTGTGTATATATATATTTGTGTGTGTGTGTGTGTGTGTGTAATCGATGAAGAGCAACGAAGACGCCGTTTTGCTTTTTCTGCACTGCTAAATACAGTGGTGACGATCTGCAATACCATGACGATAGATAGAAACATTTGGGCAATCTTGTGACCAGAAGGCTGGTGGGAACAACTTGAGTGGTCTCTAAACGACTGGATTAAAAATGTACGCATGCTGAAACACCGTTGGTCATTCAAAATGATCTAGACAACATTCAGAACTGGGCAGAAACATGGCAAATTACATTTAATATAGAAAAGTGTAAGGTACTGCACGCAGGCAATAAAAATGTCCATTATGAATACCATATGGGAGATACTGAAATTGAAGAAGGAATCTACAAAAAAGATCTAGGAGTTTATGTTGGGAAGCTATAAAAAAAGGCCAACAAAATGTTCAGATATATAGTGAAAAGTGTTGAATTTAAATTAAAGGAAGTAATGTTAAAACTTTACAATGCATTAGTAAGACCTCATCAAGCATATTGTGTTCAGTTCTGATCACCTCGCTACATAAGGGTTATTGCTGCTCTAGAAAGAGTGTAAAGAACAGCGACTAGAATTAGAATCAGAAAGGCAAGAAGACTACACGGCGATCTGATTCAAGCATTCAAAATTCTAAAAGGTATTGACAATATTGATCCAGGGAACCTTTTTGACCTGAAAAAAGAAACAAGGACCAGGGGTCACAAATGGAGATTAGATAAAGGGGCATTCAGAACAGAAAATAGGAGGCACTTTTTTACACAGAGAATTGTGGGAGTCTGGAACCAACTCCCCAGTGATGTTGTTGAAACTGACACTCTGGGATCCTTCAAGAAGCTATTTGATGAGATTCTGGGATCAGTAAGCCGAATGGCCTCCTCTCGCTTGTAACCTTTCTTAGGTTGTGTGTGTACAAGGCCCAAGAGAACCCAATTTATTTGTGTTTCACTTCCCAGCTTTTCCCAGCCGGTATGACTCAGAAATCAAGTGTGTGCTCTAAATTGGTAAACCCTTAATCCAAGATTGTTGAAATGTACTATATTGAATACAACTGGTGATATGCAAAGTTCTTGAAACTACTAAGACAACACATTCTGGTGCACTGGGGTAATTGGGATGTCAGTTATCTTTCCTAGTGTTGCCATAGAGAAAGCACATTGGCCAAAAGAAATGCTCCTTTAATTTTGAAATATTGCTCTATTAGTCAATATACGGTCATTTCAATATTTCTCTAGTCCAAACTGAGAGAATACATAAACATGCATTTGACTTTTTTCAACCTTTCTGTTTCATTATTGTACCTTTTTTTAGATTTAAGCAGTTAGGCGACATGAATTCCAGTCATTACATGCTGTTTCACTGTGGGACCAGATGGCTTTCCTTTCGACTGGATTTCCTTACATCAGTCATCTCTGTGCTCGTGGCTTTATTTGCTGTTTTGGGCCCTGATTCGATCAGTCCTTCATTCAAAGGCCTGGCTGTCTCCCACACAATCCAGGTAAGAGCTGTGGGAAACAATAATAAAAATTAGTAATTATATAATAAAAACCAAAACATGCCTTGTTATTTCTTGTTAAAATCTCTGTCTTCAATAATATAATATTTTAAACTCGGAAAGGTTTGTCAAAGAATTGTAATACTTTCTTTTAGTATGTCTAAATATTCCAAAAATATGAAACATTTCAAAACGAATAAATGACACCAATCCCTGTCTTTGTTTGTAGTTAACTGGAATATTGCAGCTCTGGGTGAGACTTGGAACAGAATTGGAAGCTCAATTCACTTCTGTTGAAAGAATATTGGAATACGTGTTGGTAAGAAATATAAGTAAGATAGAAATAGATTATAGCTTAGGGATCCATTTATAAAACATATTTTCTATAGAATAAATATATATTATATACAATTACAAAGGATATAAACAAGGTCGCTCTATGAAAAGAGCTCCCAGTTTCTTTAGCTAAATAACACATTTGTACATATAACTTCTAAAGAAATACTGTTGAGGTTCCCACAAATTCTAATTAGGTCATCAGACAAAAGGCCAAACACTGTCTGGGCATTTAAAATAATTGTTGAGTACAAAAAAAAATTATTAGCACCGGTGTAGATGATCAGTGTTGTAAACTGTAGATGCAATACACATCTTTAGAGGCAATATTGACAGTTTTATACAGAATTTTAAACTAAAGTGTTTCAAGTAAATCCAGTTAAAATAAATCATATCTGTTTTAAGACATTGTATGACACAGTATTTCTGCATGTGATAAATAACTACACTACAGTGGTGTTGCACTGTAGCAAGAAGGCAATCCGCTTGAAATGATACCAGTGTTGGCTCTTGTGCAGGGATGTGTTCCTGAGGCTCCCATGAAGAGTAAGGATGCACAAATTCCTCAAGGGTGGCCGAACCATGGTGCAATTACCTTTAATGACTTCCAGATGAAATACAGAGAAAATACCCCAATTGTTCTGAATGGGTTACACATCCGAATTGCTGCAAAAGAAAAAGTTGGAATTGTAGGAAGAACAGGATCAGGTAAGGATTTTTTTCTGACTGTATCTTTTGCGAAAACTGTAGGCGTGTACTACATAAATAATTTTCAAGTTTCTGTTTACATTATATTTCCAATGTTTCTGAAAATAGAAGCTTTTATTTGTGGGGGTAAAAATGAAATGTTAAACAATGGCTTTAATATGGCTTGCCATTTTCCCTGTATCTTAGGAAAGTCTTCCCTGGCAGTAGCTTTGTTCCGGCTAGTTGAGCCATTCAGTGGAACCATCCACATTGATGATCTTGACATCTGCAGCATTGGATTGCAAGATTTACGCAGTAAACTGTCAGTAATCCCCCAGGATCCTGTTTTGTTTATCGGCACAGTAAGGTAATAACTGCTTTTCCTCTGTAACGCTAATGCATTTTAATAAATCATGTCTTACATATATAAATAACACAAATGCATTAGCATTCTACATTTCAAGAGGAAAGAACATATTATCTAAATAGGCAATGTATAGATTCATATAGAATGCTACAGTATTAAGCAAAACCCTAATTAATTTCTACTTCTTGTCCAGACAGTTAACAGTAACTTTGATTGTATAAGCATAGTTTTGTTTACAAGCAATAATACTCTTGATGTACAGTACTAAGTATATCTAAAAAAATGAATTTATTAGGGATGCTTGAGAGTATAAGAATTTGGTATTGCATAATGTCAAGTTAGTGCATATATTTCTGCCTGTCCATACTTTCTAGGAAGTATAACTACCTCTGTGATATTATTATGTTTAATTCACTATAAGTAAGTCAGAAAAAACTGAGAATTGCAGTTTCTTGTTATATAATGATGTTGTGATAATAATAATAAAGTATGTTCAGTCAGGACAATCTTGCGTTAAATAACCACCTTTATTATAATACCAAATCTTACAGATTTCCAAAAATGAACCCAAACAATGGTTGAAGAAAAATAAAAAAGTAGCCTCATCCTTGAGAGTGCCATCTGCTAAAAAAATAAATAATAAAAATAAGTCTATGCGACATGTTCCACCCCCCCGACAAGGCTGGGAGAGAGGTGTGGCGGTGGTGTTTGGGGAGGAGGTGATAATTCGAAAGCAAGGCAGGACTGCGTTTGCGATTGTGAAGTAGGTTAATGGGAACTTGCCGGTAATTGGCTTGTAGATTGACAAATGAATAAATGCACTGTACGAGGAGCTGCGTTTATGATACTAGATTTCCTGCCTGAAAACCTTGCAAACTTTATGTTCTATGTCCTCATTACCATAAATACAGGTATAATCTGGATCCTTTTGACAAATGCAGTGAAGATGAGATCTGGCAAGCGCTGGAAAGAACATGTATAAAAGATATGGTATGCAGACAGAATATATAACAAACCTTTGCTGTTTTGTTTTTTTCTAATGTATATTGAAGCCTGATAGAGCAGTATGATTATTTAAGAACAAATACATATACATCCATATGTTCATTTTCAGAATGTATCTATCCCATCCATAATGTGCACCCCTTGTATACTAACCTAACAAAATTCTCTAGTAACAAAAACACCGCAGTATACAGAATATTATATCTGACAGATATGAATCCAAAATTAATAAAATGTTGCATGTTATATTTATATAATTATGATTGTACTGTTTAATGTATGAGATGTGTAGTGTGTGTTCTCACAGAATTTTATAAAATGCTGAATAGTTTATGTAGAGTTAAATTTACCTGTTATGAACAAATGCAGTGACTTGAGTGTATTGTAACAGGAGGCTGTATTGCCATGTCACAGTGTGTTCCTGTTTATTGCCTGTCCCCCTGGGACAACCTTAAAGTGAATTAAAAACATGTATTTAAAATGAAATGGTACTGCAAGAGCAGTTTTGCATAATGTCATTGTATTTTTTTAAACTGTCTTTAAATCCTAATTCCTTCCTGCTGTTGAATTTAAGATCTCCAACCTGCCCAAAAAGCTAGAAGCAGAGGTGGTTGAGAACGGGCAGAACTTCTCTGTGGGTGAACGGCAGCTGCTGTGCATGGCCCGAGCCATTCTGAGAAACTCCAAGGTGAGTAACACATATATCAAACTGCTTGGTCTATATCATCTGGAAACAACAAATGCATTGACTTGGACAATGAAATAGCTTGAGTGTATTGTAACACAAGTCACGTAAACACCAGTATGATGGCAGCCACTGTATGTCAAAGGTCTAAGTAAAGGGTACTGTTAATATTATTGTGTTGAAAGAGCTTTTCTAACATTGATAATATGAATCTGGGAGGTGTGCTCACAATAGATTGCTTGTTTGTTTTCATATATAGTGTGGGTCAGTTTATTATTAGGAGATAAATAAAACATGCATATTTTTTTTTATTTATTTATGCATTTATTTAACCAGGAGATTTCCCCATTGAGACTGCCTCATTTACAAAGAGGTCATGAAAACAAAAAAAAAACCTATTCAAAAGTAGAGTGTAAGCTATAGCCAATGCTCGTCCTTTCTACTACAGAACCCAAATAAAGAGGTACCAAGCCTTTAAAAACCTTAAACACAAAACAATACCAATGAAAACGCCTCCGGTTCATAAGAGAGCCAGCCTAGTTTTATGTTCATATAACAATGATGTGTCAAAGGGGAACAAATTGTATATATATATATATTGTAAGGCAGCAGGTTGTGTGAGACAGCAGGGAGGGGGTTAAAACCTCCCTGAAGAAAAAAATGGCACCTTTGTTGTATTTAATTGTTTTGCTTTTTAGTTAAATTAGTTTTTGTTAATTGTTTTATTGTTTAATTTAATTGTTTTATTATTAATTATCCCCTGCACCTGGTAGCTATTGTTAAATTGGGACCAGGTGCAGGGTATTTAAGAGGAGCAGTCAGTCTGCTCAAGGCTGCTGAGTAGAAGGAAGCAGAAGAGAGGTGCTCTGCTTCCGAGCAGTCTAAAAAGTAAGTGCTGTGAGTGTTTTGTGGTGCCAGGTAAACGGCTTAGCCGTCCTGCGAGTTAGTCAGGGAAAATACCTGTATAGTAAGCGCTCCAAACGGAGTTAGGTTTTTGTTTTGTATTTGTTTGTTTTTGTGTGGAATTAAAAGTAGCGCAGCCGTGCTTTAAAACTCCATTTCTCTGTCCGGGGTTGTAATCTTAAAGGGGCACGAACCCGTGAGTGTTATGGATCGGTTACAATATATATATAAAGTAGCTATATTTTTCATGCAGATAATTGTGTTAGATGAAGCCACTGCCTCCATCGATTCTGAGACAGACGCCTTGATCCAGCACACAATCAGAGAGGCCTTCCGGGAGTGCACCATGTTGACCATCGCTCATCGCATCAACACCGTTCTGGACAGCGACAAGATCCTGGTCATGGAAAATGGAAAGGTGCAGGAATAAATACACTCAACTGGACATGTGGGCCCTATTCACTAACCCTTAAGAATTACATTATTATTATTTGTTTATTTAGCAGACGCCTTTATCCAAGGCGACTTACAGAGACTAGGGTGTGTGAACTATGCATCAGCTGCAGAGTCACTTACAATTACATCTCACCCGAAAGACAGAGCACAAGGAGGTTAAGTGACTTGCTCAGGGTCACACAATGAATCAGTGGCTGAGGTGGGATTTGAACCGGGGTCTCCTAATTACAAGCCCTTTTCTTTAACCACTGGACCACACAGCCTCCTAAGAATGAAATACACTTTGATACAGTCTGTCATTGGTTTATATATACAGCTCTGGAAAAAATTAAGAGACCACTGCAAAATTATCAGTTTCTCTGGTGTTACTATTTATAGGTATGTGTTTGGGTAAAATGAACATTTTTGTTTTATTCTATAAACTACTAACAACATTTCTTCCAAATTCCAAATAAAAATATTGTCATTTAGAGCATTTATTTGCAGAAAATGACAACTGGTCAAAATAACAAAAAAGATGCAGTGTTGTCAGACCTCGAATAATGCAAAGAAAATAAGTTCATATTCATTTTTAAACAACACAATACTAATGTTTTAACTTAGGAAGAGTTCAGAAATCAATATTTGGTGGAATAACCCTGATTTTCAAGCACAGCTTTCATGCGTCTTGGCATGCTCTCCACCAGTCTTTCACATTGATGTTGGGTGACTTTATGCCACTCCTGGCGCAAAAATTCAAGCAGCTCGGCTTTGTTTGATGGCTTGTGACCATCCATCTTCCTCTTGATCACATTCCAGAGGTTTTCAATGGGGTTCAGGTCTGGAGATTGGGCTGGCCATGACAGGGTCTTGATCTGGTGGTCCTCCATCCACACCTTGATTGACCTGGCTGTGTGGCATGGAGCATTGTCCTGCTGGAAAAACCAATCCTCAGAGTTGGGGAACATTGTCAGAGCAGAAGGAAGCAAGTTTTCTTCCAGGACAACCTTGTACTTGGCACAAGCCATCAAACAAAGCCGAGCTGCTTGAATTTTTGCGCCAGGAGTGGCATAAAGTCACCCAACATCAATGTGAAAGACTGGTGGAGAGCATGCCAAGACGCATGAAAGCTGTGCTTGAAAATCAGGGTTATTCCATCAAATATTGATTTCTGAACTCTTCCTAAGTTAAAACATTAGTATTGTGTTGTTTAAAATGAATATGAACTTATTTTCTTTGCATTATTCGAGGTCTGACAACACTGCATCTTTTTGTTATTTTGACCAGTTGTCATTTTCTGCAAATAAATGCTCTAAATGACAATATTTTTATTTGGAATTTGGGAGAAATGTTGTCAGTAGTTTATAGAATAAAACAAAATGTTCATTTTACCCAAACACATACCTATAAATAGTAACACCAGAGAAACTGATAATTTGCAGTGGTCTCTTATATATATATATATATATATATATATATATATATATATATATATATATATATATATATATATATATATATATATATATATATATATATATATATATATATATATATATATATATATATATATATAAATTATACTTTTTTCCCCAGATTTTATTGTATGTCATGAATCAATATATTTCAATTTTAGAGTGACAATGTGAGCTTTGCAGTAATAAAATGTTTGCTGTTTTGTCTTGCAGGCTGTTGAATTCGGCCGACCAGAAGTCCTGGTGCAGAGACCAGATTCGTTATTTGCATCACTTCTAGCAGCTGGCAATACTGTAGAAACCTTGCCACTGTAGCATGTTCTTTCTATTGACAGCAAATATATATATATATATATATATATATATATATATATATATATATATATATATATATATATATATATATATATATATATATAATGAATGAATGTTAGTGCAAAGTGATTATTTAACTTTCTATGCTCTGTTGAACTGGATATTTATTTTGTAACATTCTGAGATTTGTGCCATTTCCAATCGCCCATTCACAGTATTTTTACTGAAGGTATAATTGTTGTGTATGAACTCGGACCCTGGTTGCCAAGCGCCTCTATCATCAAAGAAGGAATTTTAAAGTCAACATTGAAATGATGAATTCAATTATGATTTTGTTGTTTTTTTGTTCCTGTTTGTTCAGTTTCAATGTGTATTGTTTTGTGATCATAGTTATAAAATGCACTCTGTATTAAATAATTATTAACATGAACCATTATAGAGCATATCACTTTCTTTAACACAGTGCTTGAACAGCTTACTATCAAGCCTGCTCTCCTAAAGGAGTGTCCCAGCCCTGCTTACATGCTCGGCACATTCCTCCCCTGAGCCCATCTGTGTACATGCATGATACATACACCCAACAAGGGCTTGGCACTGTCACCACAAGCCCATATTAACAACATACGACGGTGAACACTCGCCCAGTCACACTGCCAAATCTAAACAAAAGCTGTAGTATTAACAGAAGATATTTGTCTTGACCAATGACCATCATAAATAGTATTCAACGAGAGTGTATGCAATTTTGCAATACTATCATTGAGTAGTTTGCCCACGCTACCCAGCTATAACAACTGATCTCTATGCTTAAACTGCACCTTATCTAACAGCTAGGACTCATCTGGATAAGGTCTGCTTTCATTTGTGTGCTTCTCTCTGTAGCTGTACAAGCCTTGAAGATGCAAAACTAATTTGCCTTACAAATACCATTGCAATTAAGTTATTTTCCATGCAAATAGTCATCAGAAATATGTTTTTGAACTGTTTTTACTAGAGATAGCCAAGTTAAAGAATGCCCTTCGACAACCACCAGGTGAGATACAGAGGACTTACGACATTTGTTCTGAATGGGTTACACGTCAGAATTGCTACAAAAGAAAAAAAATGCAATTGTAGGAAGAACAGGAACAGTTTTTTTTTTTTCTTACACTATATTGCACAAAACAAGTAAGCATGAGCACACAATATAACATGAAGGCTAAAGTGGCTTAGTTTACTGTTGGAGTATCTGAATATTTTACTTGCCAGTATTTTTAAAACAGCAATGTTGAACGCGTTTAATATGGCTTGCCATATTTAGGAAAGTCTTCCCTGGCAGTAGCTTTGTTCCGGCTAGTTGAGCCATTCAGTGGAACCATCCACATTGATGATCTTGACATCTGCAGCATTGGATTGCAAGATTTACGCAGTAAACTGTCAGTAATCCCCCAGGATCCTGTTTTTTTTTTTTTTTTATCGGCACAGGAAGGTAATAACTGTTTCATCCTCAAACAGTAATGAATTCTAATAAATCATTTTTCACATACAGTATATAAATAACAAAATACAGCGTTAGCATTCCACAACAAACTGACATTTTAAGTTACTTCAAGAAGAAAGATTCTATTCCCTGAAAAAGTAATACTGGTTTATATGACAAATCCTTTTGAAAAAGGTCTGTATTATATAAAACCAATATTAGTCACTTTCAGTGTCTAAAGGAACATGTATAATGCTTCTGATACAGTTCAAGAGTGCACTATGTTGACCATCACTCACCGTACTAACACAGTGTGACAGGATAGTGACAAGATCATGGCCACGGAAAATGGAAAAATGCAAGAATTATTACTCAGTCTGGCACTTTTCAAATCACTGCCTCTTAAACTCATGGAATAAAACACAAAATGGTGTGTGGTAAATCACACCACTAAGCTGAGTATTGTGATACCTCACAACAAGAACACACCCTAAATTATTGTATTGCTTCATTTTATTATTTGAGCAATACCAAATATAGAGATATCTCGCATACTGACTATACTGGCGAGTGGCAGATTATAGCTACCCATAAAAAAGGTTTGAAAAATATAATTAGGATACCTTATTACTCTGTGTGTAGTGATTCTGTGGTAGCAGGGTGCAACCTGTTTACGAGTGTATCACGTTTAATCTCTGGCCTTTTCAATGGCAGAAAACTGTTTTAACCCTAAGGGTGTAACCAAGGAGATGACCTCTGGAAGTTGGAACCTTCTGCAATGAGTGAGGAAGTCAAGCACTGATATGGTAGAATGTATTATGCCTCTGACTGATGTTATTCCTTGTCTAACTGCCTACCTGTTCCCTAGCCAACCTGTTATCCTCCCGAACCCACTTCTCCAGTGTGATGGATCCTCTCCTGCTGCATGGACGCAAGGTATTACCCTTAAGAAACCTTAGCAGAATTTGCAAATCATCATCTATATTTCTATCAATGACATCACAATGCATTGGAGCAAATATTGCAATATTGGTTATTAATACTTTAATATTTGAGCCACTTCTAGTAGTTGCCAGTAGCTGGTCAATGGGTATGATTAGTGTGATGGAGGTCTGCCACCCGTATTGGGGGTATAGGCTCTTTGTTGTTGTTTAGAACCGTGGGTGTTCAGTGGCTTCGTTGTCATCGAGGAATGTAACCATTCATTTCATTGAGCCCATAGTAAACAAAACCTGAGTATACTCAGTGTTAAAAGAGAAGTGGGACAAACTACTTTAATCAATACTGTGGTGCATTGCGCTTCCATCACTGCAAGGGATTCTTTTATAAAACACTTTTATGGAATAAACGACTACTCCTCCTTTTTTCATTCAAATTTGCTCAAAGGTATAACTAATATAATCTCAGTTCTAAAAATTGACATGTAGAATTACAGAGGATAAAATATTAAGGGAAACGTCAGGTAAGAAATTAAGAAAAACATCAAGAAGTAAAATAGAAAAGGGAATGGTTATAGATACACCATGAAAGAGCTCATTCTGAAATGTCCGAGACATGTTTCAACACCAGAACAAACATACATCTTGTGACCAGGGTTTACAATTCAACCAAATAAGTAAAAAATGGCATTCAAATTCATTGTCTTCCTCAGATTGCCTGAAGACATTGCCAAATGTTATAACCAGAGCACATCCTACCCCAGAACAGGAAGAGAAGAATTCATTACCCAATGTGTGCATTGTTAAGCCAGTATGCATTATTTAAATGTTATGCATCCGTAGTGCAGTGCACAATGAGTCATTTTTCATAGAACACTATTAAGCAATCCTTGATGTGGGAGCTGTACCAGTTCAATCCAGTTTAATATCATTTAGATGGGAACCTCAGGGCTACAGTCAAAAAAATATTGCGGTTTACTTAAAAAGGCAAGGCATTTTTCCATCTTCTTTTTAAAAGTACAGTACTGCTACTTCGATCCCTCAGGAATAAATGAGTTATTGGACATGTTTCCCAAAAAAGCCTCACCATTAATAAATTGAAACTCAATAAACAGGGCGGAATTTGATTATTTTAAAATTAGTCGTGTACCTCAACTGAAAATGCCCTGGTTATTGTATAGTATCCTTCAATGTTACTTTTACTGCAGTACTGGGATGATGAAAACAGTAAATTATTTGCAAAGTAAATCTAAACAACAACAAGAATACATTAATTATGGTGCCTGTGATGTTTTCATACCAACTGGGTTTCAGTTGCTCTGGTGGTCAGAGATAAGAGATGAGGTGGGTTATGGAAATTGTATTGGCCCTTTGGGAGTGTGGCAGTCAGCACACCCATTGCCTTTGGCTTATAAATTATGATCTTAGTTAAATGTACATTGCACAATAGCCTTGCGGGCACTGTATTAAAACAACAGCAGTTAACAGGATTTGCACATTTGACTTTTGGAGACTTACAGTATATATATGTTGTCATTTTGGTACATGTACTGTTTGTATAGTGTTAGACACCTGTGAATCTATTACTGAACATTTGAACATTTTATCTAAAACTGTGATAAGGAAGCACAAAAACATGACTCTAATAAGGCAATATATGGAAAAAGCAGCGGTCACTGCACATATGTCACTTAAACTAGTATTTGACCCTGAGCACCCCCTCATAAAAAAGTAAACCAACTGGAACCTCTTGTTTGGTTTCCTTCTGTACATTATTAACATGTTCTAACAGAAAGCAGTATACACATCTATCTTGGACTATTGTTACACTGAAAGGTGAGAATATCTGGATAATAATCTACAGCGCCACTAGGAGGCAGCAGCTCCCTATCTCTTAAAACAGGGATGCAAAACTCCTTTCCTCATGCTGTTTTTTCAGGCCATCAATTTTTTTATTTTAATTTTTTTTTAAATTATCTTCCCTCTTTTCAGCTTCATTACCATTATGGTGCCTAATGTGCTCCCTCTTGTTTGTGCTATGTTACCTCTATGTTAACTTGAATTTAAAAGGACCAGGAAGCAGCAGGAACTTTACATCCAAAGTAACAAAAATAATGTATCTGCATGTTCCAAATTGACACACAATACAAGCAAAGAATCACGAGAGCTTTACCACAAGGGGACCAGTGATAATATTGCTAGTGCTAGGGATAGTTTAAGGAACAAAAAGGATTTGGTGTAACGATTTGCATGCATATAGTTTTGACTAGCTTTCAATTAACTTCAGTTAATCATTTAAAAATAATCTGATCCTAATAACCAGTAACATATTTTCAATTCTGGGCTATGACCCTTCGTGGGCTTTGTATAAGGGTTGATATTAAAATATCTCATTACCTTATGCAAATAGAGTTAATTAGAAAGCCCACGTTAAGGGAAATAATGATCCTACGTAATTAGACCCAGTTACGTCTCACAATGTCACAGGGCACCGACTGACCACCTGCATCCAGAAGCTTTTTAAAATGTGTATCAATCAAAAAAGAGTCATTCAAAGAACCACCACAGTAACGGAGAAATCCAATTCTGTAATCCACCTTTACTCTCCATACAAATCTTATGCCACTGGGGCACTATGTGTCTCTTGTAGTGCTTTAAAGGATGCAGAGAAGCTGAATGAACATCCTTCCAGCTGTACTGTATGCATTATTCATTTTTATTGGTGGGCTAATACAATTGTTCATGGTGTTCTGTGCAGATTGAATTGTTAACAATTGTTGCCTTAGAACAACAATGACTTTTATTATAAATCCAATTATATACATGCTGTTTTTATTACAAAAAAAAAAAATATATATATATATATATATATATATATATATATATATATATATGCATTAAAATAACCATTACTGTGTGTCCAACAAACCTAATACCGTACTTATGAAAACACATAACTTGCATGGTCGTCTGTAGTTATTTTCTATGAACTACCTGAAAGACCTTTTATAAATATTCCCATTAACGACTCATATATTGAATCTGTGCGGAAACAATCCACAGTTCTTCATTGTAACAGTGAGTTATTTTACTTGCTTTTCCAGTCAACAAAAAATGTAAATACATTAGGGGTTATTGGGAAACTAATAAATTACAGTACATTAACTGCCTATATCTTAAATTATTATTAGTATTATTATTACTATTATTCCACTCCTGAAAATAACAAAACAAATAATTCCATACATTATAGTCCCAATACATTCCAATTAATCATCCCCATTCAGGGCTTTCATTATTCCACTTCTTGGTGACCTGTGGCTTCATAAAGGATCTGGCCAGCAGGGGGCGGTATCAAGTAAAAGACTGTTGATCAAATCATACTTGTATTTAATCACTCCTGACAGAGCAGCCTCTGCAAACTTTTCAAAGGGACATGAAGTACAGTGTATGACAGGTGGCAATGTATTTTTGACTGCAATAAGGATTACGCTGCTAAGGCTGAGAGATGCATAGTGTTTATTGCTTCGAAAACTGTCAAAGTGATAAAGAGCAGGCTTTATAACACCGCAAGGTGATGTGGCATCATAAAGGAAGGGTTAATGTGTTCATCTTTATGGAGATTAGTACATGGGCATTTTATCATGATTGAATGACCTGTCTCAAGACCATGGGCATCATTTACTAAACCTCTGCTGCGGCAAAAAAAAAAAAAGCAGCAAGAAAAATAGTGAGGTTTTTTTTAGATGATTTCAACTTTTATCAACAGAAATACACTTGAACTGCTTCTGGTTTTAACATATTTAGCTTTCTTTTTTGTTTTGTTTTACATAAAAATGCATTACATGTTATTTTCAGACACACTAGTAATGAATTTCACATAAAGTGATCATCAGTAGATTGTTTGATAAGTTTTATTGTCATATTTGCAAAGAGGTTTTTTCATTATAGAATTTGTTTTGATTGCTTAAAATCTTGTCAAAATACAACGTTCCATGTGACATTGATTCATCAAAGCTCTTGTATTTACACAAATATTCACCTCACATTGTCCATTTCATACAACTTTCTTTAAAAAAAGCTTCTTTTTTTGTAACTGCACAATTTAGTTCTACTTCAAAGAACCATCTTTGCACGATGTGCCTAGCCCAGTCATAACTGCAGCTTGATTAAATTGGCCAGTAAAAAAATAGAAAATAATAATAATAATAATAATAATAATAATAATAATAATAATAATAATAATAATTTACACAAATTCAAAACAAAGAGATTTTGTAAGGAATTTATTTGGCTACCCTGCTTACAGAAAAACATCAGAATCCACAAAACATAGTGAAAGGTGCACATGCTCTCTACAGAACACATTTACTGATACCATGTTGTATATTTTAAATGAGATTATACACTATATATATATATATATATATATATATATATATATATATATATATATATATATATATACACACACACTGTATGTGTTTAATGTGCTTAGACCATTCAGTGTTAACAAATATACATACTGGCTGTCAAACTTTTTTTTTATTCTGAGCTGCCTGTATTTGTGTTCAAATGACATATTCTTTTTTGATCTACCACCTTAATATTCAATATTGCTCTTTAACCGTTAAACATGTGCTCAAAGTTGCACTTCCTTTGCGAAAACAATTTTGCACACTGGCAGTTGAAAAAAGTTCTATTCATGCAATAATGCAAAATACAGCATACTCAATATTGCAATTTAACTCAAACTATCTCACACACTGCACTATTCATCGGCTCATGTTCAGCTGACTGTGCAGGGGTCATCGTTGCTGGGCTTCACTTCCCCCTCCAGTAAAGTGACCATCACAGACTTGGTCAAGTAGCTTGAAGTTCCTCTTTTGCCCAGTGGAGGGGTGTTGTAAAAAGCGGTCATTTCGTCCTGCAGAGTAAAATGGAAAAGTCAACATTTTTCTACTGCTAAATAGTACTGATCTATTGAAGAACAATTTAAAAAAGTTATTGGTTCCATGCATGTGGCCACAAAGGTGGCAGACAAAAATTAAGTTTAACTTAAGGGCAATGTGTTAGCCGTTAATTACACAGGGGTATTGATTTATGTGATATGCAGGACATGAACGAGCGCTGTGCCCTATGTGGCCATGCGTGTACCCACCTTTTTTTCCATTCCCTCCAGCTTGCTTCTGTCTCTCTGGAAATCATTAAAAGCCTCCTTCACTAGTTTATCCAAATCCACTTTGTCCTGAAATTCCAACTCAGGGTTCCTTTCCAGGACAATGGACACAACCATCAACAGCTGTAAAATTTAACAAAATGACAATTATTTTTAGGCTTTTAGGAAGATGGGAGTCTTTTTGTTGCCGACACTCAGACTGTGATTTGTTTCTTTAATCTATATTAAATGCATAACTTAGCTGCCAAGTTATACATTTGTCTATGAAAATCCTTTCAGTCATTTAAGTCTAGCTGTATGTTCCTTTTTGCAATCTGCTTGCAACGATCCAAGAGGAGCAAAGAGCCATTTAATTCACAGGCAGTAGTTCCTGAAAGCAGAATTGTAAAACTGCAGATCATTTGCCATACCTCAACAATAATTTGTCTGTACTCTGGCTGAACAATATTCTTCAGCATGTCTTCCACCAGCAGAGAAAAGTTCATCTCATACATGGTCATGTCTGACAAAGTGGGTTGCTTAAATAAGGGAGAGAGAAAACAGTCACAGGCACATTAAACACTTCAACAAAAGACAATATTTGAGTGGAAGTAATTCCATCAATTATAATGTTTCCCATGCAAGTGTGCAACAAATAAAGAGGAAGATCTTGCAGTAAGAAATCTTGTGACATATATTATATATACAGTACTGTGCAAAAGTTTTAGGCAGGTGTGAAAAAATGCTGTAAAGTAAGAATGCTTTCAAAAATAGACCTGTTAATAGATTATATTTATCAATTAACTAAATGCAAAGTGAGTGAACAGAAGAAAAATCAAAATCAAATCCATATTTGGTGTGACCACCATTTGCCTTCAAAACAGCATCAAGCATCAACTCTTCTAGGTACACTTGCACTCAGTTTTTGAAGGAACTCGGCAGGTAGGTTGGCCCAAACATCTTGGAGAACTAACCACAGTTCTTCTGTGGATTTAGGCAGCCTCAGTTGCTTCTCTCTCTTCATGTAATCCCAGACAGACTCGATGATGTTGAGATCAGGGCTCTGTGGGGGCCATACCATCACTTCCAGGACTCCTTGTTCTTCTTTACGCTGAAGATAGTTCTTAATGACTTTCGCTGTATGTTTGGGGTCGTTGTCATGCTGCAGTATAAATTTGGGGCCAATCAGATGCCTCCCTGATGGTATTGCATGATGGATAAGTATCTGCCTGTACTTCTCAGCATTGAGGAGACCATTAATGCTGACCAAATCCCCACCTCCATTTGCAGAAATGCAGCCCCAAACTTGCAAGGAACCTCCACCATGCTTCTCTGTTGCCTGCAGACACTCATTCGTGTACGCTCTCCAGCCCTTCAGCGAACAAACTGCCTTCTGCTACAACCAAATATTTCAAATTTTGACTCATCAGTCCAGAGCACCTGCTGCCATTTTTCTGCACCCCAGTTCCTGTGTTTTCGTGCATAGTTGAGTCGCTTGGCCTTGTTTCCACGCCGGAGGTATGGCTTTTGGCCGCAAGTCTTCCATGAAGGCCACTTCTGACCAGACTTCTCCGGACAGTAGATGGGTGTACCAGGGTCCCACTGTTTTCTGCCAGTTCTGAGCTGATGGCACTGCTGGACATCTTCCGATTGCGAAGGGAAGTAAGCATGATGTGTCTTTCATCTGCTGCAGTAAGTTTCCTTGGCCGACCACTGCGTCTATGGTCCTCAACGTTGCCCATTTCATTGTTCTTCTTCAAAAGAGCTTGGACAGCACATCTGGAAACCCCTGTCTGCCTTGAAATTTCTGCCTGGGAGAGACCTTGCTGATGCAGTATAACTACCTTGTGTCTTGTTGCTGTGCTCAGTCTTGCCATGGTGTATGACTTTTGACAGTAAACTGTCTTCAGCAACCTCACCTTGTTAGCTGAGTTTGGCTGTTCCTCACCCAGTTTTATTCCTCCTACACAGCAGTTTCTGTTTCAGTTAATGATTGTGTTTCAACCTACATATTGAATTGATGATCATTAGCACCTGTTTGGTATAATTGTTTAATCATACACCTGACTATATGCCTACAAAATCCCTGACTTTGTGCAAGTGTACCTAGAAGAATTGATGCTGTTTTGAAGGCAAAGGGTTGTCACACCAAATATGGATTTGATTTAGATTTTTCTTCTGTTCACTCACTTTGCATTTAGTTAATTGATAAATATAATCTATTAACATGTCTATTTTTGAAAGCATTCTTACTTTAAAGCATTTTTTCACACCTGCCTAAAACTTTTGCACAGTACTGTATATATATATATATATATATATATATATATATATATATATATATATATATATATATACACACACACACACACACACACACACACACACACACACACACACACACACACACAGTAGGTGCCGGTTATTAGCAACCCTGATAAAGACCATTTTCGGTTATTAGCATTTTCATGGGAAGCAATTCCATCCCATAGACTTTAATGTTACTGGATTTCGTATATTAGCAACTGTCTGCCGCTTAATGACAACTTTTTTTTTTTTTTTTTTTTTTACAATTTCTATTTCTACGACACGCACACGAATACATTGCGCGCACGCATCACAGCGTCTATTTGTGTATCACTTTTCAGAAGCGAATACTGTATCAGACAGCGAACCCGAAGAACCTTCGCTTCAAGAACAGTTGCGTGCTGTGGACACTTTTCGCAGGGTATGCCAGAATCGTGGCTTTGAAATTGGCTACAAAGCTGCACACAAAATTGAGAGTGATTTACAGCTGGAGGTGGCCAAATCATAAAAAAAAAAAACATTGGACAACTTCTTTTAAAATTATGCTTCTGTACTAAATGTAAGTTCTGTATACCAAGTTTGTTTACTGATTTTAAGGATATTGATAGTACGTTGTTGTAGTACAATGTGTACAATACAGTACTGGGTACACTTTTTTGTTTTACACATCCATGTAATATTAGTAAACAGTTGTTTGTTCTTATATTTGGTGTTTTTTGTGTTTATTTTTAACACTGTAATTAACCAAGATGTGTATTTCAGTTTCTACAGCTGTAGTATACATCGTTTTTCCATATACATACACTTGAAAATGTGGCTTTTCGCTTAATAACAACGTTCGGTTAATAACAACTTTTTGTTAGGAACCGAGAGGTTGCTAATAAGTGGTATATATATATATATATATATATATTATAAGCCAAAGATGACAAGTGTGCTATGACGACACACTACAGTGGTGATACTACAATGTAAAAACAGCAACGGAAATAATATAAGAAAATCCCTCCGATCCCATGAGCCAATCGTCAACTTTTTACACCCAGGAACTCGAGAGTGGATGTCTGCAGGCTACTGGCCTCTGGAGGACAAAGACCAGCCCAGCAAATCCTCCCCCCCCCAGAGTCCCCAATGAAGACCGGCTGCCTTGCACAAACAGGATTCGAACTTGCAATCGAATGACTTTTACCAGGTGAGCCATTTGGGGACCCGTCGCTGATATTCTTATAGAAGTTTTAAACCAGAGGTGGCCAAAGTTAGCCTTTCCACTCCTGGTGTTTGTTCCAACCTTGTTCTAAATTGAACCAACTTTCAGACACTGTTATATAACAGATTAAACATAACAAAACATGTTTTCCAGCAAATGTCCTATTATTCATTTGCTTTCAAGGGCTCATCTTGTAGAGCTATTTGCAAGAACTGCTGGGAAACAAAACTGAACAGATAACAGCCTGCTGTGTATTTAAGGCATATCTCTTAGGCCACATGGGACTTACTAATCAGCAGAAGCAAATTCTTGCCAACATTTCACTAGTCAAACAGATTGAAATTCATTACAAAGGGATTACAAATGGACAACTATACACTGAGGTTTATGCGGCATTAGTGGCGATTTGGGCAGAGGACAGTAAACATACTGTTATTTAAAAGCGTGCAAAATAAGAGCATTATATTCAGAATTAGCATTCTAATCTCATCTAATAAATAAACTCTTTAAATTGATTATCACAACAACATTTATTAACACAGCAAACATATCTCTTTTAAGAATACTAGTTGTAACAATTATTTATACAAAATGTATGTTATGCAATGTTTTGCTGTACTTTCTAGCTTGAAGAGATCAGTCAAGTTAACCCAGTAGAGCTGCAATTAGACTGATATCTGGTGACATAAATTATTTGTGAATTACAATATAGGAGCACACAAATATTATTATAATAATTTAGAAGGGGAATAGTCAGTTTCCTTAAATGCCATAGGAGCCCTAATATCCCCCAGATTTCTCACTTGAAGGACAGCACCTCCAGAAAATCTTACCTGTGGAAGATGTGTGCCAGCAACCATAATGCCATTTGGAGTCCTCTCCAAAATCTGCCACAGTCTGTCATAGAATCCCAGAGGAGTTCGGTTAAGGGAGCCATCAATTTGCCGCCTATTCAACCAGCACCTTAAAAAACAAAATTGTAGCCAAAATTATGAATCACAGGCGGGTATGAAAGTGGCTGAAAGCTTCTCAAGGTTAAGAGACATATTCCCCCTTGATTACGTAAGATCTGCCACTTACAATAGTGTATAAACCATTACCGAAAGCATTGGAACACAATGCATGCTACTTTAGTTCTGATTAAACATAACAAGAGTAATTAGCATGATATAACAAGAAAGACGAGTCATGGGGAATGATGCAAGTGTGATTTAATACTCTAGTTAGCTACAGTAGATTATGCTGAAGCTCCAATATTATTTCAGTGCAACAGTTTTGTAATTAAGTCTGCTGGATGGAGACAGCTGGTTTTCTCCACCTTCCTTGATGCTGAGGCTGTAGAACATCCAGGAGAAGCTGTTTGATTTCACTAGGTGACAGCTGGTATAAGTCCTGGGCTGGCATGTCTCCTGCACGGATTTTCAGTTCATGTTTCATGGCATGGATGATCCATCTGCAAAGAACAAACAAGCTTTTCAAACACACCTTTGTGCACTCGGCTTATTATTTATTTTATGTCGTCCACTAATCATTCTTAAAGGGTGTAATTATAACACATTTTCCACAATGACGTGTAGCAAAAATGAAGGCAATCTCCTGGAAGAAATGATTTTCATGGTTTTGTAGTTCACTACAGTTTTAGGACTAAACTAAAATAAATAAGATATGAAGAATAATGCTATCCATGCAAACAAAAGGATACGTACAAGTACTAAAACGCTTTACTAATTTAGTACCTTTATTATTTTTTCATCTAAAAAAGGACAACTGGAGCTGCCAGCATCTGTTAGTTCCCTGTTAGCGTCAGCAACCTGAACAAACATACCCAACTCGTATTTTCAGCATGCCACTGAAGAGTTCTGGGGAGTTGGAGATGATCCAGCCGATGTGAATGACAAGCTCTTGCTGAACAACCGCTTCTCGCTCACCGTAGGGATTGCACTTGCTATAGATAATGTCCTTGATGACTCCAGGAGACAGAGGATTACAAATCACCTCCTCTTCATGACTGAAAACACCTAAAGTAACCTGGTAAAAACAAAACACTTCTGCCCTGTAGTTTTATGACTTTACATGACATGTTCAGTGCACCACTAACTATTAAAAATAAATAAACATTTATATTGCATGAAATAAATAACAGACTGCTATTAGGAAGTATACCTTGAAACATTGATCAGTGTGCATATCTAAACCTAAATGTAGTACTTCAAAACATGGTAACAATTATTTATAGGTACAAGGCAAAATTAATACAACAGCAACAAAGTTTTGGGATTGAAATAAGCACCCCATTGCACAGCGATTTGATCCTACATATACAATATTCATAATACACTATCATCACATGTTGAAAAGACGATTGTGACCAAAGTGAATGACAATTGTGTGGCTTCAGCACAATTGTGTGGCTTGAGCGAGCAGTGTAGAGAGGGTATTAATCACGCATGAGCTCTAGACTTAGGAAATAAGTTACAGGCTCTGGTGTGTCTTAATAGTAAACCTGAGGTGGATCAATATATAAAATGGGAGTCCTAGTTCCATTCAGAAATCTGATCAATCTCCTCACTGTAGATGGTAAAGACTATTTCTGAACATGCTCCCTACTTCTTCAATGTCTTGAAAGGCCAAATACAATAAGATTCCTGGAGGCAATTAACCTCCAAGCTTCACCAGTGATAAGAGCAATATTAAGTGCATCACACTTTTATGAAGTTACAGGTCGAGTTTAACTCAAATATGGAGGTCATGTCACATTAATATATTAATTAAGAAAAGGTCACACATTAACAGGTAAGGCATGTGGAATTGAAAGTATGGATACATTTGAAATTATATTATGTATTGAAACAACATAGCTACATTTTGCCTGCATTTAGCAACGTATAGCAGTAACAGAACAAATCAGTTGGAACAAAATATGCAGAGTGTGCATTTGCTATATAATGAAACCTTTCATTTTTGTATTACTGATTAATTATGTTATGATTTCTCTTTTTTTAAAATAAGAAATCAGTGAGCATTAAAAATCCAAATCCAACCTTTGTTTAGGTAAATACTCATATTCTCATAAAAATTCTAGAAATGTTTTAACTTACCTGCTTACCCTGCACTAAAACATTAGTAATAGACGGTGCAAGGCTGTCCACTAGTTTACCTAACAGACTGGCAGCTAGTCGTACAACAGACCTGGTGAATAAAAAATAAAAAAAACAAGGTAATCCTACAAGGAAATAATAGGGCCACTGAATTAATTGATATTATTTCAGTATTTAGTTCAGACAGAGACAGGCACAGTCTAGTTTTATGAAAGCCTATTTTTGGAAGAGATAAAGTGGGTACTTAACACTCATAGCAGCAGTTCAGTCAAATACATCGGGCTGATACCGATTCAGCAACAATATACTGGTCTGGTCGACAAAGACTACTCTAGTCTAATTATGACCCAGACTGCACAATTCAGTCTCAGTGAATTACTTTCCAAAAGCCCCGCATAAGTCTTCATTACCAAACCTGTCCTTCAAAATTAAAATAGCTCTACTTCAAATACCACACCAATTCTAAAGCCCTGCTTTTCTATGTAAGGGTGACAGGGCAATAGTGTATCTTAAATGAATGTCAATTCACAGATACTTAATCTGAGTACTCAAATTATAGACTAACCAGTTTCATGATTGGTGCTGATTTGGAGTTGATAACATAATGAAAATACTTGCAATATATTAACACAGTATATAAAATGCAAAACCCGTGGCCTTCAAAAGATCTGACTTTTGTCTCTCAATTAATAGCATACATGGACATCAAACGTCAATAATACATTCACTGAAACTCTGTGTTATTTCCTGAGGTTAAAAAAAAAGAAAAAGATAAACCTTCAGGGTCTACTTGTTAAATGCATGAATTTGTGTGCTGCGAAAAATGAAGACTCCAATTACATTGTTCGCTGTAGCACAGAATTGCTCATGACTTTTGTGAATTCAGGCTCTTTGCCTGCAATTTCTTCTTAGACAGGCCATTAAATTCTAACATCAGGCAGCAATATGTGGAACAATGAACGGGGAGGACTCCTTGCAAATCTACCAACAGCACTTTTCTCTGTAGCACCATCCAACTACTGTCCGGTCTTTAGCTTCTGTGAGCGGACAAGACGGGACTTGGTTGAAAGAACCACATTACAACAGAATCTTAATGTATTTTAAATCGACAGCGGTGAAGGGGTTAACCAAAGTTCTGATTAGTTAGTAAGCGATCCTATTGAAAAGCACTTATTTGGAAGCTTTGATAACTGCATGACTGAGCAGTGCTAGACAAGCTTTCTGAGTCACATGCAGTAACGTTTCAAGAACCCAGTACATTACCTGCTTGCCATCTACAACCAAAGTAATAATATGTGGAGCTATAGAGGAGGCAAGCTTCTTTGTTAACGGAGCAGTGTAACACACAACCAACCTAGAGTTTTATTCCCAGTATTTACAAGGGAAAAGTTACACAAACAAACACACACACAAACAAAAAAGGGAGAAAGTTGTAAACATTATGCCATAAATTTAAGATTTTTGATAAAATATAACAATACGGGAACCGGACCAGTGAAAAAAATAAAAATAAAAACTAACCCTAATATTAAATTTTAATTATGGTGCTGCAAACCTTATACCAGCTTGATCCATGTTAACAGTCACCTCACAATAGCTTTTTATTAAAATATTTAGACAAACTTTCTCTTTATGCATGCAGTCATTTCAGCATTACCTCCCGCACTGTTACTTAAATATACCACTTCATGCATTTTAAGAAATTCTAATAGGTTTGAAATAAATAATGCAAAGGATGCTGACCAAAGTTTTCTGGTTCCAGCTCTTCTGTAAATTCTCTCCAGCAGATCCATGACAGTGCCTTGAAGAGAAATAGTAACACAGAATGTTCTTTCACTTATTTATGGTACAAATAAAATGGCATTTGAATGGTTCACTTTTAAATAGGTGATCCGACATCATGTTTTTGATCCAACAACATATTCCTAATTTCATGCTCAGTTAGCATGCCCAATTCAACTGTTGCGCACATTTCAGTGTTATTCATATATTTTGGACAACAGAATGATTCATCCAAAGTTTAAAACAGCTTCAATAATTATCTTCTATAGTGCCAGAATACATACCTAATACATTACTCTGCTATTAACTTGCAGAGCACACGGATGCAGTTTTGTACTTAAAATATATATATATATATATATATATATATATATATATATATAAAAGACACACACACACACACACACACACACACACACACACACACACACACAATAGCAAAACCGGGACGATTAACAATTTTACTGTTTCTGACCGGGACAACAAATTAAGGATATTATTGATACCATTTCAAAAATTCAATCCAGGAATAACTCTACTTACTTACTTGTGACAAGTAAAGGATTTTAAAAAAAAATCTTCTAGTCTTTTTATAAAACACATTTTATTATTTTCTAATTATTCTATTGTTATCATCTGGAGTAAATGTACCTTATGGAAATTAAATATTATATAAATACACCAAATACTAACGTTTCTCAGTATCCACGGTTCGGGATTATAGCCAGTGATAAAATGCTAAATGACTCATGGTTTATTAATCATGATTATTGATTTATAATAGAACTTAACTTACTTGTAAATATGATCAACAAGGTTTGAAAAAAAAAAAAGAAAGAATTATATATATCTTTGATGCTTCTGTTGTTATTGTGTTCTTAGTACTGGGCCTGAAAAATCAACCATGGACTTTTTTTGGACTGTATATGCAATTACTTTTTAAACTTTAATACCTTCTTTAGTATAGAAATCAGGGCCTTCCCTTTTCAATAGTAAATTGGCAAGGAGAGCTTGGCTTGCAAGGCAGCTGCAGTCCTGGAAACAGAAGAAACTGGTTAGCAACATACTGGTGGTTACAAAAAGGGAGACAAAACCGACCCAGGTAACTACAGACCAATAAGCCTGACTTCTATTATATGTAAACTTATATAAACTACAATAATAAATGGAAAATTACCTATATAGTAACAGTATCCTGGGAGACAGTCAGCATGGTTTTAGGAAAGGGAGATCGTATCTAACTAGCCTGCTTCATTTTTTTGAGGATGCAACAATGGATCATTGCAAAGCATATGACATGGTTTATTTAGATTTACAGAAAGCTTTTGACAAAGTCCTGCATAAAAGATTAATTCTCAAACTGAACGCAGTAGGGATTCAAGGGAGTGGTTAACATGTAGAAAACAGAAAGTACGGATTAGAAGAGAAAACTCAAAATGGAGCGAGGTAACCAGTGGAGTACCACAGGGATCAGTATTAGACCCTCTGCTCTTCCTAATCTACATTAATGATTTAGATTCTATTATAGTAAGCAAACTTGTTAAATTTGCAGACGACACAAAAATAGGAGGAGTGGCAAACACTGTTGCAGCAGCAAAGGTCATTCAAAATGATCTAGACAGCATTCAGAACTGGGCAGACACATGGCAAATTACATTTAATATAGAAAAGTGTAAGGTACTGCACGCAGGCAATAAAAATGTCCATTATAAATACCATATGGGAGACTGAAATTGAAGGAATCTATGAAAAAGATCTAGGAGTTTATGTTGACTCAGAAATGTCTTCATCTAGACAATGTGGAGAAGCTATAAAAAACAACAAAATGCTCAGACATACAGTACTGTGCAAAAGTTTTAGGCAGGTGTGAATAAATGCTGTAAAGTAAGAATGCTTTCAAAAATAGACATGTTAATAGATTATATTTATCAATTAACTAAATGCAAAGTGAGTGAACAGAAGACAAATCTAAATCAAATCCATATTTGGTGTGACAACCCATTGCCTTCAAAACAGCATCAGTTCTTCTAGGTACACTTGCACAAAGTCAGGGATTTTGTAGGCATATAGTCAGGTGTATGATTAAACAATTATACCAAACAGGTGCTAATGATCATCAATTCAATATGTAGGTTGAAACACAATCATTAACTGAAACAGAAACTGCTGTGTAGGAGGAATAAAACTGGGTGAGGAACAGCCAAACTCAGCTAACAAGGTGAGGTTGCTGAAGACAGTTTACTGTCAAAAGTCATACACCATGGCAAGACTGAGCATAGCAACAAGACACAAGGTAGTTATACTGCATCAGCAAGGTCTCTCCCAGGCAGAAATTTCAAGGCAGACAGGTGTTTCCAGATGTGCTGTCCAAGCTCTTTTGAAGAAGAACAAAGAAATGGGCAACGTTGAGGACCGTAGACGCAGTGGTCGGCCAAGGAAACTTACTGCAGCAGATGAAAGACACATCATGCTTACTTCCCTTCGCAATCGGAAGATGTCCAGCAGTGCCATCGGCTCAGAACTGGCAGAAAACAGTGGGGCCCTGGTACACCCATCTACTGTCCGGAGAAGTCTGGTTAGAAGTGGCCTTCATGGAAGACTTGCGGCCAAAAAGCCATACCTCTGACGTGGAAACAAGGCCAAGCGACTCAACTATGCACGAAAACACAGGAACTGGGGTGCAGAAAAATGGCAGCAGGTGCTCTGGACTGATGAATCAAAATTTGAAATATTTGGCTGTAGCAGAAGGCAGTTTGTTCGCCAAGGGCTGGAGAGCGCACATGAATGAGTGTCTGCAGGCAACAGTGAAGCATGGTGGAGGTTCCTTGCAAGTTTGGGGCTGCATTTCTGCAAATGGAGTTGGGATTTGGTCAGAATTAATGGTCTCCTCAATACTGAGAAGTACAGGCAGATACTTATCCATCATGCAATACCATCAGGGAGGAATCTGATTGGCCCCAAATTTATTCTGCAGCATGACAACAACCCCAAACATACAGCGAAAGTCATTAAGAACTATCTTCAGCGTAAAGAAGAACAAGGAGTCCTGGAAGTGATGGTATGGCCCCCAGAGAGCCCTGATCTCAACATCATCGAGTCTGTCTGGGATTACATGAAGAGAGAGAAGCAACTGAGGCTGCCTAAATCCGCAGAAGAACTGTGGTTAGTTCTCCAAGATGTTTGGGACAACCTACCTGCCGAGTTCCTTCAAAAACTGTGTGCAAGTGTACCTAGAAGAATTGATGCTTGATGCTGTTTTGAAGGCAAAGGGTGGTCACACCAAATATGGATTTGATTTAGATTTTTCTTCTGTTCACTCACTTTGCATTTAGTTAATTGATAAATATAATCTATTAACATGTCTATTTTTGAAAGCATTCTTAATTTACAGCATTTTTTCACACCTGCCTAAAACTTTTGCACAGTACTGTATAGTGAAAAGTGTTGAATTTAAATCAAGTGAAGTAATGTTAAAACTTTACAATGCATTAGTAAGACCTCATCTAGAATATTGATTTCAGTTCTGGTCACCTCACTAAAAAAGGATATTGCTGCTCTAGAAAGAGTGCAAAGAAAAGCAACCAGAATTATCCTGTGTTTAAAAGGCATGTCATATGCAGACAGGCTAAAAGAATTGAATCTATTCAGTCTTGAACAAAGAAGACTACGAGGTGATCTGATTCAAGCATTCAAAATTCTAAAAGGTATTGACAATGTCGACCCAGGGGACTTTTTCGACCTGAAAAAAGAAACAAGGACCAGGGGTCACAAATGGAGATTTGATAAAGGGGCATTCAGAACAGAAAATAGGAGGCACTTATTTACACAGAGAAATGTGGGAGTCTGGAACCAACTCCCCAGAAATGTTGTTGAAGATGACATCCTGGGATCCTTCAAGAAGCTGCTTGATGAGATTCTGGGATCAATAAGCTAACCAACCAAATGACCAAGATGGGCCAAATGGCCTCTTCTCGTTTGCATCCTTTCTTATGTTCTTAAATGAAGGTAGCACTTTAGATTATAGGGTATACATAACAATGGTAATAACTGGGTGACAATCAATGGTTTCAGCTTGTAGTATATGTGTAATTACATGGAAATGCCTTGTGGCATGGTGTTGTAGTGTAATTATATTAGGTAACAAAATGTTGTTCACAAGGCCATTTCTATGAAATCGTACAGTGGTTACCATGTACAAGCAGGAACCATTGGTAATTATTGAAATGTATTTACATGGCTATTCAAGTCTAAAATGCTACCAACATAATGTTGCTTTAAATAATGTATTTTTAGCCTTGGTGTGATTTAAATAAATACAATACATCTGAGATTATGACAGCTCTCCTGATGCTCAGTGTAATTTACAATGAGTTGTACATGAGCTCTTGTTCAGTGGCATGCTGGGGTATCTCTTTACCATGCCACCCCGCTTCCCCCATATACCTTGCAGCACATGCTGGAAATACTGTCATAACAATCAAGTCCAATTTGGATTATTTGTAGGTGCAGAATTAGAACCATTTGCTTTCACACAATTGACTTACATCAAGTTTTTGAAGGATCTCGAACGTGGGTGTTTGCTTCCAGTCATTGATATTGATCTCAGGCTGCTGCTCCAGGTCAGATGCATTCGGGGTGCTGGTCTGTCGCTTTACCTTTGAGTGCTTGGGTAGTTCCAGCTCCTCAAAACTCTTAAACTGTGGTAGTCTGGGGAAAAAAATAAATAAATAAAAGTACTTAAACAAGCATACTTTCTCAAAAGGATTGGCTCTATACGATGAGAATTTTGCCTACAAGTCATGACCAAAAATGAAATATTTACTATGGAAGTTGATTCACCTTTCATAAACTATAATAGGTAATTGTTCCTACTTTACAATTATTTATTAATGTGAGCACAATCTTTAAACAATATTATCTTTTCATATTTATCAAATCTCATAATACTAAACGACATACTGAAGAATTAAGTTGTTTAAAGGTTACATTACAAAATGGGTGCAAAGCAGGAAAAATGTGCTTAATACACATGGAAAAACAAATTATTATGTGTCAATAGAAAAGTTAATTTCTACATGCATGACTTACTCTTCTGATTCGTTAACTCGTAGAAAGTCTAACTGCTCCACCACTGCTCCAGATATCAAAGTCTGAAAGATTCACAGAAGAGCCAGATCAACTGCAGGAACTCAAATAGAAAGTGCAATTGTATTTCACACGGCTATTCCCCTGACCGGTACTGTCAGCTCATTTTCTATCCCATTCAATAAAATCAAATAAAGCATTCTTTCCATACAAATGGATAGTAATTTGAAAGATCAGTAGTGACTTTACACACCAAGGTATTTATATAAAAAAAAAATTATTCAGACAGCATATACAGTACAAGGACAAAGAATGAAAATGGAGTCTGTTTTGTTTGTAGGAAGTAAAAATGCCTAAGTGTACACTAACCTTTAATCTATACATTAGTATTCCAAAATGATAATAATAATAATAATAATAATAGTAATAATCATCGTCATAAATTATGTCTGTAAACAGATAAACAAATGGACTACATTATACATAATTTGCAGGATAAGAAATACCTGCAGTCTGTCCACATGAACCTTGACTCCCCCCACATTTCCTTGCTTGAAGGAAGCCAGCATGTCCAAGACTGGATTGAATCGACTGCCCCTAAATGTTTCAAATATTAACACAATTGTTATACAGAAAGTTGGAAACAGGAGTATGAATGAAGACTTGTAGATGTCTATGTGATCCTTCACTTTTCAGCTTGTAATGACCAATGCAAGCCTTCTTATTAGATTGTATGAGACACTTACTTTACATGTTATTTCCCCGATTGCATAATATTAGCAAACATATCCATGCCTGGTGGGCTTTTATTATCCTTTGAAAATATTCATCAAAAGGGGCAGAAGTGTAAACTATGGCTCAAGGGAACATACTAAACAAGTATGTCAGAGTAGGGAGAGGGTGGAATTACAGGCCCCTGCATAATAGGGTTGGAAACCCTGCAGTCAGGGCTGTGTGAAGCCGTGTGGTTGGGAGAAGAAAAAGGTACTGTGTGTTAAAGTGTTGTGTGACTGGTAAACAGCTTAGCTGTCCAGTGTGGTTAGTTAGAGGGGAAAAAAAAGGTTTAATTTAGCACTCCATGTGGGAGTTGTGTTTTGTTTTATTCCTGGGTGGGAAGCAAGTCATGTGATCTACCCAGGATCACTGTTATTAGTGTGCAGGGCAGGTCTCCAGGTTCATGCTCCCTCAATGATGATGGAAGTTACCCATAAAGGTGTACCTAACAAAATAAATAACAATCCATACTTTCCATTAGCTTTAGTATAATTTTCACAACTTTTTATTGTGAACTGTAGTAGGGGTTGTATTTATTAAGGCTGTCTTAAAATTGGGCCACACTGGCTCAAGGACAAGTGTAGCTGTAATACATCTGCTAGTAGGACAGTGGGGGCTCTTATACTCTCAGCTCTACTTCCTTGACAGTGGGTCAAACTTAAGATACATAATAATATAATTTTAACTACCAAGGATAAAGAAAGTTGTTCCAAAATATAAGATGGTAATGCATTCTATATGTGGAAATATATTTAAAACAACCATAATAGTTCTAACAGATGAGGCCACCTCAGGTTAACAGTCTTTACCTTATATTGTCTTCTCGAATAAGCACAAGGAACAGAGGGCGCCCATGCATTTTCCAATACTGCTTGATAAACTGCAATGCATTCTGCAGAGAAAAAAAAAATTGTACCAGTATATCCGAAAGGTAAAATGAATTTATCAGGTCAGGAGACAAGGTAGGAGTTTCATCTCAGAATTCTTGAGCATACTGTGTTGCCGGATCATTTTTTCAAAAAGAGTGCAGTGTTTAATGGCCTATATAACTTTAGCACACCATTACCAGATTTTTGACAATAAAGACATAATGGTGTGCATTTTTGGTCGAGTTTACCTTGATATCATCAATCAGCAACATGACATCCTGGGACATATAGAAGTCACTTAAATCAAAGACGATCGGGTAGCAAACCACAGTCTTTCCTAGGATTCGATAGATCTTTAAAAGGGGAGAAAAGACAAAGTTACCTGGGTCAGCAAAGATAAATCACTCCAAGAGAAAGAGATATACACCTGTATCACAGGAAATAAAATAAAGATCCAAGAGTGTTTTTAAGTAGGATATAGTCTGCTAATATACTGGGTACCATTATCCACTATTCAATATGACACAGTATGTACTTCTAAGTGATATTTGTACTTTACAACTTTAATATATGTTGTGTGTTGCTTTAAAACTATGGGGAATAAGCTGAAGTTGCAAATATGTTCATGAGATACAGTACAGTAAATACAACTGATCTTACCTTAGATGTTCCAATACACCCAACAGGTCTCTCTGGTCGTCCGGACAATCCCAGCTTCTGGTTTGCTGCCAGGTGACGATAAGCCTGGAAAATGTTTAATGCACAACTGATTTTGGCAGTAAAATATCTGAATGAACTCCTTGTTTTGGGGTTTTTTTTGGTCACGTGATGTCCCTTTAAAGTTATATTGAGCCAACTCTGTTTCTTAATTAAACTCTTGAAAAAGGGTTGATTGTGAAACAAGATCACTTTTGTTTTTTCTCCCGTAACTGATCAGAATATCAAAATCTTTTTTATTTATCTGACCGGAGGGTCCAGTATCCCAGACAAAAGAATCAATGCTTTGAATTTCAAAACAGATGACTTAAAGCCGAAAGGCAAAAAAAAAAGAAAAAAAAGAAAAAAGAAAAACATAATCCATGCACAATGCAAAATGAATGACCCTTTTCAGCTACTACTAAATGTTGGAGAAATATGGAACATCACATATTGATTATTTTCAAAAATGTATTATAGCTAAAAACTTAAGTTATTCCTTCATAAAATTTTTGTCATCGGTGACAGGTTTGGCCTACTATGAGCATTTGCTTTTCAAGTTTATTGCTTTTGAAATGTTAGCTTGGAAGCTGAAACTGTAGTCACTGTGTGGCAGGACGGAAGCCCTTCTGGTATAAGGTGTGTGTGTGTGTGTGTGTGGACAAAACACGTGGGAACATGGCTGGGGCCATAATTGAATGATTAATGGGCAATGAGGCTCCAGCCACAGGTGTATAGAAGGGGAATCACAGGTGTTAAGATGTTAATGTTGTTGTTTGTGAAGGTGCGTGTTGCTGTCCTGTTTATGTCTGTGAGTTTTTGTGTAGACCTTTTGTTTTGGCCCTTGCGCTTTTTATTTGGTAATGTGTTTTGTTTAGTGCTCACACTGTACTTGTTTATTAAACGTGCATGATAGCGCTTCACTGCAGCTTTCTTGTCTCCGAGTCTCTCTCCCTGCCGGTATTATCTTGGGCCGTGACGCTACCCTGTCACACACTGGTCAAGTGATCAAACCAGTCCAAGGGACGGGCCTTTATGCTTTTTCTAAGGTTTTATAATTCTTTCATTGACAGATACAAAAAAGATGGTTACAGATGGCATTCCTGTATTTTTTTCATATATAAATCAACAAATGTCAGGGTTTTGTTTTGTTTTTAGCTTTGGGGGCTGGTTATCTGACCCACCCCTAACATATCAGACACATCCCCCATTACTATGGTATTAAACTGCGATGCAGGGGGACTGGAGACCTTTAGTCTCCATTTATTCATCCATCATTAATAACTGTCAGGGCAAAAACAAGTCTGTTCTGTTCCTTTTTTAAGCAGTCGTCCATGGTGTTCACACTTGCCCATAACGATACAACTAGAGAGACTGGGAAGAGACAGTAAGAGAAGCCTTTGGTTGATCTAGACTTAGTAAAATCGTAGGCATGCAAAGTATTAATACTGTGGTTGAAGGTATAAATACATTTTGGTTTATAAACATATTTTTACAATATAAAAGTTGCATTTATTATTAGTTATATAAAACAATGCTGGTTCCATTGTCATTTAAATGCACAGTGAGTAGGCAGAATAGTGTTTTACACCACAGATGTGTATAGCACTACTTCACTTGTCACTCAGAATACAATAGCTTCCAGGGTCAAAGGCACCCACACATTGTAACCAGAGAATACATTGATCCCTAAATAAATAGCAAGGTTTGCTAAAACATCGAAAACCTAAATTATTTGAAGAAAAGAAAAAAAGACGTGGGGAAAAACTGTTAGTTGGACAAATGTCTTTCACCCCACCTTCCACATTACAATTACTACTATGTATACCTATTAAATTAAGTTTAATTAGGCGAAATAACTGCATATTCAAAAGTATGTTAATATAATACATATAAAAGGTCATGTTATTTTTTATATTTAAATGAGGACCCAGCTGGCACGTGTTTGATGCTGTTTTAAACCAGCACTACCCAATACTGTACAAAAATGTATTAAAATAAAGAACAAGTTGTTCTTTCTTTACTTTCTTTATCAGTAGCACTAAATGGAGCCCTATAACCCATAGTTTCCTCTTTCATGATAAACTGCTAACAGAAAGAGCAGTGGATCTGAGAGAAAAACAACTGTGACTAATCCAATGTGCACGATGAAAACAGAATTAAAGGGAAATCATTTATATATAAAAAAAAAAGGTTAACTATTCTGTGTAAAATGAATTGCATTCACAATCAAATTAAATCTACAGTAAATAGCCCCTGGAATTGACCATAACATAGCAACAGTGGGACTGTGAGGAGTTACCTTAAAGGCATGGCTGCACAACTGCAGTCAGTGCACACTGTAGAAATATTTGATGTTCACTTCATTTGTTTAAATGAAAAGGTTCAAGGTTCATTTGACTGCTTTTGCTGTAGAAATATCATTAGAATGGCAAACACACAAATCAGGGCATGTACTGCACACATTTCTGTATAACTACCTACAGTATATAAGACAGCTACAGACACGTAGCCATGCGATTGAGCTTTAAAAGTAACTAAAATTGACTTGGAGTTGTGCGGAATGGGGAGGTAAATTAGTTTGATTATCCAGACTATAACAGATACTGTCATAGAGTTATAAACCCTAGCAGTTAAAGCTAGTCAGTTACCCTCCCCTCTCCATCAAGCTAAATCTTCAGACCACTGGATGGTACCTCTCTGATTAAATATAGAATAATATGCACAGAGGATAGTTGGAAAACAGTACGGTGGGGCTATGAACAGCCTACTAAATTACCTTGACAAGCTCCTGCTGTGGCCATATTTGTATAGGTTCTACCTGCTGAGGAGTTTGGGTCTGTATACCATAGGTGTTCAGGAAAACTTGCAGTCTGTAAAACAAAACCTAAGTGATTCAGTGTCAGCTTTAATAAAATATACTGCAAGTATGTATGCATGCATGTATTTATGGATGGATAGATAGATGAATATGTTATTCAATTTCAACATCACCATATCACAGTTACTGTAAAATGCAGCATCAGGTTCCAGTAAAATGGCATTCTTCTGCTGGCTACTGCACGCAAGAAAGGTGCATAACAACACTGCGACGTGTAAGGATGTCCAGCAGACATTCACCACATACCGCTGGCTCTCTGCAATCAGGGCCACGTGAATCACCACATCGTTTTCAAGAGGTCCCTGAAAAACACAGAACGAGGCTGGGTTAGCATCTGGTATTCAGTTCTTGTTAGCACAATTGCAAGATTTTTATTAACTGGCGCAGGGAAACAATTACAAAATTAACCCCTCCTTTCAGCAATTCATTAAAAGGCAGAGATATATGGCACATCTAATTCCTTCACTGACAGCTCTTAACTGCCTATTAATCAGACAAACTGCACAGACAGGATAACAGCTCAGCATGCAACCGAGAGCTATAAATCTAAACAAGAACCAGAGGGGCCTTACTGTCGTTGATAGTGTGCATGACTTAGGATTTGAGGTATGCTGCCATGGCTGATTAAGAACAAGACTAATCTACAGTATAGGACATTCTCTAGATATCTGAAAAGTGTTAAAATAAGAGAAAATGAAACAGAAATGTTTAATTATATAATGTATTTGTATACAAAAATGAAAATCCATGCATTTTGCGATCCAATTTTGATGGCTGCTCATCTGTTATTAGACATCACATCGTTCAATAAACCTTTTTTATTGTATACTATATGTGTACAGAATCAAAATTGACAACAAATATGCATAACAACAATTGTATTATAAAATCCATTCTTTCAATTTAAAATGTCAAGATGATTTATAAACCAATAGTTATTTTTCTTACAGTAAAAATCGATAACACACCTGTTACTTTGGTTTGCCATTTTGCAACACAATAGATTTTCTACATGACTTGCATAGTTTTATTAGAAAACACTATGTAAGAAACCAAATGTTAATTGATTAAGTTAAATGGACTGAAGAAAAAGGCAAAGAAAATTATGCATGGCTTCTAGTATCTGAAAATGAAGTTTCTGAGGCCTTGGTTTTATTGACTTACAGTAAATGGACAAATGATCAACTGAAACACAATTATGAGAAATATTTTTGCACATCGCAAAATGTCAGCACTGTCACTGAAAGGCCAACTTTTCATGGCTTAATTAAAGTGAGAACTGATAAACGTTATGAGAAAGTACACAATCGTTTCTGCTAGTGCCTTCTTCAGTGTACTTTACATGCCGAAAACGCTTGTCTACTTAACTCGGTTTCTTATATGGTTTACCGTGATTTTGACTGAGTGTTTTGAAGTTCTGGGTGAGATAAATGAGATACTATAAATGGAAATAACTCACCATGTATTTATTGTAAACTGGCACCCTATTTACTGTGTTCAACATTATCTAGTATGGAGGAAAGCCTGCAGAAGCAGATGGAGCTCAAAGCAGTTTTGGACATTACAGATATACTGGCAGATATACTGTATAGGGCTGCAGTGTTAGTGCGCAGCCTACAGCAAAAAAAAAAAAAAAAAGGCACTGTCATTTTTTTATCCAAGTACAGTAGATGCCGTTTATTAACAACCTCTCAGTTCCTTTAAAGTTGTCTTTATCAGGGTTGCTAATAACCGGCATCTACTGCATTTCCAAAATTGGTGAAATGAAAAAGAAGTCTGCATAGTAAACTAACTGATTAAGGTCACGCTAAAGATATTCTTCCCCTCTCCAGTGAAATACTATTGAAGGTTTTATACCACTGTCATCTCAAAACACCATAAAATGTCATTACGCATATGCCATCAAACACATTCTGCTTACACAGGCAATTTAAAATGCGAGATGGCTTGTATTTTCAGAAAGAGAACCACTCAATAACTGCTCAACAAAATAATGCCCATCCACAGATAAGCTTTGTCAGGAGTCCCAGACTGTTGATTTAAATCAATTTGTATTCCTACCTTTTTACAATTGCTAATGTCTACTGAATATAACCTGCACATTCATTTTATTGTAAACTATGGTGTTATTGACAAAGCAGTATACAACAGTTAAGTTTTATAGAGTAGGTGCACAATATACAAGGGATATAACCCCAGACTGAAGTAAAGGGCTTTGAGAATCTAGCTCTACAATATGTCCTTGGTCCAAAACCTTTGACCACCTTTAAAAACTTGCATTGTAATTGGGACATGTGAGGTTCTTTATATCCTCTTAACAGTTCAGACTTTGGTCCAGTGATTTACATTTTTATGAAAATGTATCTTGACCAGGCTGTAGGGCGTTCCATGATCTCTACATTGCAGTGCTTATAATTTACATTGTTTTACCCATGAACAACCCTCATTTATACATCAGTTACTGCAGCATAATGAGTTCAGACTTTCTAGGCTATCATATAAGGATGAGCCATATAACTGTAAGCTTTATTGAAGGCTGTTAAGCCATCTTTAAATTCATACAAAGCTTTAGACAATCCCTAACCTCCGAATTAGATTTTGGTAGTGCAATCAGACATTTTGGAGCACTGGTTAAATTCTGACCGATCCACAAACTATATCCTTCTTACAGCACCTAGAAACCCTTGTATCGCTTAACCAGGTACTCACAAGACCAAACACTGCTTAGCTTTAGAATTCTGACAAGATCCAAGGCAGTATCACCGACGACTTATCCATGCTGCTGATATTATCAGTGTCCTGAATTCTTGCCATTAGTAGTGGTACATATGTTGGGCAAAGTGAAGTGAAAATGAATACATAGTGTATCATCCTGCACAGTATTGTAAACAGTAGATAAAGCAGGGTTTAGGTTACCTAAGTTATTGCAAAATCACATAAATACTGCATTAGTCTTGTCTTGTTACATCATTTTGTGACACATATTTCCTGCTCTGTAAAATAAATCATTCAAAAATCACATAACATTTGAGGGTTGTGTCAGCTGACAGAAACAATATGCTCTGCAACATAGCTATATGACTAAAATGATTCAAACTCCACAAGCAGTGCAGATTTGGAATAGGCTTCATCAATATTAAAACAATAAACGTCCTGTGTGAGGTACGAGAGAGAAATTAGCATGAAATACTGCAAAAGAAAACTAATATTTCAAGAGTGGCCCACTTGGGGAAACTTTAGCGCTATGGCCCATGTTATTGTACACAGCTTTGTACATTTCCATAAGAAACCCGTCTCTGCTGAATGTTTATGAAAGGTCCCCTGACAAGACGTTATTAAGCAATGTGTTTTTATCAGAGCCCAACCATAGTTATAATGTACAAGGAAATTATTTTATTTGGGATCTTGCCTTTCCCATGTGCCTCAATGCCATCCTAACCACAAGCTCAAGAATGTGCTTATTTAATCCCAACCTTGATTTGTGCAGACTGGAAAGTGGTCATACTGCAAAGAGAAACCCACTAGCGGCATAGCTGACTTGTAATCATGTTTTGGGTTTGTATATTGGATGTGCCCCCTCCTCCCCTCCCCTCCCCTCCCCTCCCTCCCTCCCTCCCTCCCCTCCAAAAAAAAAAGTCTTATTGTGCCTGACAAATCAATCTGAATTCACTGAGCAGAGAACTGTATACTGCTCCTGTTCTAAATTGATTTGAAAGGTCACTGTAAGCAACATGACAATATGGCTAAAGAAAAATACTATGGGGGAAATCTACTGAGAAGGAGATTGGAGTAGATGGCTTCTGGAAAGTGGAGTCCTCAGTCTGACTGTCCTCAGTAACCAATTAATTATTTTCCTGTGACTGATTTTTTCAATGTCTTGTGTGACATCTATAGGACGTGCTAGACTGAAAAATGTACAAGAGTATCGGGCAATTTTAGTTTACTAACAAGAGGCCATTTGGCCCCTATGTGTGTTGAGTCCCTAGAGTTGGGTCTTAAAAAGGACCCATGAGATTCAGCATCAACAACAGGACTAGGTGTCTCCTGCCCTCTGTCTAACTTTGCTTAATTGGTCCTGGTTTTTGTGCTGCACTTCAAGATTTTCATTGGACTCTCTCCACTACTCTAAGTACAGTTTGTATAGGACTGCAGTGTTCCCACATGCATTATACAACCTCATCATAACCATCATGTGTGTGTCTTTCATAGGGGAAATACCTAGCCTTGCCCCAATAATAGAAGCCAGTCCAAAACAATTTGATGATACAGAAACAAACAAAAAATATTAACTATTTCTTCTCCACTTTTATTAGATGACAGTTTACTTTCAAACTCTATTAATACTTGTAGCTGAAGTATGCAGATGTATCTCTAAATAGGCATGGCTCTGAAGGATGAAAGGACTCACATAAAATAAGCCTGTCCTGTTGATTCCTACCAGGCTGACACACAGCGTAATCTTGTTTGATAACCCTTTGTCTGGTCACAAGTTTACACAGATTTTTAGGAGATAAAATGTTGAATTGATTACTGGCGAAGACAAATAAACAGAGGCTCGAGCAAAAAAGAAAAAACATATAAAAAGCACTATAACCACTTTGGCATCAAACCTGAACATGGGAATGTATTGACAGTGAAATTGTACTCCACTTTTGGTGTCGCTGCAGGAGAAAAACTGACATTTAATTTCTAGGTCTGGTTGTTTGCAAGCTACAGAAATGGGTATGGGTGTGCATGTCATTCATTCATGTGTCTGCCTTTGTATGTATAGATTATTGCATTTGTAGGCCAAGCTTCAGATTAGCTGAAGCAGGAGTGAGGTGCAGGGCTATTGTATTCACTAAAGGCTTACCCGGAACACTGCCTAATTACAAATGCTATGTATTTGTAGTAGGAAATCAGACTCACCATCCTAAAATGCCCAAGTGGTCACAGGCTCCTCATTAAAGAAGTACATTTTTAATTATAATTAATAAATAAGAACGGTAAAGGATACAGAACAGTAATGCTCTATTTGAGTTCTACGTTTTTAGTATCAATTCCAAGTAAACGTAATTAAGATAGGATTACCCTAAATCAATTCTGCCTCAGGGACAGATCAAGAGTGTAGGTAACCCCACGTGTATGTAACATAGTTATTTCAATAACATAAAACATTCCCCTAGGTCACGTTAAACTAACACTTCTAAATACATCGACAGCAATCAAAGTCCTAAAATCAACATCATTAATCTTGGACTTATGTAGCACCTTTCACAGCCGAAGCAGTACCAAAGAACTTTACAAACAGAACAGCTAAAAAGAGAGACAATTTAATAACAGTTACCTGTAATTCAATCAGTACCTTATCTGGAAAGATATCATTATCATTATCATCATCCCTTACATTACATAGTAAACGCATTTGCACATGAAGCCGAGGGGACACTAGTCTACATGTTGTAGAAAAATGTAGAAAGGGATACTTTTTTTGTAGAAAGTGACGTGCAAGCTACAAGTTTATTTTATTATATTGAAAAATGCTGTTAGGAAATATGATCTGTTTTGTTTTCTCTGTGTTGTCCATCGGTGTAATGATCTGGATAGTTCGTTTTAAGTTTTGGGTGAATTACTCTGATGAAAACACTATCAAAAATGTTGTAAAAAAGATGCCGTATGAACCCCTCAATTCTGATTTCAATTCCCAAGCTGTTTCTCTATACTCCTCCTGTAACTCAGTTATCAGCTTGTGAAGGTCAAAGCCCCTCTGAGGGAAGTTTCAGATGAGGGCTTACCACTACCTTTCAAATGGTTGTTGGCATCGTTTTATATAGCTTTAACCACTAAGCCGGAACCACTAAGCTCTTTGCATTTTCCAAATGTTTTTTTTATGTCTAGTGGCTTGTACATCAAACACTCGTAGGCATCTGTTCAACATTCTGATAAGTTACAGCGCTGATCATAAAGCAACTGTGTGGGTGACTGTAAGCTGCTAGCTATCTCAACAACAGTCAGGGAATTTTCAATCTGCAGTGTCTTTATGAGCGAAACTTAAAGTTCCACACTGCCATATGGGAACTGCAAAATGCATATATATATATATATATATATATATATATAGACACACACACACAATGCATGTGAGAATACAATTTCATAGGTAAACCATGTTATGCACTTAGGGGAAAAAACATCTGTTAGACCCGTCATAGTAAAAAAACAACATCTGTCATGCCCGTGAGTGGGTTTTTCACAACAGAAGTACATTTTGCTCCTTAGCCAGATCGAATTTTACTGTATTTCAGTTTAATAAGTACTGTAGTTATAAAACAATAAATAAAAAATGGTACGTTAAAAATACATTAAACCTGATCAAGACCCTTACAATACGAACAGAAACCATCAGAAAGAAAATAGGGGGGTAACTGAGTCAATTTGAGAATGACAAACCAAAGAATGAGGAACAGGAACCAGCAAATAATACAGCTCCAAAAGCAGACAGTACACGTAACAATCACAGTGAGACAGAGCAACTAGACTCAGAAATGAACCACTCACAACCCCCACCCCTGAAAAACAAAACAGCAATGAAATGAAAGTTCCTTCGGTCATACTGCCAATAGTAAGACACTGACGTACCAACTGATCACTGCTGACAGCGGAACGACACAATTCAAACCGAAAAAACAACAAAAAATAAGAAAAATAAGAAAATGAAAGATACATAAAGCAACTCAATAAACGTGTGGCATAAATATAAATCTGCCATGGCCCAAATGAAAAGATCAAATGGCCCAAATGAAAAGATCAAATTTATTTTTTACTTGTTAGTCTGATCTCTTCGACCCCACTCATGAAGGTGAAGAGGCCAAAGCTACATATGCAACTGTTTTTTTGTTATTTTTACATGGAATCCCATTAATGTAAAGTGGTAAATGGGTTCAATACTAGCTTAGCCTTGACACCAATCACCAATCTCTGTCAAAACTACTGTACTCCCTTTGGTGGTCTTACTAGAGGGATTGTACTGTATACCCAGAGCAATACCACTGTAAATCTTAACTCTTCCTCAACTGTATAAAGGGTTGTTGTTTATTCCTCTTGATAATTTGGATGCAAATATAAAACTGTGTTTCACAACAAAAAAAAATGACAAGCCATTTATTACACAGGCCTATGCTTTACCTATCTGTCTATCTCTTCTAAACACACAAGGGGGCTGCTGCTTCTGTGTTTCATCTATCAATTTGATCTTCACTTTTCAAAAACAGATACATGAAAAATGCATGGTATAAAACTGTGAAGAATGGACCCTTGAGGGGCTTTCAAGCTAAATGCATTTGTCTGGTAAACAACCAGATAAAAAAATAAATTATATATATATATATATATATATATATATATATATATATATATATATATATATATATATATATATATATAGATTATGAAATATTGAAACCAGCTACATATTAAATAAGGCTACATAAAATAAACCTTGTGAAACGAAGGGTTGATTTTACAACCAAGGGTTCTTGAAGGGAACAATGGGTCATTTAGACCACAGATGTCACAACATGGGTCACCTTTTGGTAAATCACAAGCTTAATACTGTGTCAAAAAATACCAGACTACACAGGTTAGATAAATAATTTTTGTTCTGTCAATACATAATATTTACTTTTATAATAATCTAATCTTTGAAGAGCTACATGAGACTTCACACCATATTTTCTATAACATTGTTATAAATTAAACACGTTTAAATCATTTTACACTGAAATATGCATTTGGGATGTGAATTGAAGTGCACATTTTAAAACCACCTTCACTAAGGCACTTAATGGCATACCATTAAAAGCAAGCTACAAGAAAAAGATGCAAGTAATTAGATGCAGTACAGAGCTCATTATGGTGGATCGGGTTGTGGTGAATCTTAAGGTTTTTTAGTGTTTTGTGTTACAAACGAACCATACAGTATGAACGATATTCTGTGGATTACACAGCTATTATCCTCCATGGCAATTTAAATGCTAGCCAACAGCCATTCAGAGCTCATTGATTAACTGTAAACGAATGAAGAGATTGTACCTGATTGGAGTACCTCATGCTGACATTCCTCTGGTGCTCTGGTGGGACGTAGCGCTGTACAGGATCGATGTCTCTGGCACTTATCAGACCATCAACTAAAAATTTCCATCAACTAAAAGTCAGTTTTTGTGGAGTCGCAAAAATAAATATATATATATATATATATATATATATATATATATATATATATATATATATATATATATATATATAGCTATCTGAGCTATATATATATATATATATATATATATATATATATATATATATATATATATATATATATATTACACGCAAACAAGTTTCTCCAGTCAGGCCAAATTAATTCCTATTTTTTTTTTTTTTGTATGTTTTTGAAAGACATGAGATTTAAACAAACCCAACAGAGATTATACAGAATGTCGAACACAATCAACAAAGTAAGGGGTTGATTTGATCAACTTATGCCTTGCTGGGTTAAGGCACAACTGGATTTTACAGTACCATGGAATACACCTGGATTGCATCAATCACTTATTTTAAGGGGTAATACAGGTGGTGGATGCAATCCAGGTTGATTCCACAGGGCTGCAAATGCTGTATACAAATCCAGCTGTGGCTTATCACAACTGGGTATAGCTTGATTAAATCAACCCATTAATGCCTCGAAAAGACATTGGTGATATATATTTGCTACATTTTCAATACATGTATCTTACAAAAGAAAGCTTACACACATATTGTATACATGCTGTTAAAAATAAACCCCATAACTAGATACACAATAGTGCTGAATTTAGAAATACTAAAAGAAACACCAAGAAACCACCACCAGTGAAATGTTTCTGGTCAAACTGTATTTTGACATCTACTGATCACACATTGCATTAATAAAGGGGGGTTTGGGCACAGAGTTTTCATGATCACGATAAGGTTAAGGAAGAAATGAGCTTCCAATTGTTTAGAGCAAAGGTACAGAACAGAGAAGAAATCAGTAGGGAGTGAATTCTCAATACATCAGTATACCAGTGCACTGCGAGTTGATTTTTTGTACAGAAAGCGAGGGACAGCCAATTTCCAGACTTCCAGTTCGACTAGCAAGCATTTACTGCTCACCCATGAGAATAGGCTGTCTGGGAGAGCAGTCTGTACTGCCACTTTGCAGATTATACCCCAGTTACAGCCTCTCTCACTATTAAAATTCTCATTGCCATTGTTAGTTATTGACAAGATAATGATACCAATACTAACATTTGAACAGGTTTAATGCACGTTAAAAATAAGGCTGTTTTCCCCATTTCCAGAGTCATGCTTTTTTAAAGTACAGTATTATTATGTTTAAATTAAGATTCTGTTATTATTTGATCAGAGATTTATAGTGTAATTCCAAATATCTGTTTAGGATAGTTCATTACCACTTACAGCGCAAAACAAGATATGAATTTAGTTGTGTATGACAAAATAATAAAAAATGGACTGGTTCATCAACAGCTAAAAACGAACAAGCTGTTCCCAAGATATAGCCTTTAGTACCTCACTCACTTAGGTGTTAGTTCTATTGTAGGGAATATCCCTGAATCACAATGATCATAAATATTATCCTTACACTGTACAGTTGTTAAAGTGTATTTTGTAAAAATGCATTTTGTTTTACACATGCCATATGTTTGTTGAAAGATTTCTATTTACCCAGCAATTTAGCTATGATGTAGAGGGACTGCCCCCATAGAAAAAGCTTTCCATCACGGCCGCTGTTGCTGGAAAATCGCTTCTGGCTCCCGTGGTTCTTCTGCTCTGCCTCAACAAAGTCCGCCGGCACGTAGTAATACTTTGGTACAACAGCATGGCCTATGGAAATATATAAAAAAAAAAAAAGATAATAACTGCAATAAAACAAATAAGTACTGTCTCACCAGGCAAGAAGATCTGGAGGCTGCTGTTTATTTATTTATTTATATATTTTGTACAGAAACAAAAGTAATGCATCTGACAGTGACACCCACTGGCCTTTCTGTGTCTCAGGTCTTTAACTCCATGTCAAGGCTTTAGCAACATTTACAGCAGCTCGTTGTGAATAGGCAATTTAATAATCCTGTAGATGTATTCAGCATTTACTGTAAGGAATCTAGACTGATGTAGTCACCCTTTACTCATAGCAGGGACACTCTTACCGAGTCTGTGGCTTATTGAAATAGAACATAAATTCATAATATAAAATATTGTTGGAGGATTCAAAAGTCTAGAGGGTTGAATTCTGCAAAAATTCATCTTGGGGTACATCAACAGGTAGCTCCTTACAATTGTGACATCAGCTAGGCAATCACAACTTTCAAAGCTCTGGAGAGCTGTAAATAGCTTCTGACCATAGCTTTTACAGAGGAGAAAGGCTAATGTACTTTATGATTTCATTAGTGAAGTTTAGGCGAGGAATGCCTACCTAAACATAGTATGGTATAGTCAAAGGCATGTGCTTTCTCTAAATTAGACAAATATGTTAATTTTCTTTGCATCTTTTTTTGTTTGTGTTTAAATGACACATTTTAGTCTTCTGATAAACATTAAACAGTTAAACAAAAATATAAACTATTAAAATGTCACTATTTTAATCCTCAACTAAAACATAAAAGTGTCCACTTAGTATTTATGTCTCAGCGGACATGGGTGCCTAGACTTAATAGTGGCAACCTGATATTATTTTTAGTTTCACCCTGGGTGCTTGCCAAGATGACCTTGTGTTTAGGGTGGGGATGTCACGTTCTAAGGTCATAGTAACATTGTCTTGTAATTAGTACTTAAAAAAAAAAAAAAAGTTATTTTTTTTTTCTCACCAATAACCAATTATTACACTGAATGAACCTGATGGACTTCTTAACTTCATCAGGCAATTAAATGAAGCTATTAGGAATCCTGTGATTTCCAAGAGTCTCTGGAGCACTGAGAAGCCTCAATCAATTCTGGTGCAGTACAGCGTAACCTAAACACAGGAGGAGTCTTTCTGGGACTGTATATTGTTTATTGGTCTGCATTGCTGTCTGTTTATCTCTGCAGGACACAGAAATCAAAAATGCAACACCTTTTTTCGGGACGCAGATGGTAAAAGGCACAGCCTACTGTTCAAGAGACCCTCCTAAAGCATGAGCATCTTCATGATTACCTTACAACTCCTGCTGATTACAACTTTTGCACATCAGGGTTAGGGTTTTAAATTGTATATAAATTACACCAACATATACATTGCTCCCCCCTTTTTCAAAAAGACTTAGCACCTTGAAAGTCAACCAATTTTACATTTGAATTTTCAATGCAATTTAAAAGATAGTATAAAATACAGCATACCAACAGTACAGAAAATATGTATAATAATGGCTTCATACTAGTTAATACACTGTTTTATTTCATTTACACCCAAATGTATCTTACCTTCATATGATTGAAAAAGCACTGGTTCCAATAGTATTTGATATTCCTTTACTTGTTCAGAATTTCCTCTGAAAACACCTATAAATTCAAACACTCAATTAAGAAATGATTAGATTAGGATTGAGACCATGACAAAAAAAAAATCGGAAAGAAAAATTAACCAATCAATTACAAATGCAGAACAAATGCAGAGTAGGGTGCTATATTATGCATGTACTTACTATTATTGTCTTTTGAAATGCACTGGGAGATGATAAAATAGTTAAGAGTAGTAAGTGCTGAAACTATATTCTGCCTTCACAGTAAATTAGTCATAATAATGACTAAAACCTTCAGCCCTCCCTTAAGGATACACAGCCCCATGTAAAATGGTAGCACTGAAAAGGCATATAAGGCTGTGTCTACAGAAGAAAAAAAAACAGATATATCACTGCATGATTATCATAAGCTTTTCTGAAGCCTTTTTCATATTCCTTTTTTATGAGTTAGGTCGCTGTTTCGAAATGACCTGTAGTTCTTTTAAACTACTCACCAGAACATCTGACTTACCATCAATTATCATGAAGATGTAAAACATTGGAAACTCACACTCAATTCCATCAAAGAGCTAAAAAAAAAAAAAAAAAAAAAAAAAAGAAGTGTTTAGAATTCATATTAAGGATCTCATTTAGAAAAATCTAAAACAAAACATGCTATTTATCTAAGGTCTACAACTGCCCAAACATTCTTGATGTCAGACTTGAGGAAGATTTCAACATGGATCTGCCTAACAGCTACTAGAGACTAATTTGAAAACTAAATATGAGGAATGCTCCGCATTAAAAAACCATCTGGTATAGTACACAAATAAAATGTTCTTAATGCAGTCGGATTTTATTCAGCTGTGAAATTAAACAACAAAATGATAAACGGGGCTCTGTGTCTCGGGGAAAATAAATTGAACAGGAAATCTGAATCTGTAAGTTTGCTTTTCTTTTTATTCTAATCATTTTGCATGTAGATCGTCTGCTTGAAAATAAAAAGTATTTTCTTAAACAATGTAATTCAATGAGCTCTGTCATAAAGCTTACAAAAGGCAGTATGTTTTGTAACCCTCTACGCCCATAAAAAAAGATATAACTGGAATACAGGAAACTGCCACAGCTTTGATAAATTGATTCTGTACATGGAAACATATGGAATTGCATTACTATTTAAAACTGTAATTCGATGGGACTGGCTGAGGTGCTGAATCAGTGATTTCCTTCTACTTCCACAAAACCACAGGAATTGTGCGGCTGGAGGGCCTTCCTTCTAAAGTACGCTCCCAATCAGAATCAAGCTGTGTGTATACCGCCCCCATATCAACCGCTGAGTTCAAAACAAGAAATTCTCTGCGTGACTCCTCTGTAGGGGGAGTGTGATCTCCATAGTAAACGTAGAGTTAGAATTAAAATATGTCACTCTTTGATCAGCCAGGATCAAAGCTTAGCCACGGCAGTGACAAAATAAATAAATAAATAAATAAATAAATAAATACATACATAAATAAATAAAATAATAAAACCTTAAAACCTTACTTGGTTGGTAAACTTTATTATACTGCAAGTCATTTTGTTTTGCTTAATGCATCTCTGTTTCCAGAAGTATAAGATAGAGTTGCCTCATTCTGAAGAAAATAATGTGATCTTGACTGTAACTGCAAGTATGAAAAAGATAAGAAGAACTGCTTCCAGATCCCCCGTTTTGTTTTTTGGAGGGGGTGCGATATTAAACCAGCAAGTTAGGAGAGATATTCCTGTTGTATTTTTATGGCTGCTAATAGTCTCATTAAACCTTGAAATTAGTTCAAACACAATATTCTTAGGGATGTTAAACATTATTTTCCATTCCAATGATTTGTGCATCAGGTTACTTAACATTTATATTAAAAGCTAGGTAAATGATTTCAATCACATTCCTCAAACCCATTTTGGCACAACTATCCACAGTTACTGGCTTATTTAAATTAGATGTCACATAATTTTAGCAGGCAATTATACTGGGTACTTTGTGTGTGTAAAACTGCAATAGGTTTGTTGCCAGATTACCTAGGTTTGTTTCTACAGGTAAATAAACCCAACTATAGTTTACGATCTAGTCTTGCACTTATTTATCAAGTGCCTTGGAGAAGGTCCTGGGTTGGCCAGTCAGCATTTAGCTACAGCGCCCCCTATGGCATGGACAAGAGTAACTGGGATATGATCGAGCATCAAATAAATAACTCAAATGTATCAGCTATACAAAGAATAAGATTACATCTGTTTTAATGAGTAGGTTCCAAGAATTATCGAAGTGTAAATGTTTCTGATCTCAGACTGAATGTATGATGTGATTGTCTTTTAGAGTTATGTTATTTTTAGGGATGTGAAATTACTGCTATCTGTTCTGGTCATCTTGCCAGGACACTTGTAAAATAGGCCTAGGTCTCAATGGGTTTTTTCCTGGTTAAAAAGAATGAATGAATGAATGAATGAATGAATAAATAAATAAATAAATAAATCTTGTTTTGTGTCCAACAGCAGCTAGAAATGATTAATGTCTCAGTATTGAGCAGAAGTAAAACGGTTTGCTGGAATACAAAAAAAAAAAAAACAGGGGCAACCACATTACAGCACAGCTTATTATTCCCTGTTACGTCCTGTACAATTCATGAAAAGCCCAGTATGAAATGCAGACAGAATCATGACTAGGCCAGTGCTAGGCAACACTGTCTCTTCCTGAAAAAAGTAGTGCTAATCAATGCTGTAAAAAAAATGAAAAGCTGTGGAGTGTTTGTACTGTCTGATGTAATTGTGATGGGAACCAACATGCACGGATGTAGTCAGGGAATCCTCTGTGCAGTTACCATATAGACACATATACAACCTATAGGTGACACCAGGCTAAGCTCATACCTTAATTTCTGCAGGTTTGTAGAACAGCCTGTTTTTGTCCTCCCGAGCAGTTCTGTACCCATCTCTGAGGAACCGCTTGAATCCGTACTTCCCTTTCAGCTTGCGCACTATTTTGTCCAGGGTTTGATTATATAAGGCGTCGTCGTCCACTGCAAACGCAGGGTAACTGATACATGGCAACAGAGCGGCATCAGTGTTCTGAACAAAAAGAAAAGAAAAAAAAGAAAAAAGATGAACAGGATATTGTTAGCCACAGCCCATCATTTGTTAACTTTATGGGAAATTAGTTACACTCATATTTTATTAAAATCATCATATTAATTAGTTACATCTGCCTGGATTTTGTTCTAATTACACACAAAGACAGATTCCATCATTTATTTTTCTTATTATTTAATTCATTCACTACGTAATCCTGGATAATTAAATATTCCAATTAAACAATTCCGTGCAAAGTATGTCTGAATCTAAATTAATGTAATGCCCTTGATAGATACAGTACATGACTTTAAGGTGAATTTGACATTAACAGGACTCTACCCTAAATGTAATTGTAATTTAATCATATGGTTAAATCTAGGAATGTTCAGGCATAGTTTTTGATGGTAATCAGACTACACAGTAGACTAGTGTGTTCCAATTACTTTTTTCACTACAGTGGATAGTTGTGCCATAATTACAATGTAATCCTAGGGGTAGTTTAATAATAAACAAAAATGAAAACTATATAATTACTGTACCATATTTATTTTCTGTCAGCTATCTCACAGGACTTCAAACAAAGATTGGATCTCAGAGCTGTTCCCCTTAAATGACTGGTGTCAAATAGAACCCGTAAGAGTAAGTATCTTCTATAAAGCAAACTTGACTGATCTAGCCTACTGTACGATGCATATGTCTATGACAAGCAACTAGAACTGAAAAGCAGTTTCTGAACTTGTGTAAAAGCACCTTAACAGAAACTATAAACATTTTTAAAAACCGCAGAGAAAATGGTAACTGCTTGCTCTTTAATAAGCATTTACGTTTCCAATCAAGTAATGTTTATATGAAGGTCATATTGGGCTCTCACAAGCTCAACTGCATAAGCAGTATAGTCAAGTAAAGGTTCAAAAAAAATATAAGCTTTCATAAATAAAAAGATGGATAGAGAGCTTTGCTGCGGTGCAATAAAATTGAACATTTGTGTCCAAGAATGAAAGCTAGATAGAAAATACAGCAATAATGAATCTTGTGTAACAAACCCTATCTAAACTGAGGCCTGCGGTTCGGGCTGCACCTGGTTTACTTACATGGGATCTTGACTCTCTTGGGAGTAGTGAACACAGTGTCTGTCTGTTTCTGTTATGAGCATCGAGATCAACAAAAATGACAGACCACGAGCAGCCCTGCAAAAAACAAAAAGTAGGTTAGTACTGATAACAAACATCCCTGCTATAATATTAAATATAGAAATAGAGCGATCAATGTTATGAAAAAGTAAATCACTAAATCACCACGACTCTGAAGTTCTCAATACATTTTTAAAAATGTTGTAACAAGTTTCCCCCAACACTGGAAAACAGTTCTTTTGATACAAGCAAAAAGTGTAACACGCATATTTAAAGACATATGGACAGGCATATCCTTATATCCCCAGATTCTCAGACTAAAACTTGTAACTTGTGATATACAATGTCCATGTTTCATCACAGCTAGATAGAGAGCTGATATAGGTTATCCCCAGGTTGCAAGACCACAGCAGAAGAGTATGAAGCATCCTAGAATATACCGTACAGTATATTTGCAATGTTAATCATTTTGATATAAATGGACCACAACCTACATGCTACATCTGCAGCATCTACAGTAGTATCTTATAACAGCAGATGTTTCAAAGATTCCAAGAATACTTTTAAAAGCTTAAATGCTTGAAAAGCAGTAAAACTGAGCTGTCCCCAGTGCTGTCTACTAATGAGCAGCAGATTGCTCTGTTCCAAGCTTCAACAGGCTGGTATTTTTAATACCACCCCAAAGCCATGGGTTGGCAAAAGCAAACATTCAACACTTAAGTGTCTCAATTTGGTTTTTCAGCTATCAACGTGTACAGGCCCTGTCACAGATAAATATGTATGAAGACAGTTTCTGTGCTTTCATATCAAAAGTGAAATTGAAATATCTACTACGGAAGTTGTATCATTTTTAACTACCATTCGGTATATTTTTTTTATTTTTGTCATTTTTGTTATCATATGGGGAGAGTTTTGCTATTTAAGTTTTTTTCCCCACTTTGCATACATTTTATAATGTGTATGCACATTAAAAAAATTCCAGCCTTCAGTACGTTGTTTAGCATTAAGAGATGTGTTAATAATAGCTATACTTGCACAAAAGATGGCACTCGCAATAAAAACAATGATGCAAAGTACCTTAAAATTTGCAAGATTGCACCACTGGTCTTACATAGGATGCAAATGAAAAAAATAAGGTTGTGGCAAAAGATAAGTTTATTTCTGCAATTATACCCTTGGTTAAGAAAATAGTTCATTTTTAGGCAAAATTCCCATTGTACAGGCCTTTGTCCTTTATTTTTAAATGCCATGGAAATAAGTCTTGAATTGCATTGCATTTTGTCATTAAAAGTAGTACTGTAATCATAATAGGTCATAACTGAGACAAGCCAATGTGAAACCTGGAATGACTCAAACTTCTATTCAAATGATGCAACAGCTTTACATTTCATTCTTAGTTACTGTAGCTATTGAGATACTGCCTGTTCTTCCTGCACCAAACCCTCGTTGTACTCATTAACTGTGCTGTTTAGAACCCAAGGGGAGCCAAAGTGCTATTGTTAATTAAATCACACAAAAAAATGTCTAAGACATTTATTACAAAATCGAATTAACCTCTATTACAATTACTAGGCTGGGCTATTGTATCACTTGCACTTGAGAGCAATATGTTGGTCCCCTGTGTTATTGCATTTCATCCCACAAACTGGAATCTCATCTTCATATAAATTCAGTTTTAACACACGAGCTGGGATTCAATCACTCTGCCAATCTTACTTCTCTGTCTTTTTCTTTTTCCTAGTGCCTCACCACCAAATACATTATTCATTTATACACTTTAGCAAACTTATCTTGAATTATGTCTCATTATGTGTATGAGCTGTTTCAGTCATGGAATGAACTTGTTTCAGTCATGGAATGACAAAGTTTACTCTATTGTCTGCTGTCAGCAATTTCAGTTTTATAAACAGCACAGTTTAATTTGGGGTGTGTGTGTGTGTGTGTGTGTGTATGTGTGTGGGTATGAATAAACACCACCTGATTTCCAAACAAGTTGAATCCATTGATTGCTTCTAGAGCTGCTTTTGCGAGGCCGACAGAGCTAAAAGAAAAAAAAAAGGTTTTAAAACACATTTATAATCTCTGTGGAAAACTGAACAGTATAATTAGGCCTTAACAATCAACTGAGGTTGCAATGTTATCCTCCCAGAACACAAATCACTTTAAAATGAGACCGTAATTTATATGTCTAAACCCCACAGATTAATGGCAGGCGAAAGGATGGCATTCTTAAAACTGCTATAGGAAGTAAAATCCAATGAGAACAATATGGACGTGCTCTTTATTTAAAACTGTATATGACTGTGACTCATGACCAACATAACTGTCATATTGGCAATCATGAAAAATATTAATTGTTTGAACATCAAAACACAAATAAAGTAGTATGTAATGGACAATGACTACTGATCTATAGTATATAAGGGATTTTTTAATGTAGTATAATACAATTATTTTGAGTGTACAGTGGAACGAAACTGAATGGTTCCTACTCTGTCACAGACAGGAACATGGAATGTCATTTTAAAAACTGTTAACTCAACTAGCAGTTAACCATGATTGCAGGATACCTATTTTTAGGATGATTTGTAGCATTTCTGGTACTTCAAAATGCACTTCAGACAACATTGTCCTTTTTAGGGGTTAATTTCAATTCAATTTTGATCTTGTTTTTGGTGCACTTTAAAATGTCTTTATAGATTTATGATTCCATTATTGTTTGATCTGCTCCCTTTTAGTTTGTGCAGAGTCTCACACATGTTTGCAGATATTGATTTTAATATGTTGAACTGCAATCTACAACTGAAACACAGCGTGGTAGATCTAGCAATACAAATAGCTGACGAGCACATCTAATACCACATACCAATATAAAATACGTCATATTAGTATTTACTTTTGTTTCAAGCTGGGCATGGATGCACTGTAGTCTTTAAAAGACCAAGAACCACAAAAATGCATATCATTTTTTTTTTTTTTTTTTCATTTAAGAATGGGACAGTGACAAATTCAGGTTTTACAGCAAAATATAATGTTGCACAGATCGCCAGAATTTCACTTGATCTTCCTTAAGTGCAAATAGAAGCTAGTATGACAATGTAATGCAATTAATAAAGTCAAGTGCATAAAAAAATAGTGCTGAGCTATAAGCAGCCAAGTGCGCAACCCAAACCCTTCATGTCTTCCTGGATATCTGGCATGTATAATAAAGTCATATTTTACCTTTGGCGTAGTCTCTGAGCAAACCTGAGCAAGTAATGAGGTCAGTATATACCTGACACCTAGGGGTGTGCACTTGTAATGAGAAAATTCTGGAGCACACCCACAAGTGCACCCCCAGTGGTCATTTCTATACTGGCCTCTACCAAAATGACAGCTTGCTCAGAGACTGCCCCAACGGAAAACAAATACTGCTGACTTAAACATGTCAAACATCCATGAGTGCAGAAACAGTAATGCATCATTATTATTATTATTAATATTATTATTATTATTATTATACATAATGGAAAAATATAATGTACATCTATCGGATACTCCCTTCAATAAATGCTTCCTATAAGGATTTGAACTGCATTAATGAAACTCACCTTGAATGAAGTTCAGTGCTTCCGTTGTTGTATTTACTGCCTCTCTCCCACATCCCAAAGTCAGGTACCCGGTAAGCTCTTTCCACACAGAACACAAGATTCTGAATGAACGCAACCTTAACAAAACAATGTATTGATTTAATAGAGGACTTACTTTTCATCTGAAGAACAGCATCTCCAACTCAAAAAAACTAAAAAAATGAATAATAAAGTTACATAAATGTAGTTTTTTGTTTATAATATAAATGTAATATGTTGCAGGAACCAAGGGAGTTGGCAAGTTTCTGTAAAATCTCCAGGCTGTGGTTCGCTGGCATTTGGTATAGTATTAATTTATATGTTCTACGAGCTTACATAAAGTATATGTATAAAACCATAAAAGACAGCATAATCTGTTTTAATCAGAATATACAAAAAGGCAAGGTTTCCTTGTCTGATAAATAAACATAAAGATTGCTTTAGATTAATATAATTTTTCTATTTGCCCAGGTATTTTGGAAACAGTATTACTGACATCTATTTATAAGGTCCCTTGTCAATATTGTGATCGCTGTAAATAAACAATGAAACAATTATTGATACATAGTCATTTTGTCTGTCAGCTTTTCATTCCATTTTATTTTAAGCACTTCTTGTCTTTGACAAGCTCTTTAAATGTGCTATTTTTTATTTCATCATGATTTATTTGTGTATATTGATTGATTTGTACCATATTTAACAAAGACAGCATTTGCCAAGCACGAGCAAACAGTGCTGGGAGCATACCTTATTGGCATACTTATTGGCATACATATATATTTATGCTGGTTCACTTTAACTTTACCATGCAATTCAAACTTCATGAATTTCATGAAACAGGTGCATGGTTCTGCTCTGTGTTTTCTTTTTTTTTTGCCCTATCTATCTTTATAAAATACAACCAGGCCAGGAGAAGTGAAGGGTGTAATGAATTATTGTATGTTCTGTAAATGAAGAAATGCTAATGCAATGGGGAAATATAACTGACAGCAGCTTTAATATAACACGAAGCAAGAGAACCCCCTTAAGCACACAAAAACAATCATCAATTCCTGTCACGTACTGGAAATAAAGTTCAGTTCTGGAAGACGGCAAGTTTTGGAGAAACATGATTAATGTTTGGAGTCTTATCGTGCTTTAATGAATCTTAATGGTAACAGATCAATAATCGAGTAGCAACTGTTTGCAGCCGCTGCTTTGGAGAGATTCTGAAATCATTCCTTTTCTACAAATCCTTATCTTTAAATACTACCACCATTAACCAGTGCTACAGTATAATAATACCCACCCACACACACATACATACATGCACCCACACAATAAAATGAATGATACTTCAGATCAAAGTGCTATTCTTTGTGAAATATACATAATGAAGACTACACAATGAAGCACCCCCAAAAAAAAATGGAGGAAAACATAGGGCTTTTTTTAGGTTAACAGCAGTAAACAATTGCCAGAGGGTCATAGAAAGTTACTGAGATTGTGAGAATACTGGCCATTACTGCATTAACCAAGATGAATTTTGTAACCCAGTAGGAAATTGTTCACAGCAATAAAACTTGTTTTAGATGCTATATTTGATTTGCTGAAGCTGTGTTAAGATGTTTTTTGAGGAGCGTGATCAACGTGAATTGTTATGGTTCTATCCAGTCTAATAATAACATCAGCTGGGTTGGCAGTATGATTGCTACACACTAGCTGTGCACTAGATGGGGCTCTCTTTTACTACTATAAACACACTTCGGCTGATCAAGCCTGTGTAACACATATCTACTGCATGAGACTACAACTGTAGAGCAGCTTCTGAACTCGTGTTAAAGCACAGTAACACAGACTACATCAATATTATATTATACATATATATACTGTATATATAGTAATAGTTGTGCTAGGTCTGTATAAAATACACATAATAAACTTTATATCTTATATTTTACGATACGAAATGTCTTGTGTGCCATTAGGAGAAATAAAAAAATAATACTAAAATAAATAAATAAAAGGCTGGGTTACTTACACACTTCGGCTGATCAAGCCTGTGTAACACATATCTACAGCATGAGACTACAACTGTAGAGCAGCTTCTGAACTCGTGTTAAAGCACAGTAACACAGACTACATCAATATTATATTATACATTATATATATATACACATTACTATATATATATATATATATATATATATATATATATATATATATATATATATATATAGATATATAGATATATATATAGTAATAGTTGTGCTAGGTCTGTATAAAATACACATAATAAACTTTATATCTTATATTTTGCAATACGAAATGTCTTGTGTGCCATTAGGAGAAATAAAAAAAATAATACTAAAATAAATAAATAAAAGGCTGGGTTAGTTACATTAACTGCATGCCATCTGACTAGAGAAGTGTAATTATCTAACTTTTAAAGCTCACACAGAAGCATCAATAAAAATGATTATGTATTAATTACAGAGGCCTCCATATACAACAATTAATAATACCTCATCTGTATTGTAGATAATCTGTAATCCAGAAGAGATCATCTCCACAAGATACAGCAGGAAGAGAGACAATGAATCAATCTGAATGAAAAAAAAGACAGAAGACATGGGAAAGTGAATTCAAATGAATACAATAACACATGTTTTAAAGGAATCTATTAAACCCATTATACAGGTGTAGGGGAGAAATGAAGAATGTAAGACAGCTTACAGTTTTGAAGAGCAAATCGACATGACTACAAGAAGAATACATGTTGTCCAGTTAACTATGTTCTAGCACCCATAACTTTCAAAACAAACAGACAAATGTTTTGGCTGGTGACTTTCACTGAAGGAACTTGCTTCCTTAACCATGCTTGTGCCTGCTGTTCATGGTCCTGGAAAACAAACAGCAGCCTAAAAGTATGTATCTCGATATCTAGAATGCAATGTAAAAAATATGACTGGAAGTACCTGAAGATGACAGTATGTGTCATAGGTCAAAACTTCATCTCCCGTGTGTATGTTGAATACTGAATGAAGGCATTTCGAAGGACTGGGATCTTGCTTAAACTGCTCTACCTGAAAGAAAAACAGCAACATTAAATACAGAACAAGACAACGCAAAATATCTGCATAGTTTACAGTAAATTAAGGGAGTATGTCGCCTTTTATTTTTGACCTCAGCCTGGCTTCAGTCACTCATGGTGTAGGATGGGCACAATACATTGTGAGTGTTCCACAAATTCACCTCAAAGATCTAGAAGGACCAACTTGCGATGTGGGTTGCTTTTTACAGAAACACACACAAGGAACAGCAAATTCAATACACTTGTCATGATGCTGGAATTCAATACATGCACCACAGATGGAGAGCGAAAGCAACCTAATCTAAAGAACATGATTAGCTAGACCAGAGTTTTCAGTTCTGGTCCTCATGTACCCTGAAATGGTCCAGGTTTTTTGTTTCAAACAAGAAATAAATATTTGTTTTAAACATGCATTATTTTCCATTGCACAGTTTGATATACAGCGATTGTTAAAATAACTGGTTGAAACAAAAACTTTGAGCAAAATTTTGTACAGTTCACTATATGTTAAAATAATATATCTACTGTAGGACCTACTGCATAGTACGTAAGAAGGTCCCTAAGGCATACGTGTTACACATAAGTTCTCTATTTTTAGTTCCCCCACTCACTGGTTACTTGCAAGGTCACCACAAATAACCATGGTGTCCCAGATATAAATTTTTATGCAACACATTCTCTCTGGCAGCAACCTTAAAATAACAGATGGAACAGAACACGTCATAATATGCCAGGATTGTGCCTTGTTTGCAAATGTAACAAACATGTCTCTGGATAATGTCATACAAGCAATAATAATAATAATAATCTATTAGGAATGACTGATGCACGTAACAATTGTTAGTCCTCGAAAGTAATATCAATAATCAAAATGCTTACCATGCTTATTTTTTTGTATTAGATGCCCTTCAAGTGAAGCCCTTCAGTCATCACTTTACAATCTTACAGATAAAAATCACTTTGTAGGATCAAGATTTTATTGACAGAATAAAAAGCGTATAGGTCATATATAGGGCACCGATATTTTCAAAGAACCAAACTATTATACTTGACTTTTGGATTTTAATTAAAAAAATCTAGTTTTCCACTCTGATAGGTATGTTTAGTCGTCAGCGAGACGGAAGAGCTGAGACAAATGTAAACGGATTTCCTTCCATTTCTGATAGAATTCCTTTGACGGCATTCTCACTGAAGCATTTGAGACACTGAATCCTATTAATCACCAAACTTTTAATGTGCTGGCATTCTTGTTGAGACTTTAAATTAGTTTTCAACTCCCAGATTTAAGAAACACAAAACTCGTATTATGAAATACCCTCTATTCTAGTTCCATTATTCACTAGGTACGTGATAATCCCCAGGCTTTGTGAATGCATAAAAAAATGTCTTTCTCTAACTGGGAGAAGATGTAATTACTGTACAGTCTAATTAACAGCTACTTATAATTAAGAAACAGGCATGCTTTATTTACATTAGGTCAGTATGTTATACCTAATAAAACTTACTATTATTTAAAAAGCAGTTATAGTAGAGTATTAGCATCATAAAAGAATGCTGGAACCAGACACAGCTGTAGAAGTATTCACATAATAGTTACATGTATCTATGCAGTGTTAGGTCTGGACAGTATAATCTTATCAACATACAGTAATCCACTGCGTATCCACCCATCACATATCCGCCATGATCAATCTCTTCAGCAACGTTAGTTTATTATTGAACAGAGATGGTTAGTTCAGAGACTGTAGATCCTACCAAAGTTTTCGTACACTGTGTTGTATGTGGTCCGTGCGCAAACATTGCTGGTAGTGTCACGTGAGCTGTTCAGTGTGTTGATATGTAAATAAATCCTGTTCGCCTGTGGGGTGTATCAACTTCAACCTCCGTCTCGATCTCCTGCCTGTCACTCAGCAGCAAATGCACACACCCACACTACAGACGGCTACTCCGTCACAAGCATTAATACCCCGTATCTTTCTAAACAAGGGATTTAGGGAAGCTCCCTAATAAAAGCTGAATCTCAAAAAAAAAATTGTATGAATATAGTAATTGTTACAGCTGTGTATAATGATTTTTAAAACAGGATTAATGTATCTGCCTTTTTACATATCCACCCTTGCTCTGGTCCCACCGCAGTTGGATACGCGGCGGATTACTGTATCGGTTTCTAGATACATTTCCATCAAGTATCGGCTCTCACTGCAAAGCAATTGCAACATATACGGGTGATTACAAAATGTCTCATTACTTTTTCAGAACTATGGCAGCCAAATTTGTGTGACAGAGACTGATACATAAGCATCAGTCCACGCTGCATTGTGAAACCGTCAGAACTGTTAGGGAAAGCATTTACTTTGTTTGTACTGTTCCAACGACATGTGGTATTAAAGCTGCTGCATTTTTCTTTTTTATCACAGTAACAGTGATGTATTATACAGTATTAACTTAATAGTACCATGTTAAACAACATTACCATTGACACTACATATGGCAGATCAGTATTATCAAAAATGATCAATGTATTTTTGTCTGCAAGTGTCTCAGCTTTTTTCTAAACTGGACTTTTAATTCAAGACTGAAAATATTCTTTTTTTGCGAAGCTAGTTTGAGTGGTTTCATCACACAAAACGTGGACACCAGTACCCATCCCTTTTGCCCGGATGTGATACAGAGTCGTGGTTTTGAATGTTGTCTTCAATTGGTTCAATTGAAAACAAGAACCCTTCTGACCTCCTGTAAGAAAGAAAAAAGCTCCTTCCAGCTTCCTGACAGCAACACAAGATGAATACTTGTTTTACTCAAAGCCTCCACTAGTGTTTTCTACTATTATAACAACCTTGACATGCATTAAGAAGGAAAAACATTGAGTGAAATAGCTTGTATCACTCAATTTTCAAGGTGTGGTATCCAAAGCATAATCAGATTATGATTATGATGTTTCTCTGTACTTGTTGAACATACCACATCTTGAAAATCGAGTGATGACAGCTATTTCACTCAATGTTTTTCCTTCTTTATGCAAGTCAAGGTTGTTATAATAGCAGAAAACACTAGTGGAGGCTTTGAGTAAATTGTTGATGCTCATAATGCATCAGAGTAACAAAATGCAACATGTCTAAGACTTTTGTACAGCAGTGTGTGTGTGTGTGTGTGTGTGTGTGTGTGTATATATATATATATATATATATATATATATATATATATATATATATATATATATATATATATATATATTGATAACCTGTTAAATTGTTAATTAACTTTTACTTCCAAACAGTTTAGTATCATTTTAAAAGTTGCTGGAAATCCTAATAGATGACATTGTTGGATATAAAATGAATCCTTTTCAGCAAGGTCAGAGCTTAAGTCCATGCAACAGTGCTTTACCTTATCAGCCTGGCGCATGTAGCAGTACAGGATCCCTCTCATACATTTTATAGCACAATGCTCCAGCTCATGAGTCCTTCCCTTGTCATCATCAATGCGCCTGGACCGGGAAGATAACATGCAAAACAAATTGGAAATTTAGAAATTTAACAGCAAACTCAGAGAGGCATCCTAGCAGGTTTGTTTGTGTCTAGAACTGTTTCAAAATATATGCGGATAACATATTTAAATATCACTGCAATATCACTTTACACCGGGAGTTGCAGTTTTGTTAGTTCCTAACTTTTGCATAAGGCTTCACTTGATATACTGTTGCTATAGGTGTGGATATCTGCAACTTAAATAGCAGTAAATCAGTATATTCAATAGCAATAAAGAGGTGGCATTATAATGCACATACTGTATAACTATGTTCATTTTTATTACACATTTTTCCCCAGGCTTTTGTTTTTCGTGACTTCTGTGAATAGTTTTCCAGTTGCCCACACATTTGAAATTTAATTTCCACCTCTTAAGTGTTCATGCTGTTGTAATTCTGATTAATGTTTGAATGATTGTGTTGTCTCCAAAGCTACCATAAACATTAATCAAACAAGGCTTCCTCAAAAACAACCATCGGCACAGATATTAACCATGGAGGATGCAACAAAGAGAAGGGAGGATGTATTAACAGATCCCCAGATCCTGCATTTGGAATAGTTCATGTAATTGTGTCCCCAAAAAACAACATACCGGTAGATATATAAGGAGCACAGAATTAATCCTATGGAAGAGTGCACATTTCCTACAATTTTGTGAACTATAAAACAATCACTAAATACTGTTAAATAACAAAACAGACAAAAACTGTGATTATTGAAAGATCATTCCGGTTGTTTCCACAAACTGTAATGGCATTTTCTTTACGTGTTTGTGGTTAGTAAGGTGGTTGTTGTGCAGTAGAGGTAATTTGATAATACATAGAAATAAAAGGAATCCATTATGGCAATTACTGTAACAAGGTAAATGTAAAAATGAGAATGTGTTCTTACTACAATGAATGTTTTTGTTTTGCATGACCCAACAAGCACTAATCTCAGATTACAATCTTGATGTTAGAAGAAGAAGAAGAAGAAATAATAATGAGAGAATAGCAGCATTGTCTTGTAATGTATGTTACCTGTATGCGAGGGCCAGGGCCCAAGAGCTTGCAGCGCAGTACAAGTTATCCCGGACTTTAGCTTCATTGCACTCAGCAAAGGTCTTGATAGGGAACAGGCCAGTAGTAGGGCTTTGGTAGTTCAGTACAGTTGATTTAACTAAAAAAGTACAGTTGTGGGGAAAAAGAAAATTCTTTTTTTGTTTTTATACAGTAAACTTGTCCTAATTACGCTACAAGTTCCCATCTATAAAATTCTGTTGAAAAGCGCACAAAGGCTGTATATTCCCTTGCAAAAACTTGTAACTAAACCAATAACCAAAATTAATAATGGCAAATATTATATTATAAATATGGCAATGTAATTATACACTAAGTGAGAAAACTACTGCTATAAATATACACGTTATACATTCTCTGTCTTTCATATAAGCATATGCGGCACTGCCTAATTAGAATATATTGCAGTTTATTCTTCATCCCTGTATTCTGTCACTGCAAATAAATGACACATTATTTTTTATTAGCAATTCTAGACAAATGCCACATAAGCATTCGAGAAAGCATTAAGAAAAATAATATACAAAACTAGCCAAGGTAATTAACAAAACACATTTGTTTACAGTGTCTTTTTTTAATTGTTTTTACAAAAACGGTAATTCAAAGAAACATGCAGGAAGCCCATTGAAAAGAAAGTCTCTAGATGTGCTTGTGCATATATTACTATAAGTGGGTCTTTTTTCTGGCTCACGGCTGCCTGTCAAACAATAAATGACAATTTGCTCTTCATAGGGAAAAAAAGTCTGTGTGTGTGCTTCACTACAGAGCTTGAAGATGTTGGTTAGGCAACCAGGCTTTAAAATTCTTTGGGACAAATGGCATAACTCACAGATGATTCACCTGTTACCAAACACAGACACTTCTATACAAATACATGCATCTCTTTTATCAATGTTCAAATCGCAAATTGTCCCCCTCCTCCTCCTCCTCCTCCTCCCCCCAGATTGTCTAGCCAAGTTCAGAGGTACAAAAAAAGAATGATAGACTAAAATTATTTTCTATGAAGGGCATGACTATCAAGTGAGATAAATTTAATTTCGTCGAGCAAGCCGTGGATCTTGAAACTGTTTCGAATTATCAATTGTTACAATGGTTCCTTCCATCACCAAGACAACAAGATGCATTGAACCGACTGACCTTCCCAAGAATCTTGACTACAAACAAATCAATGGCTTACCTGAAAGTCCACCTGCTGAGATTACGCATTGCTACACTCCACATTAGAACACATGACCCGTTCTCCCTGTTGCATCTGTTTTGCAACCAGGGGATAGATAACTGTACAGTGCCATTTACTACAATCAGCTATAGCAGATTAAATCCACTGAAGCACAGCAACATTACCACATAAATAACAAACAGAAATCGATTCAGAAACTTGAGACGTTTTCTTGAAATGTGTCCCAAACATTTGTCTATCATGTTTTTAATAAGAATGAATGATTGCATGTTCTTTTCTTTGTGTAAAAATATTTTTGTTGTTTAATTCAGACTCTTCTGGTCTGTTGAAAGAAAATCATATTTGCCTAAATATTATGATGTACTTCCATGCTGCTCAATATTGTGAATTTGAGATACCACAGACCACTGTAATTTCACTTAAAAAAAATAACTAACTAAGCTGTAAAAGCATTTAAGTTCCCCCCTGTCCCTGTCCCCCCACACAACTTGCCAGTAAGCGGAGTAGGCTATTATAAGTACATGGACATCTGTGTCACTTTAGGAATGATCTGCAAATAACCACAAGACTCTTCTTGCAACACAAAGCGGTATCTCCCAGTTTTGCTCCTGGCACAGATCTAGAGAGCAGCGTCATATCTATATTTTTGCTAGCATAATGACGCACTATGGGACCACAAATGATGGCAGTCAAACTGAAGGGCATAACAACAATAGTCATCACCCACACAGTGAAATGTTGTAGCTATCCCTTAAAAATGAGTTGCTGGGACACAGGAACGACTCATAGCTTGTACATTGTGTCCGGCTGCAGAGCAGATCTTTAAACAGTGTTGCTTGATGCATAGCAACCAGTCATTTAAAGTGCCTTCTGTGACAGACATGTTTCAACAGACTTTCATCAGTGACTGGAAAGCTTTATCAGTCTCAGCTTTTGGGAAAATCAGTAGTGATCATGCAGATTGAGAGGTTGCACAACGCCTGCCTTGTCTCCTGGGTATTCTGAATGTGTTGTAGCTTGTCCACACTAATGACAGTGAACACATTTGACATCTCTGAAGGTCATCCATGCTGCTCACAAAACTTTCCAAGCTGCATTATGTCCTGTAATATATTTTTATATCAGCTTTCCATGTCATCTACATCATGCTAGGTTTAAGATATATCAACACAGTGCAACATTGTGAAGCTAAGAAACAAACCACTGCCAAAGTGCCTTTGCAATATAATATGTGCTGATCCGTTATATAATTCTGTTCTTCTGATGCTGAAGATACCTAATTATAAAGTATTGACATGTAAATACTATAATTTAATGTGTTGGGAGTGCAATACATTCATTGGTAAGCACATTTACAATGAAAACAAACTATTCTATCTTGTCCAAAAAGAAAACATTGGATTGTGTGATCAACGTGTTTAGAATATAATGTCACTACTTTTTTTTTTTTTTTTTTTTTAACAGGATCATTATTGTAGATTTGTTTTTCCCACCAACATATTTTCATGGTTCAGTACTGATGACACAAGAAAACAGCAGGAAGCCGTCCTTTTTTTCTAGTTAGGAGCAAAATAACCTCGTAAATCTATTACTTTATAGAGCATGTCTGTATCATTAGAAATTTAATTAATCTGGTTTTGAAGCGTTTCATCTCCAAAATGTGGCTTTATATTAGATTTTCTTTCAAGGTAATTTTCATTTTCAGTTTGCTGTCATAGCAGTTGAAGATATATATAGAGATATAGATATATATATATATATATATATATATATATATATATATACACACACACACACACACACACACAATACATATATATCACACTGTACATATCAAAAAATGCAGATGAAAAGAGTTGAACGCTTCCAGGGCAATTACATCTTTAGTGATGCGAGAATCAGAACAGGACAGTAAAATGGAAAATGCATTTGTAGTTTCAGTAGAAACACTACATTATTCCTGTGTAAACAGAAAGTTACAGTATTGGTTTCTACTGGCAAATATCAATGCAGCTGTGCTGATTTAACTAATTAAACACTATTAAATCCATCAAACCATGGAACTAAAATAATGCTACTGTATGTAGACTGACCAGTTACTCTATACATGGTTAGAAAATAACAATATTGTGCTACTAGTCAAAAGGACTAGTACCACTACTCCACACAAGCAGCAATGTGGAGTAGTGGTTAGGGCTCTGGACTCCTAGCCGGAGGGTCGTGGGTTCAAACCCAGGTGGGGTCACTGCTGCTGCACCCTTGAGCAAAGTACTTTACCTAGATTGCTCCAACTGTATAAATGGGTAATTGTATGTAAAAATAATGTGTAAAAAAAAAAAAAAAGTAATTGTATGTAAAAAATAATGTGATATCTTGTAACAATTGTAAGTCGCCCTGGATAAGGGCGTCTGCTAAGAAATAAAAAATAACAGCAGTGTGGAGTACTGGTTAGGGCTCTGGACTCTTGACCGGAGGGTCGTGGGTTCAATCCCAGGTGGGGGACACTGCTGCTGTACCCTTGAGCAAGGTACTTTACCTAGATTGCTCCAGTAAAAAAAAAAACCCAACTGTATAAATGGGTAATTGTATGTAAAAATAATGTGATATCTTGTAACAATTGTAAGTCGCCCTGGATAAGGGTGTCTGCTAAGAAATAAATAATAATTTTGAAACTTGGTAGTCCTGATGTAAACTTACTAGTATGTGAATTGCCTAAGTTGGCATCAACAACAACAATTGGGGTCCCTAAAAATAGGCTTAGATTTTATTTTGCTAAAGAATAAACTGTTATAAATTTAGATTTACATTTTTTTTTAACAAAGCACCTTCGTAAACGCTCATACAGATCAATCAATCACCTGTTTGCACCTCGTTACTGAGCGACTGTGTGCTGAGAAACTGACACTGACAGCACCAGACGGGATGATGTTAGGTGGCTATTTTTTTTTTTTTTTAATTAGCAGTGGGAGAAAACCGCTTCAGCAAGTACAGTAGAATCTGTCAGAACTGACGGACGCTGAATCTACTATAGACACTAATGACATCATAACAAATACAAAAGAAAAATTAGGGAAATGCAGATCTTTTCAAGAAAGCTAGGAGACTTTGCAATAACAGTTCTGCTTGTGAAGCATCCACATTATATATTGACAGAACAGGTGATTTACTATGTGGGACCTTATTTTCCCCCATTGGTGCTTGAGCCCCTGAGCGCTCACAGAATCACCGCCTGTGCACCTATTATCAGAGATTAAAGCCTGGTTTTCAAACAAACTGATTATCGCTCACCAGTACTGAATTGGTATAAGGAAAGTGTGTTTTAAAAAAGTAATTTAACCCAGTATAAATCTCCACATTTTTGTAAAATGACTTTACACTTACTTCAAAAGATGCAACGTGTTTCAGTAAATTCAAACGATAAACTTTGCATCCCGCGCAGAGGGAGAACACAAACGTAAAATGTCATTAAGTGTGGTTGGCATTGCAGGGGAGACGAAGGGAGGTTTCAGTTCCGAGTGACTGCTTTCTAAGCATTATTTGTGAATGCTTATTCACCACTGTTACACCTGCATTTTTTTAATGCAAGACTGAACGTGAGAGTATATGTGTACATTTTTTTTTTTTTTTTTTTTTTTTTAAGTACTCGCCCAGGGGACTACTGAGACACAGACACCAACTAGTCCTCATCAAACTGAATTTGCCTCAGGCGAGCGGGCGAGCATGAGTTTCTGACCCCGCTATACAATTAATATTTAAACATATCATATATTATCAGTTATAAAACAGAGCCTGATGTGTTGCTTAAAAATAAATAAATAAATAAATCAGCAATGAATCAGTCTGACATGTCATTTGACTGAATTAGTCCAAGCAGGTAGAAGGAAATTCATCTTGCACCTAGCTAAGATTTTCCAGTCTAGTTAACCGTAGCCTTGGTACTCCATTTCGTTATTAACTATTCGTACGGACTTGAAGGTGTATCTGTAATATAGCTGTGCTTTTTCATAAAACTGTTTCATGTTGCACGTAAATATATATATATATATATATATATATATATATATATATATATATATATATATATATATATATATATATATATATATATATATGTGTGTGTAGCTACTATATCTAGTACTTAACACAGACAATCCAGAAACATAAAGAGATCATATATAAACCTGCAGACTTGACTTCTGTTTTCACAGCTAGAAACATCTGTTATATCTAAGGGGTGGTCTTGGCTTTCATTTTAATGAATGAGTTCCTATTATACCAAGTTAAGCAGTCTTTCCTGGATTAGCAGGGGAAACCAACTGTTGGGAACATGAAAAGGTCAATCAACACCAATACCATACCTGCGGTCATCCTCCCTGGCTGTCTCTGTACCGTGTTTAAATATATAATGTAGGATCATATTGGTCATAACTTGCATTCACTTTATACGTGTGTGTCTTTTGATTGTGTGTTAGAGGAGGCTGTGTGGTCCAGTGGTTAAAGAAAAGGGTTTGTAACCAGGAGGTCCCTGGTTCAAATCCTAGGTCACTCACTGACTCACTGTGTGACCCTGAGCCAGTCACTTGACCTCCTTGTGCTCCGTCTTTCGGGTGAGGCGTTGTTGTAAGTGACTCTGCAGCTGATGCATTGTTCACACACCCTCGTCTCTGCAAGTCGTCTTGGATAAAGGCAGAGTGTGAAATAACCGACGACATCGGCAGGAATTGCCGCAATGCCCAAGCTGCTTGCCGGAATGCCTCCCAAATTTAAAACCCGCCGGTGTCCCTCAGCACCAGAACATCTGATCCACAACCCATTCATAAACTTGCTCAGCGTCAGCTAGTCCGTTCTGTCACCATTTAATTTAATTCTGTCTAATCTCATCCTGCGAGAAAATGAGTCATTATCATAATGTATTATTGCTGCTATTCTTTTTACTGTGCACCTCCCTGCACTAAGCCACGACAAAGATTTACTGTAGCATTGGTTAATGACGGGCAAACAGAGGGCGAGACGCTGTTAGACTGAGCTCAATAAGACCGCGCTTCCAGGACTTTTCAATCACACGGGTTCACTGGCAGTGTCACTGTGATTTTTGTGTCTCTGAGCCCCGTTCAAACTCAAAAACGTTTAAAAAAGAAAGAAGGAAGAAGAGCTGACTAAAGTGGCAGCGAAGTGTTCTAGGATTTACTTAATGTTCAGGTAAGCAATGGGGTGCACAACAATTCGTCCCCGACAATAATCATAATAATGTGAACTTACAGTTGTCAAGTACAGTACTGCAGAACGGACAAGATTAGACAGAACGAAACTGAATTGTGACAGAACGGGCTTAAAATTGCACATTCTACTTAACACAACGAAGGCAACATTGCCTTGCCCTAAATTACCTTAACTTCATGCCCTGTAAAGGCATCTACTAAATAAACAAATATTATTATTTGCTCACAATGTTTTCATTTGGAGGACTCCTGTCCATTGTTTACAACTTGGAACTAAACATCCAATCTATTGATTGTAAAGTGTAAGAGATATTGGGCCTTGTTTAGATAAAACCCAACAAGTCTTAAAATGTTTTGGCATTTACTCAACAGCATACAACAAGTGGATGTAATTGCTCATGTTGACACTGCAAAGCTGATAATTTATGATTAAAGGCAGACAGACAGTATCTTGGTTAGCATATTCCTTTGAATGTTATTTGCCCTCTGGAAACAAACTCAAGGAGCTGCTTTTATAAGATTGTTTGAGTGGCTGTGAAAGTAAGTTGAACACAGCACAGGACAGTTGGAAGGCTTTCAATAATTTCAATTAATTTCATATTTCTATCATCCTCAGCTCTGAAGAAAATGTGCAGTGATTAGTAACACAAGCCAACTGCACTTCGATAATGAGGACTATTCAATATGTTTAAACAGCAGATATCTAAATGCAGCTGCCATTTATATCACTAAAATATGTATTTACAGAACTAAAATAAATGCAGAACATCGCAATAGTTTTTTGTCACGATGATATAGCTTTGATCTCAAAGGATACAGCTCAAACAAATGGTTCACATTCAATTAAATGTGACTTTTTACACACAGATCAACAGGAATAGAAGTCCATGGATTTAAAACCAAGTATAGTTGTAACAAAGCCAAGTACTGTTGATGGATATCTGTTTACTTACTGGCACTATAGTACTTGTCCAGCTTATCCCACAGAGTCTCGCCATCTTGTCTAAGAAGGTTAATGCTCTTCAACGGTTCATATACAGAGCCTGAAAAAGAAAAAAAGAAAATCTGTATTATTCTCCCCTCATATTTAAAGTAGGCATACACAGTACCAGGATGAACAAAAAGACTCACATATCTACTCCAGAATTTACTAAGTGCCTTAGCAGCCACAGTGAACAGGCAGCAAGCACAGGAGCACTTCAAAATGGTCTTATCATTGTTTAGTGTATAATTTAAAAAGCAGAGTCATTTTGAGTTCCAAATCCATACAGCATGATGTACACATGGAAATAACTAATTATTTTATCAGCTCCACTTATGCAGCATATTTTAGCAAGCTCCTTCTAGCAAACCAAAAATGAGTCCAAATGGGGCTGTGATTTAAACAGCACAGACTAGACAACGTCACGGCCCAAATCCACAATGGCACTGCCAAAAAACATGCAGAATTGCTGAGCCGAATTTAAATATAAATGTCAAACAGAATCTAAAAAGATCTCCTCATCTAGAGCATTAGTACAAATAAAGGATGGCAGCAGAAATTCACAATATAATCTATCTCGTCACCAGTGAATTTGGTGTATTTTAAGACCTCATTTTAGAGCACATCCCATTTGTTAGACCGCATTTATAACATGTTCAAGGTGATTTGCATTTTAATGGGATCAAGCCAGGGTCAATACTTCAGGTACTGAAAATTCAGGCAAGGCACAGGAATTTTTTTTTTTTTTTTTTGTATCTGCTTTTAAGTAACACAGACCTAACCAATTCTTGTTAGCTGCCTATATGTGGAAACATGGAAGTCGTGGAAGCGAACTAAACATTCATTTCTCAGTGCTGCTCTGTAAGCTGAGTGGCCGGAGCTGCTGGTTGCTAGGAAGCAGCCTACTGATTATACGTAGATCATGCAGCCTTGTAATGACTGAAGGTAAGTTTATAGAAAACCTTTGTGGCCACATACTGCTTCAATGCTGTCACTTTCTTTTCCGAAACACTTTCTTCGAACCAAAATCAAAGCATTACACTGTCATTACGGATACATTACAAAGTATCTGTGTGCCTCAAAAAGGCATTTACAAAATCTTTGGAGTAGAATCTATGAGCAGATGATCCTTAATAAATATTTTAGTAAACTATTACTATATTTAACGCGCAATTTAAAAAATATCACATTGGCTCACAAGTTTAATAACCAAAGGCTTACCCAGTGGTTGAACTAGTCGTATGTACCTATATATTACAAGGCTTATAATGCATACATTACCCTGCCCTGCAATTAAAAATTAGATGTCTAAGGATTAATTTCCAATATAGAAAATAAAACGATGGCACTGCCTCAATAAATTAAATTCTGTCCTCCCCATTTTCCCTTTATTAGGCAGCATAGCTGATGATTAACTCAGCAAAGCAGGCAGCGTTTCTACTGGCTTATGCTGAACATATATTTCCCAAACCTTTAATAATTCGCTTTATTGTTATTTCTCCTGCTCTCTTCACTGTTCATTTCTAATACATGCATCTATGTTCAATCTTTAAACGTACAACACAATTGATCAACCCTCTCTTTTATGCTGATCCACAGGTTACTTGCTGGAAATGGAGTCAGTCACATTCTATGCTGTACCATCCTATTTTAAACTGGATGAATGGCAGTTATTCTAATAACTAATCACTTAAATATGAATATGTTTCATTTCTAGCATTTCTTACCGTACTATGAACAACAAAACAGACTAATAAGACACAAATACATTGGATAGTCCCTTTCTTTTACTGATTTCAATGGCGGCTGCATTAAGATCCGCTGCTGCAGATCAACTGAATACCAACTGAAGACCCTAATGTATATGAAATTGTTCAGAGGACAATATGATAGAACTAGAAGCAACACTTGCATTTCAAAGTAGGCTAGCCCCAGTAAATTAAATATGGTTCTAGTGCACAGCATATTATTTAGTAAAGCACTGTAGTTATTGTTTTACAAATTGTAGTAATTAAGATGTAATCCATTTGATTTGGCAAGTACTATTTGGTAAGCCAAAAAAAAAAAAAAAGGTGGTGGGGGTGGGTGTCGAGGACAACTGGGGGGGGGGGGGCTGTAGCTCATCCAGTAGTAACCTCTCGCCAACAACACAATACTATTCAAGCCAGGGATCAATTAATTTACAGGAATGCTGATGTTAGGTTCTGTATTTCAAATGTAACACTTATTACGTTAACGTCAGGCTATCATACTTTTTGAAATGTTTATTAGCAATTCCTTATACAATAGTGGTGATAGAAAGAGGAACAAAATATCACAATTCAAAAGGTCAGAACATCCAAATGAGTGAATTTCGAAACAAAAGTGAGATTTGTAAATACTCCCTGACAATGTGTTGTGGCTTCCTTTCTTTTAGTAGTGAGGCTGCTTAAATTGATGTCAAAAAAGTTCCTAAAATGAGTAAGACTTAACCAGTCTGTATTTCAGATTTAATGGATGGGGCTCCTCAGTCAGGATGCCTAATGCCTTGGGGGTACAAGAGCCAATAAAGTTTGGAAACTCCTGACTGACTTCTGATTGCTATAATGTTTTTTTTAAGATTGAAAAAGCATCTTAAAATACATATTTATATTGTACACCTTATTTACAGACTGAAAACAAAGAAGATAGATTTATGTGTAACAGTAATCAAGGATCGGAATAAAAGTATATATTTGATTAAGATGTTGCTAACAGAGACAGTTTTGTTTTATAAGCTATGGAGGGAAATGCCTTGTGAATAATGCAGATGTGATATATTTATTCAAAATGTTTCAATCTTTTAATTGAATTACAAACTCCAGTACTAACATACATGGACAGTAAAAAAAACCTACTGCTAGACGCTGGTTAAAACTCTGACAGATTGCTTGATCCCCTTACATATTTATATCTATACCAACTACTTAAAACACTTCCAATTGTTTCTATATATTTAGTAATTTAGATGGGTGCTGCATTATGTAATAAACTGTAACACTTTGTTTAAAAATAAAGATTCAGTATACTGTGCAATATTTATTATACTGCAAAACATACTGTTAAGTCACCCAACTTTAAACCGGATTGTAAATTTTAACATACAGTTTATAAAACAGTTTTAAAAATATGTTTGTATCAAAGGACAGTAACACAACCCCCATTTGGAAAAAAAAAAAAAAAAAAAGTTATGTTCCCTTCCTTACTGTTGTAATTAGTAACAGACTAGTAGGTTTCTAAATGGGAGCATTTCTAAGCTAAAACTACATGTGGATAAACACAGAACAATGTACTAAACACACACAGAAGAATTGATTTAGTTTAACATGATTGTGGGATATTGCAGAGGCTTTTAATGCTTCAAATGAATTCAATTATGTGGCCATACAGTTACAATGGGAGAGAGAGTGGCATTGTGATTTAAATAAAAAAAGATTAGAATAATGCAAATTCAGAAAAGCAATTAAATAGTGCAGACCTGTAAATTAACAACAATAAAAGACTCTGCTGTTGAACTTACCATATCTTGCCTGGTTAGGACCAGAACTTGGGCTCTCATCTCCGAAGCGTGACATTTTCAATTGGTATAGTTTATGATTGACCAGCTTTCATCTAAACTATAGCAATTTGCAAAAACGGTTAGTGATGGTTAAGGGCAATTAACATCAAATAACACAGAACGTACAGTTAGCAAGGTTATTGCAAAAGCAAAAAACAAACACTCAACACAAGCAAAAGGAAAAAGCTGTAACACTTTCTGTGATTTTTTCCCCCCCTGATCTTTCGTATTGGTTTATTTTTCATTCTCTACACCGTTCCCAGTTTGACATCATTTGTTTTGTGTCTTCAAAGCTGATCTACAGTATAGTGTAAGACATAGCTGCATCAAAATTAAAACTTAATCTCTGAAGTGCTAAATTCCACAGTATCTCAAAACTTGCCCTGTAATTGGTGGTAGGGCTTTAACGAGCTTGTGTGAAATTTCTAAAGTTCTCCTTATTGTGGAAAGCCATTTCATTTAAGTACGTTGATAGTTTTTTTTTTTAAATTTAACATCCAATAAATAAATACATACATACATACATACATAAATAAATAAATAAATACTTCAAATAAAACATCACTTATTGAAATATTGGAAATAACATCTGGAAACAATATAATATTCATCAGGCTACTGAGGTATGGACGGCTTCATTTGTTTTACGTCAAAACAATAGTACCGGTATTTATTAAAGATTATTCCACCTTCCACCCCGCAAAAAAGGTGTTTTGCTGCAATGGCATTGATTGCAATATAATGTGTATTATTTTTCAGATCCACAGAACCAACAAATAACAAAAGAGAAAGCCTTATTTGCTGGTTCTGTGGATCTGACAAATAATACACATTATAAACCAGCAAATAACAAAAGAGAAAGGGGCTTTCTCTTTTGTTATTTGCTGGTTCTGTGGATCTGACAAATAATACACATTATATATTGCAATCAATGCCATTGCAGCATAACGAATCTTCAAATACACGTGTAGTTGTATCTGCAGAATGTAGCCTACATTCACAGCTTTAAAAATAAAATACATGCACTTATAGCAAAGGTTAATGATGGCCATTGCAAGCTGCACTATATCACGAAGGACTGAATGAAGCCAAACAGTACTGTGCCAATACCAGTCTCGTCCACTCGTGTATCATTTATGATGGCCTCCCGCCTTTAGCTCAGAGAAGTCCAGTGGGGGTGGGGGGTTGTGTTCTTAATAACAACACAATTAATGAAAGAGAAATAGGAAACAGTCAAATATCAACCTACAGGGTCTACAGCAGACAGGCAGTATTTATGTTAACCAGTGACAAACAGCCATGCACGTGCAAAAAGTCAAACCTGAACGTTTCGGTCTGGGTTTGAATTCCAAAAACTTCCAGCTGACATCAGCCAAACGAGCCATAGTTACAAATGACCCAGCAATGTACGACACTATCGTAAACTGCGCAAAACAGGAAGTGCCTTGCCAATCAATCTTTAAATATTTACGCACATTGTTTTAAACTAATTACATGAAAACGTCTCTTATTGTTGTATCGCTAAAGTATTCAGTGACGAAAACAAAAAAAAAACGCAGCGTTTAAATAAAGTGTAATTTGTTCGGGTTTTTTTTTTTTTTTGGAGACTGACCACACTGCCGTAAAGCGTACTGCGGTATTCCGGGTTTTGTTGTTGAAATTGATACGCGATCAGGATGTGGATGTTATCGTTCTCTTTATTGTCGTTTTTCTTTATTTTTTCCAGTCATTGGCTAGTCCTAGCTCTTCAGAATGTAACTGGGGACTTGTTCGGACCCGAATCATACGGAACCATCGCTGCTTTTGGGGATTTTAATTCAGACAAGCAAACGGACCTGTTCATCATCAGAGATCGTCAGTACCAGTTTATGTTACTCTGATCTTTGTTATGCTTAGTCAGTGTATCATTTCCTATCCTTGTATATTTTGGCTTTGGTTTAAAGTGACAACAATGTTGGTTTGTACTATTACTATATGTTTAGTATAATTCAGCTTGCAACTTGGCGGTGTCAGACTTTGAAGGAGTGCAATTAATATAATGCAAGGTGTGGTCACCAGCGTTGGATCGATAAACTGTACTAGTACTACATAATATAGATTTTCGCTAATTTATTATTTTATATAAAGTATTTAACCCCCTGAAACACAATACAGGCCTTAGCAGCAGGTGCATTTTAGCCTACAGCAGTACACAGCCGTAAATAATTGTTTTGTTTTAGACTATTTTCAATTAGTAAGCACAAGTTCAAGAACACAGTCAGTCAATGGGGAGATTCTGTATCATGTAGGTACAGTATGTCCAAGAGAAGTGTTTAATATCATACACATTATCGCGCAGAAGAACTTGCCTGTCAAGAGGCACATTCAGTGAAGTTCATCTCGTGGCCCTGTGAACATTTGTCTAAAGTGTCATTGTACTGTTTGTAACGTGTGTGTGTGTGTGTGTGTGTGCCATGTATAATTCTTGTCATGTCTTGCAACCCAAGGGTTAAGCAATATGTTCAATGAGAAGGAGCTCAAAATAGTTTATTAAATACCAACTAAAAATAGTATTAAAAAAAATGAATGAGCAGTGATAAAATAATTATCTTGTTTTACCAAGCAAACCAAATTGGGTTTTGTGGCCAAATATGTATTTTGCCCTCTCTTGACAACTGTAGCCAGTGTTAAAAGTTCTCTGCTTTTTCTTTCTTTTTTCCCAGAGACAGAACTAGTTATATTCCTGGCGGATTTAAAGGCCCCTTACTTCAAGCCCAAGGTGAAGCTTTCATTGAGGTGAGTATTGCTTATTTGTTTAGCTGATGTCATCACTGTGGTCACACGGGGTGAGTCTGGCAAGCTGACTTGTTCAAATTCCTGTTTCAGGGATGTCGTTATCAGCAGTGTGGTTCCAGGAGACTACGATGGAGATTCACAGATGGACGTTCTTCTCACCACTAAGAAAACTAGTGTCGACCAAGAAACATCAGTTGTAATTTTCTGGGGAAATAATCAAAGTCTAGGTAACCTTTTCCTTCTATATTGCATAGATGTAATCGGCTGTTCTCAAAGTTCAGAAGGCTTTACAAATATTAAATGCAAGGCTGTATTCTTGTCTTGGCTCTTTAGTTAAGAAAGAACCACAAATCATGGAAAATGTGTGTTTAATGATGAAATGTTTTAGGCTTACATCTTTAGGTTGTTCGAAACCATCGTCGCTTGTCTCCCAGGAGACCCGTTCCTAAAAAAAGATGCGTTCCTAAAGCTTTTGGGGGATGACTTTCTTAGGGATGTCATCTCCAAAGAGGCTTTTTAAACAACAAGCAGTCAATGTACATTACTTTCTGGAAGTGTGAATGCTTTCAAACATGGAAAACATGCATGGCGATTATAGCTGTCGTGTCTCAAGGCTAGTCCTTAAGGCATTTAGTTTATTAATAAATATATTAAATTAAGCTTATGTTTTACTTTAACTTAAGTCATCCCTTATTACGTCACAGTGGAAAATAGGATGTTTAATCCTGAGACCTGGTTCATTTCAGGTAGTCTTGGTCCTGTGCCTGGATATTAAAACAACACACCCAATACAATTTGAATGTTATGCTTTTTGTGGGCTTCTCCGTTTACTGTACTTTAATTTGCATGTGATTTTAAAGTATAAAACTGAAGGGAAAAAAACACCTTACAGTATATCATGGATTTGCAAAGGTTTTTACAGTTTTCTTACACTTACACATTTTGTTTTTGGGCAGATGAGAATCATAGGACCAAATTAAACAAGACATTTCAGGATGAACCCTTAATAATGGAGTAAGTATCACCATACAGTGCACTATAACTGAGAAAGCAATGCATCCTAAACATGTGTTTACTGTAAACTAGCTTCACAAATTGGTACCATATGTGTTCTGTGCTGTACTTATAAAAATGGATTTGCATATACTGTTATCTTGTATGGATGTTTGTGACATTTACAACTTGTGAAAGACTTGTTTAACTAACCCTTAAGGTTTTACAAATGTATTATATATTTGTAATCTTTAATTGTAACTGTGAACAGGTTGATGTGTGTGTTTAAATTGAACTAAACTATTACACAATTCATGTATTTCTTTTTCAGTTTTAATGGTGATATGATACCTGATGTCTTTGGTGCCATTAAAGACAGTCCCCAGCCGCACATCTGCTATCTGAATGGAAGGTAAGACACTGACATAGGTTTAATATCCAGTCCTGTCCCTATAAAGATGTAGCTTTTCTACAGGACACAAATGATGCCTATGTTAAGCTGTGGTTTCATGTTCATGCAATAAGATTGTGGCCTTGTCTAATTAATTCTTTCAGTTGTCTGGCACAGCTTTATGTTATAGTAACTAAAAATGGCCTGGTCTGACTTAACGTTTTGTGCTAGCATATGCATATATCCCATCTGACTGTCAGTTAATGATAAATTATTATACATTATGAATGCTGAGCCTGCAAGCCGTTTGATTCTCCCCTGCTCTTTTTTATATTGTCTGCCCAATTCTCCTCTGTGCTCTAATGACAAGACATGACTTGCTTAATTGAGTAACGTCAAACAATTATGCTGTATTCAAACTTTGCGTAATTGCCCTTGTTTCATATTTCCCGTTTACTTAAATTGAGAGACATGCTTAACATAATTCTAAAAGGGTTTATGGGAAATCCAGACCACTGTAAATAAAGTTTCAAAATTTCAATCTGCAGCATTTCAAGCAATGTGCCATTCATTCCAGCTTAATAATATGTTAAAGCAGAGCCAAATGATTTACAAGCTCCCATTTCAGCAGCTCCTTCCCCTTAGGGGCTGGAGTTTAACTGCAGGCTTATTAACAAATGATGCTAATCTAAAAGGATATTAATGCTGTGATACAGAGGGGCGTTTATCAGAACTGACACCACTGTGGAATAGCGCAGACTGTCACTGTGGAATCCTAACAATAAGCCTGATTGCTCTCAACTGAACCCTCTACAGGTGTGTGACGGTGAAGAAAGCAAACTGTCTGTGAAGAAGCTTGAGTTTTATAGCTGAATATTCAGTGAAATAAAATATGCAGGCCTACTCTGGCACTATTCTCTGGGTTTTAAGACTAATTAGTCCCTAAAAGAGATGTAAAACTTTACGTTAAAGCAGTCCATGGCTGTTGTAAAGTAAGTTTTAAAAAAGTAATGTGTAAAGAGGATCGGTTGAATTTATTTGCTTTGCTCTTGCAGCACTAAGTACCTTTACAGAAAATACTACTCATTATTGTAATTATACTGTAATAAACATTGGCATAGCTATACCCACTGTATTAGTATATACTATTAGTGGTCTGTATTGAATGGTGTTGTTGGAAATATATTTGACACATTTTTCTAAAAGGTTGTTTTGTCAAACTAACGAGGACCTTCCAAGCCTTTTGCATAGACTCTTAAGTACATCAAGACACCTGTTTAAAGAAATGTATGCATTTAAAAATGTTTTATAAAGGAGTGCTAACTTTTCTGAAAGCAAGGCTTTCAAGCAGAGATACACTCAACCTAATGTAGTACCAGATATAAAATGAAAATACATGTTTATTGAAACATGTTTTTCTTTCAAACTGCACATTTGAGCCCTATAGAATGCATGGTGTGCATGGCAGGGAAAATGTATTGGATTATTTTGTTAGTTAAACTCACTCGAATAGTTTTTTTTATTAGTGTTATTATCATTATTATAGATTGTTGTATTGTTGTTAAAGGCTAGGAGATTTAAATCGGTGTATATCCAATAAACACAGGGAAAACCACTGGGAATGGTTACTCAATTCACATTGACTTGACCCCTTTCCCTGTAAAAAAATATAAATAAATACATAAATAATTATTGTAGTGCAGTTAGGTAATGTCCCTCCTTCCTGACTTGTATCTCGCAATGATTCGTTCTGAATACTTTAAAGCCACCCCAACTACTGAGTGGCAGCAAATTCCTACATTTCTATTGGAGGATTGTAACCCGTTTGTGAGCTTTAAAATGAGATTACAATTAGAAACTGAGGCTTGTTCTTGGGAGATTTAAAGCTATATTACAGTTCGGTAATTTACACGCTTGTGGAATTTAAAAGAGAATTGCAAACTGACGAAATGTAAAAAAAAAAAAAGCCAAAACATACAAAAACCCCAGAAGAATATGCCCATGGCCATAAGGATTTTGTTGTAGAATTGAAGTGTGCAAGTACTATATGTATTGTGACAACAAAAACGCCCAAGAATTTTTTAAATAGCTAAAAATAAGCAATGAAAAATGAAATTAATAAAAACAGATGGAGAAGCCCTAATTATAAACCATGCTTAGGGATAATATGCTGATGTGGTATGAATACTGATGTTAAATAAAATGTGCCAAGCAACTACTTTTTTCCCCAACAGTTCTGTGTGTTTAAGATGGTTTGTTAGGATGTGGCCTCTTGATTTCCTCCAGGCTGTGCTGAAGCTTGAAACTGTCTAGATTTCGCCTATTTGAAATGGAGGGCAATCGGATACACAGAAGTTTCCATAGAAACTGCTCATCTGATTTATTGTTGCAGCAACAATCTCATCTACAGTGTCATGCCCTTAAACAGATTAACAGCATTTATTTTTCTTTTTGTTTGTTTGGCAGTGCCTAAATGATTCATTCTTTGCATACACACTGCTAGAATGTTCTTTACCGGCACAGAGAAAATAATAATAAAAAAAAAAATCAGGTCTTAAAATAGAAACTCTTTTAATGTGTCACAGCCGACGCAAATCTCTTTAACTCCAGTCCTGACCTAAGAACACACTTTGTTTTCTAATTGATGTCTTCACAGTCCTTTTGAAGATTTCTGCCAGTCACCAGTCTCTTTCAACTGAAGTGGACTGTTCATGTTAATACTTTTAAAGAAATATGTTTCTGTGGTCCTCAGTTTCATGGTTGGACACTTGCTGTCGTTCACACTTTTTAAATCTCTGTTTTTCTAATCATTTCATGGCCAATTACTAGCAATCTGCTCTTGGCTTTACACACTGAAAAGACAAATTCTGTGCTTAAGATCCTTTGCTTAGCATGATTTGCTTAGTTTAAAAAAAAATTAAAAAATCGAACTTGATTAGTGGGCTTTTTTTAGGTATCATTTCGTTGCAGACAATTATCACAAGGTAATGCCTGTTTAAATAGACTTTTAACCTGTTATCCGATGACCCATGTAGTATCTTGCTGAAATTGAAACAGGGTTGATCTTCCAGGTTGGAGTATAGATATGGTACACCATAGTGTGTGTTTTTTTTTTGGTTATTATGAATGCATTCATTTGTCTGGTTTAACAGAATCGAGTTACTGTAGCCCTACTCTTGGACAGTGTTTAAGCTTCTAGTAGATAAATAATATAACTTTATTATTAATAATACCTATTGGTTACATATTTATATATTCTGAAAAAGCAGTTTGCTGATCTCAGGAGACTACTTGGAACATATCTTCCCACTGTAGATTATAATGTGAAATGATGATCAACGTATTATTCTAAACACTGTCCGTTTTAGGACGTGTTTGACATCTTTCTCCTGTCAAGATAGCAATCTGCCTAGCAAGCTGAATACTGAGTGCTTTCAACTCAAGGGAATTAGCAACAAAGGCATATTATAGCAAGGATCCGATGCAATTCTTCAATAAGATGCCTTTATAATAAGGCATGCATGATTCTCTGTGCTGGCATAAACTATTCCTGATGAACTGATCTTTAAACAAGTCCTATTTTTCATTGGCTTCCATCTCCCTTTACAGTCACTGTTTAGTTTTATAATGTGTTTGTCCTCTGTGTATTAGGCTTATTTAGCTATCTCTGTTTTAAGCAAGTGGAACAGAAACATGTTGTTAAGTGAGTATAAGAGACCCCTCTGCTCCAGCAGCACAGAACACGCTCGTACACTCCTTGTTGCAGTGGCTTGCTTCCTTGAGCCAGGGAAAATACTGCTTTGTCCAAATTGGGTCTGTTTTAATCATGTCAACAGACCTTAATAACGGCGCCATAAACCAGTAAATCACCAGGGTTAAACGCCCTGTACTACCAGCATGGTTTATATAAAGTTTGTATCTAGTGTTTTAAATCATAAAAAAAGATCCAGGTTAAGATCCATATGAAAAAAAAGAAAAATTCTTACAGCGATGTTGGTGTTTTTTTCATACTCAACTGAACATTTTTATGTTTTTTTTTTATTTTTAGGAACATGTCATGGCAGAAAGCACTGGATACTGATACAAAAATGCGTATACCCCATTCTCATGCATTTATTGATGTGAATAAAGATTTCACTGCAGGTTTGTATACAATATTACTTCATAATACTCAAAATGGTCAAATAGTAGTTCTAACATTAATTTAAAAGTGCAGTCCTTATAAAACTTTGTAAATGATGCTTGCTTATGCAGCCATTTTTAAACGAGGGAACTGTGACGGGCACAAATTAAACCCACAACCTTCTGAAATGCAGTTCAGAATGCTGCTACTTCACTTAACACTGAAAGCAATATTTTCAAATGCCAAACCTTGGGATATAGGTCCCAAGGGATAAGAATATTAAAAAGAAGAGTCAGTCTATTGGAATTGAAGATTCAGATGAATGAACATATCAAGAGGCTTCTGCAGTTTATCTAATACATTGTGGGTACCTCTGATGAGTTCAGGTTTAATACTAATTGCTAGTGATGTTTATAAACCTGCTATGGACACTTTTTCAAGTTTGTTTGACTTGTTTTCATTTTTAAAAAATCAGTATAATGTTATTCTTGAGGTCAACACATATAGGACGTACAGTTTGTGGGTATATGAAGTGTGGTGAGACTCTAGTACACTGGCAGGTGTCAAACTGTATTAGCGCTTTCATTCTGTGGATTATTTCCCCTAATCCAGGTTTGCTGGAGTTAAACACCCTGTCAGTGCCACACTGATGGAAGATGTCGAGTAATCTGCTGGTTCTATCAATATGTTTGTACACTGCTTCAGGGCAGTGGTAGGATTAGCAGTGTTTGACATGCTGGAGTTTGCAGTTTATATTGCTGCTCTTCAATAGCTTTTATGGGATTGAGTGACGAACTCAGGCTATTCTTACTGAGCCAGGTTAACCTCCCTTCCAGTTTCACTTTACAAAACAGTGCAAATAGCAATGCTTGGTCTACCATTTTAAGTCCATGAATTTAAGATAGGCACCATTTTGTTAATTTAGTTCCATTTATACGTGATTTAGTATATAATATTTACAGAAGTTCAATAAAGAGTGGTTTACAGTCAAATTATATAGGATATGAATTAAAGAGAGAATATGCAAATATTTGCCAGACATAAAATTAGATAACAGAAGACTCTCTATTTAGGTTTTCACAACACAGCTAACAGGTTTCTATTTTTAACCACATTTCAAACAAAGATTTGCTTTGTTGTGCAGTATTTGCTTACAGGGTTGCGCTTGGATAAAATGTTATTGATTTTTAGATGGTAGGGAGGGAAAATACATAATTCAAACGTTTTGCTTACTAGTATATTAAACATCAGGGTAAAACGACTTTAGCAATTTCAAAGGTTAAATGTAAGAATAGAATCAAATGAAATCACAGTTTCAATTAAATACTTCTTTACATATGTATACAGTATTCTTTTCTTATAACTCTAGTTTGCTGTCGTGGAGAGACTTGCTATTTCTGTGCTATAAAGGGTTACACTGTATGTGATCGTGACTAGCTTTTCCACTCCAAAAGCTAATGTTCATATACTCAGTTTGGACACTGGGTCCCCATCTTACCTTAAGAGAGGATGATCTCTGCAAGGGTTAACTTTCTGCATTTCTGAACTGTGAAAATCTGCACTACAATATACAGTACCTTTATCTGTGGATAAACAGAGAGCCTTGGTCACCGGTGATGTCATTAATTAACACCTACCCACCCCCACCAAAGATGGAACGGTTCCTGAGGTAGACGAATGTGCTCTAGTGATTGGCAGTAATAAAGGAAAGTGCTTCCAGCTGGAGAGAAATGCCTGTACAAAAACAAAATAGATAATGGCCCTGCAATTATGTGTTGAACCATAGTGATTTATTTATTTATTTTTTTATTTTTTTTAACAAAACATTACATTTACTGCGTTAACATGAATTTCAGGTTGTTTTTTTCACCCCCATGTGTTTCAGCATTCCTGTCCACCTTTTAAAATAATGGCAGATGTTCCAGCCAAGGAAATTGTTTTTTAGTCAGACCAGCCAAATGTGGATAATGGGAAGTTTTAGAATGTATTCATTGGACTGACTGACATACATTTTATTAATAGGCTGGCATATACAGTCTGTAGTTGCAGTAATTGGACATTTTTAGAGTAAAAGGTGTTTTTTCCAATATAAATCACTAGGTGACTCTCTGTGAATTTCTTTCTTCTATTATTGGTTGAATGTAGCTCCTTTGAGAATCCTTAAATGTCAAACTATATAAGACTCAAGAAACTGCAATGGTTCTTGCAAAATAATTTTATTTAACTGTTTTTTTTTTATTGTGTTATCCCAGTTGATTTCGTTGCGTGAGAACATGTTTAAATCTATAGAGTACAAATGGAAAAATTGTATCATTCATTTACTTTAAGCTGTTTAATAGACCACATACATCATTTAGAATGACATTCAACATCGGTGGAGATGTGTAGTGAATGAATTGTCATGTTCTTCCCTGCAAGACAGTAACAGCATTACTTGCCAGAGGTTTATTAGGTCATGGCAAATACATGGGACCGAGGTGTCAGAGCTAATTCATTGTTTTAGTGGGTGGTGTTGGAGAGGATGGGCTTTCGCTATCTTATCTACTTTCCTTGACCTTGAAAGGGTAGAATAAACCATGTTAGCACAGTCAATTGAATAAAAGCCAGGCAATAGCTGCATAATTTCATTGCACCCAACTGAGCCAATAGTGACCACAGATCAAACTAAAATGAATCAATACTGAAAGTTTTTTTTTAAATGCGGCATGTGAGGACAATGGTTTAACACTCTTCATTTGAATTCAATCCTGGACAAGCTTGTTCCCGATCATAACATAATTAGCACTTAAAATAATGTGCTGTATCAAATGAATAGTTTGCAATGTGCTTAATCAGAGTAACAGTGTAAAATAAGTGCAAATAGTTTGAAAACCATTGTCATATAATAAGTCGTCTTGTACTTGCATTAATGGACGTGTGGCAGAAGGACTGTGCGGGATCTTTGATGCAGAATGTTGCCGCTGCTGCAGTGCAACACCTGGCAGCGATGTAGAAAAATGGTGTCTGGTTTGTTAGCTTGCCTGCCTTTCAACATATTGTAGAGGAGGGAAGAACAGCCTACAGTTATGTCTTGTATTGTTCTTAGGTGGGGCTTGATTCCCTATTCAAAGACGTCAAATGCCGTCTCACTTTTATTCAGCATTCCACATGCAACCAGCAGTCCTACACATTTTTATTAGAATGCGTTCAGCTGATTCAGTAGACGACTTGTAGCTTGGTTCTAAAATTATCTGAGTTAACTTTACTGTCTCCAAAAAGAGCAGGGAATAATGAAGATGAGCCAAGTTAAGCTTCTAGCTGGTATTGCAGACTTTAATTTGTATCTGACTATAGCAGATTTCCCTATTGAATGCCCTCTTATTGTGATCATATACAAAGATTATTAATTAAAATGGAGATAATGTTCAAATAATAATATTAGAAAACATAATTTATATGGGGGGGAAAATAGAAAAGTGATACCATGGCTTTAACTGGTTGCTAGGCAACCCTACAGTACTGCATTGTCTTCAGCACCTAATTAGCTAGCCTTTTCCACCAGATTGACTAGTAAATTACTAAAGCAATGTGAAAAATAACAACAGTTTGGCTTATTGTGGAGTTCCCTTGGCAGGCGTTGTTTAAACAATAATTCCTCAAGTTACCGTAGGCATTGCTAAGAAAAAAATATTGTTGCTGTCTATCTATATAGTACCTGTTGTTTCAAAGGAGTGCTAACCAAGTGTTTTATAATGTGTACTACATTACTATTGAGTACCCCATCAAATTAACTATTAGAGAAAGAGGGAAACTCTCTTGTACATGAGATGATGCAGTGTTTGTCTGAATATTCATCCCAGCAATTAAAAGTCAATAATTTTTTTTTTTTTTTTTAAATAGGGATTTAAATCCGACATTTTTGCTGATTTTGTCTGCGGTATTCATCCTGTGCTTTCATCCACAGTTATTTCTAGGCTGTTCTTGAAGAATGTTCTTTAAAACAAAATCTCTCATAGCCAAGAATCTTTCAAAACATAATGGACACCAGCCAGAGTTCTTTGGAGTTAATTGATGGACCTAATGAAGGAGAGACAATTCAAAAGGGTCCGACGCATCAATTTTAGAAATGAGTTTCTTCTGTTCCACATTACCTGATATAATTTCAGAGAATAATACTGTGCCCAGGGAATTGAATGCAGTATATCTTGTCTAATAAACAGGATGGAAGGGCTTCTTGGCCGCCCTCAAACTACCATCATCATTAACCACATTAGAACCTTTCAGTGTTTTGCGTGAAACTGGCCTTTACCTCTCACAGAGGCCAGGAATAATGAGAGTCTGTGCCAAATTTTGTGAAATGAATGCTTCCCAGTGCAATAGAATGTGTTCAAAGAACCAACTTCCCAACATTTTGGTATTTTTATTAACAAAGTTTTCTCAAGGTAGGGTGAATTTGGGAATATAGTATGTAGCCACAATTAAGCAGAGCTTCACAAAGTATAGTATCACAATACATACATACCTGAATCTTACCTTAAAAAAAAAAAGACTTAAATGATTGCTGCGCTGATTGGAGTTGAGCCCAGTAAAACATTTCTAACCAATTTTATAGAACTCATTTGAAATGGTTAATCATTTCTTGACTAATACAAACAAACAAAAAATGTATTACATGTGTGAAAAATTTAATAAGTTGATATTTGTATTTCAAATGGGATGAGATTGGATGCCAAGTTATACTTCTCAATTTAGGTATGTTATCCCACAAGCTCACATTGTGTGATGGTTAAGTTAGTACAGTAATAGATAGTGAATACTGGACATGCTACTCATTACAAGACATCAAAAATAAAAACCGAGAACTTCTAAAAGAACAGAGTTTTAGGGTGTATGAAAGGCAGAAGGGATTATCCACAGAGCATTTGCTGCATGCTGTAGATCTATAATAAATACATAAATAATGTCACTGTAATCGGAAAACGCAGTGTTTTGGAAACTACCCATCTTTAACTGTTTGCATTTAACTAACACTAATTTGCTAGTATATTTTCTATTTTTTTTTTTTTAAATATATAACTGATAGGGCATTCTGGTTTCGCCCCTGGCAATAACTGCTATTTAAAACTGAAGATAAGTTTGTTTTCTAATGGGTGCAATTGAATGCATGTGCATAATCAGAAACATAATTTATCTTTGGATAACTAATTAAAACCAGTAGATATGAAAAATGCTACAAGGAAAGAAACATTTACTCTGCTGTATTCCCATGGCAATGAGTTAAGGAGACCAGAAGAAAATTTATTTGTATGGATTGCTTGTGTGGATGTTTTATTTGCAGTCAAGGTCGAGACTTTAAAAATGGTGCAATGATTGCACCTCAATGATTGATCTCAATGCTGTAAAGTGTCTGTCAGATTGTTGTACCAAAGTCTTCTACCCACTTGGGCTCGGTTTAATTCTGTTACATGCCCAGCTTACGATAATTATGGAGAAATCATGACAATTATGTTTAATTGCCTTCTGAGTGTGAAAAGGTTTAGACTTTAAATATTTCTGAGGTAATGTTCCCAACTAATTGGCTCAGTGGTTACAGAGAGGTCTTGACAAAGTTGCCTACAAGGAATACTCTTGAGCTACAGTAATTCATACTCATTTGGAAAATCTCTCTACTTTTACAGATATCAATGAAATGTAATCTTGTAATGTTTTACTGGTTGCTGGATAGAATTTCTTTTATAAAATAAGTGAGGGTAGGTGTATTCTTGTGTCATTGTGCCTGATACTTTATTAATATTACTAATACTGTAGGGTAAAACTTGTAGAACAAGTAGACTGAGGATTAGTTGAGAACCTTCCTCTGTGTAATTCATGTTTATTCTTTGGTGTTCAGTAGTCAGAACCTTCTGAAACCTGGATTTCCAAGCAATTTGCTGTTGACAGGAATTTGGACGTAATGCATTTAGATTATCTGGACCTGTAAAGCAAAAGCCCCATGTTCAATGGACTGTGACTTTTCATTATCAGTTTACGATCCTCAGTACGGCAGTAAAAATCGGCTTGTAATGTTAAAGCCACACAAATCGTCAAACTCTTTTGACTGGTTCCACAGACCCCAATGAGCACACATCTTGGACTTGCTAATGTTACCCAGGTCTGTGAAGCTGGGAACAAAATATCTCTTCAGGCCTTTTTCAAGAGACATCCAAGTCTGCATGAGCTGAAAGGTTATCTGGTGCCTGGGACAGTTAGATTGGTTGAACCGGTAAGACAAACTGGTTCCTTTCCTTTTTTTTTTTTTTTTTTTTTTTTTTTTTTGGTAGAAACATTCCACCACATGGTTTGTTTTTTGAGGTTTCCACAATTTGCAGTATCCCCTTGCTTCTTCTGCCACTCTTCATTCTTTCTTGTGCCAAAAACAACTTGAATTCTTACAGACTACATAAGAAAAGTCACTTGTCAGTGTCATTGTAACACAACAAGAACCTCAAGCAGACACATTGAACAGAATATTCTTTAGCTGTGATTTCCCCCTCCGAGTCGTTTCTCTTTACTGCTTGCAGTTAGCCCGAGGGCAAAAAGCTCTATGCCGACATGCCTGCGACCGTGCAGACACATTCAAGGGCTTAATATTCTGATCGAGGGGGTGCCGAGCCACTTTTTTTTTTTTTTTTTTTTCTCAGTTACATTCTTCAGTGATGCTTAATCGAATATCCCCACGGGATACGTAGATTATGACAGACTGCTGAGAGGTTTCAATTATCCCTGTTCAGTTTTTTATTTTTATTTTTTTTGTTAAATGTGTTGGGAAACAATTGATTCTGTTTTTTGAAGGATTGCACACACATATTTTCCACCATATTGTGTGTTGTATTGTATAGATTACTCATTTGTAAAGCTGACTCATTTTAAGGAACAGTACATTTACTTAAAACCAATCCAATGGTTTCCATAATGGCAATACCAGTAATGACGTAGTGGCTTAAGAGTATTGACTGAATGCATTGACAACCCTCGAGACACCTTCCAGCACTTTACTTTGTATTATCATTTTATTCATTCCAAATAAGCCATATTTTGCTTCCAGAAGTATAATCTACAGTAGATGTCCTCATGAAGTTTTAAATATGAATAGAAATATTCATCATCGCTCCGTGCGGAGTGCAGGATGTGCCCTATAGCCAGGAGATCGCAGGTTCGAATCCAGGCTATGTCACAGCCGACCGTGACCGGGAGTTCCTAGGGGGCGGCGCACAATTGGCTGAGCGCTGCCTGGGTAGGGAGGGCTTAGGTTGGCAGGGGAATCCAAGGCTCACCGCGCATCAGCGACCCCTGTGGCTGATAGGGCGCCTGTGGTTCTGCATTGGAGCCGCCAGATCTGTGTTGTCCTCCGGCACTATAGGCCTGGTGGCATTGCTGTGGATCTGCAGTGCGAAAAATGACGGCTTGGCAGGAGCACGTTTTGGAGGACGCGTGTTCCAGCCGCCGTTTCCCGAGTCGGCGGGGGGATTGCGAGCGGTGAGCCGAGGATACAGATAATAATTGGGCATGCTAAATTGGGGAGAAAACCGGGGTAAAAAATTGGCGACGACTAAAAATAAATAAATAAATAAAGAAAGAAAAAAGAAGAAATATTCATCATCTATAAAAATTGATGGTACTGTATGCCCTGCAAGGCACGGGGGACCACATATATTTTCTCTAAGGATTCATGTCCAACACGAAAAGAATATAGCAGAGACGGAGCAGACAAATCTTGCATCCTAAATGAATTGCGTACCAGTTGTGTCGTTTTCTTTTACTGGCACATTCAAAGACATTGTGGAAACAAAGGCAAGTAATGTAAGAATGTAATAAAAAAAACATAATTACTGACCTTGGATGCAGCTTTTTAAAGTGTTACAGTAGTAAATGATAATTGCTGTTCTTTGACTAAAATGGATACACTACTTGAAATAATTTGGAATCAAACTGTTACCCCAGTTTACATCAAAAGATCTTTGTACTCATTGAGGTCACCTATCCAGAAACTGCAGCTACTTTAAAAATCTAAATAGCAGTGGATCTTCATACCGCCTACCCAGAATTTTATAAACCAGATTTTTCAGAAACCTCATTTTATTGTATGTAGTAATGTTAATAAGTGGGTTATTGGTTTGTAGTGTTTTTCTTGATTGACAAATGTAACAGGGATGGAAATAAGACTCACATTGCATAGCAGTTTGATCCATTCCTAGTTTGATAAGACACAGCTGAGGTTCTTACCTACACACTGGGGCTAGTTAAGCACATATTAAAACCTGCAATGGGTAGTCTTATTTCCATCCCTGACATAACACATTACTTAACCTAGAATACACCTTTGGTATTGTTCTGCCTGCAGAATTACAGATATGCAAGCTTTTGTTTGGCAAAATTAAGGTTTTAAGCAAACAATTGGCATTTTAAGTAATTTGAGGTGCATTTAATTAGTCTAATGGAATTCACTTTTGCATTCTATGACATGACACATTACTTGGAGATGGAAAGCCTCATACTAAAGTAAATTATGAGAAAATGTGGGAGCCTTAAGTGTTTTTTATGCTGTTCTAATTCAATTGCTTTTAAACACATGATTTGTACCTAACTGCCTATGCAAAGAGTTTTTATTAACATGTAGAGTGCTAATTTGCAACCGACAGAATTTTTTTAACCATTTTAGCATTCAAAGCTGGTGCTGTCACCTTGACTCCCCCCCACCTTCAAAGGTTGTGTCTTCCTGCTTGTTTTCTGAGTGATAGTACTGTAAAATCCGAGGTGTTAAATACCAAGTCAAACAGATAAACATATTATCTTTTGAGTAGTGAACATGCAGTTGCAAGTATCATTTAATGCAGTGTAGCCAGGGGAGGGAAACATCATGTTGTATTGCAATAAACTATGCCCAAGAGCTTTTTATATTTAGTTTAAGAAATAAATCTTCTTTCATAATTTTTTTTTTTTTTTTTTTGACTGTGATGCTAACTATTTTACATTTCTTTGCCCTGCATGACCTAATGCAATGGATTATTCTGTGATGGTGGTGTTCAACAGGGCAGCAATCATTACAATTAAGTTAAAACAATACACAAGTGCCAGATGGCACATCAGTACTCTTGCTGCAATCAATAATCATCTTTTTACCAGGTCCTTGATTAATGCATACATTTATACTCAAGTGGGTCCTTCATCAGCCAGTCGAGATGGTAAAAAGTACCTGCAGATCAGAAATCTCAAGGCAATTTTACCCAAGTAGCAGCAGCTACGCAAAGTGAAGGCTGATTGGCCTACTTAAACTTGGTTGCTAGGCAAGGGGAGAAGATTTCGCTTATAATGGATACCATAATCGTTCATTCATTGTACACTTTTCATGTTCACACAATTTTTGGTTTGTAGCTGAGACACCTGATATTTAAACTTAATTTATCGCTATTTGTGATTCTGTTTTTTTAAATGTTTATAGCTTTCACATTGCCCCTTTCCATCCTTGAGATGATCTCAGTTTATCTTCCCAGCAACTGCACAAACAAACCCCAGTCCCTTTTAATCCTGGCTTTGTCTGTACTGTCACAGCGAGCCTCTTGAGCAATGTCATTGTCAGGCTGATTAATAAAGGCATGGTGGTTCTCATGGCCCAGCTCAATGTGGTTATTATTTGGTCTAGGAGAGTTTTAAAAGGTTTGCTTTAATGCAAGGTAGTTATCTAAGCCTGTTGCAAACAAATCTGTATGATACTACAGTACAAAGCTCTAACCAGTTTATTCTTCTTAGGATATATCCAAATGCTTCTGTGTGTGCCTGATAGAATATGTTTATGATGATGGCCATGTACTGAAAAAACATTAAAATAAGTGTTACAAAGCATACAATGATCATTTAAAAATCAAACATGAAAGCTTACAATCCTTAAAATGTTAGTAATCACAATGCATTTTCAAAACATACTTGAGTATAAAAATCTGGTCAATTGCATAATTCCCAGAACCCAAAGATACTTTAATTATGTGTTTCTTTTCTTATTGCAGATTTATTCCTCACTACTGAAAGCATAGCCAAGGTTCCACAGTTTCAGTCATGGATAAATAAGGTAGGTCTTTAATCATTTTGTTTTATAACTTGTGTATTCCCAGAAAGACCCAGAAATCTAAGCTTTAGGACTGGGTTCTCCCTAACCATGCACTGATCTTTAGTATTTTTTTCCTCTACTGTTCTCTAATTTCCCCTGATCCATCTTTTCCAAATGTGCTGTATGTCACGTTTTGAAGTCTATGAAAAGTATCTGTAACTCCCTTCTGAACCCGTTAATCTTCCTCTCTATGATGTGCTCAAGGTGAATCCATCCTTTCCCATGTCTGTGCAGAGCCCATTCATCTTTCTCAACGCTGGGAGTATAATTGGGTGTGTAATTAAAGGGCATCTAAATCTCACAAATTCTTTAGCCCAGATTACCTTCTTTTTTAATGGGAATACAACAGCAATAAATAATTGGCTTTGGTTTCAACTAATTATGTTCCGTAACCAATCCTTTTTTCTAACAGTGCCATACAGCTTGAATGCAAATGGTAGATTAAGCATTCAGAAATGGACCCAATGGAAGGATCTGTTTTTTTTTTTTTGGACAGCCACAAGCATTTATTATACAGAACAATTATCCTGGATTTAAATAGGCTTCTCAATTAGGCTGCTGTTATCTTTTTATTATGGAAGTCAAAGTTTATGGATTTTGTGTTAATTAAAAGTATTCATCCTTCCTGGTTGTCATTTGTTTTAAGCGTTCTTTTCATTTTATTTATTTCTTTTTTCTGGCTTTCTCAATATTATTGGCATACCTGCAAATGTGCAACTCAGTAATTCGTTTTCGTAATGCTTGTAAATTATTATTATTTTTTTAAGTTGTAACTGAAACAACAAAGCTTGATATTTGTAAACCTTCGTTGCACTGCTTAGTTTCTACCCCACGTGCAGTTTCTGCCCTCCCTGTAAATAGTTTACCTATAAAGCAGCCCTATACAAACCTGGATAAAGAAATACACAGCCGGTTGTGTAACTCACAAGTAGGCCTAATTGGTCATTTTCTGTATCAAGACAAAGTATATTAGCAAGATGTTAAAAGTCAAAAATTGTTCCATTGCTGATTTAAAAGCAACAAAACTGCAAGAATTCTGAGCCGTTTAAAAATGAATGGCTAAGGTCAAAAGCCATAGATGTGTTTTTGCTTGGTTTAAACAATAACCAAAATGGAACCAGGGGAGCATTTTCTTTTTTCATTACAAAGGACCAAGCTTAAATGTCACAGTCTGCTTATATATTTTTTGAAAGTGGATTATTAATGACTTTGAGGTTGCATGTTGTTTCTTATATAAAAAAAGTAATGTGTTACCTACAGTATATCGAGTTTAGCAAATGTCAAAACAATGTCTGCTCATGCATTGTTTATGAAATATAAACTTTCTCTTTCATTTGTGTTTATAGCATTTGATGCTGCAGTGTTCTACAGCATTTCAACATTTAAAAGCTATGCTAACTCATTGCTGCACAAGATTAGTATATGCGTTTCCTCTGCTGCCCTTTCCTATGACTTGTGTTAAAAGACAAAGGTGGGAAGAGATCGTGGTTGCATGGAATTTGGACCCAGGACCTGAAAGTGTATCTTACAGGACAATGCTTGTGTTTCATAACTTGTTCTGCCTGTAGACAGATAAATTTCACAATATTTTTGTTGTAAAATAACACATTCCAGATAGCATGGTTTAGGTTTCTGGCACGGTTTTTTATTGCAGCCCAAAACTGTTGAGCCTCTGAAATGATCGGCTATAAAACTTAATGTGTAAGATTTAAAAAAAAAAATTGGTCATAGATATAAGAATCCTGTCGGCTTTGAATACCTCATTTTTGAAATATGTCTCAAAAGCATATTGATGCTACAGTCAGACAAGAACGAGGTGGTATATTTTTAGAGGGCACATGGGGGGGAAAAAAAACTTTGCAACTAACTTCTAATAATAATATATTATTGATTTTATGTGTTTCATATTATTAGTTTTTATTTTTAGCAGATTTTAAAATTTTTAAATGCTTTAAAAATTGGATTGGTTGGTTCATGAACCACCATAAATCCCAAGTAAAAAGCAGTCTGGGCGATCCAGTGCTTTACAGGTTTAACAGGATTAGTACTTCAATACAGTAATACAAATATGGTTATCATATATTTAGCTCTTGACTATAAAATGCAAAAAAGCTAAAACGCCAACCACTAAATTGTAGAACATTCTATATATATATATATATATATATATATATATATATATATATATATATATATCACTCTCTTAAGACTAAAACATAATTTCTATACCTTATAGCAATGCATCAACATTATTATTTGTTTGTTTAGCAGACGTCTTTTTCCAAGGCGACTTACAGAGACTAGGGTGTGTGAACTATGCATCAGCTGCAGAGTCACTTACAACTACGTCTCACCCGAAAGACGGAGCACAAGGAGGTTAAGTGACTTGCTCAGGGTCGCACAATGAGTCAGTGGCTGAGGTGGGATTTGAAACAGGGACCTCCTGGTTACAAGCCCTTTTCTTTAACCACTGGACCACACAGCCTCCTCGTGTGTATACATCGTGTGTATACATCTTCTCTCCTCTCACAATGTGACAAACTCACTGCATTATTCAAGTTTTGCAGCTTTTTATCCATTTACTTAATGCAGAGCCAGAGCTGCTCCCATGTTCTTTGTGAGTTGAACTTTATGTAATGTTTTTAGCACTGGGGTCTAATAATGTTTAGTGTGCCATTCAGCTAAATAAAATGCAGGGTCCATTTAAATAATGTTTTATTTAATGAGGTTAATTAAAACAGAGACTTTATGTGTTGGTGTACAGTTTTAGAGCTTCATAATAAAGTTTTTAGCACCGTTGGCCAATAAGTATGGTTGCAATATGCTTTACACTAACCTGGGAAGGATGGGACCTGAATGGCAACTGTGTAAGTTTGTGTCCACCAACTTTTATAGTCTGTCTGAGACCAAGTGGACATGTGTGAATAGGAAGAGAAAATATTATATTGTTGTTTGCCACAAGGGTAATTGGGATGTTGTTAAAGAGCTAGCAGAATGGTACATTTTAACATGGAGTCAAGGACATATGTTGCTACACTCTTCTCTTTCCATTTCACCCAAACAAGGATTATGTTGCAAGACCCTAGCTGTGTGAAATATCAGTATCTAAAGATTGACGAGTATAACTCTTTCATAGTGGCTGACCTAGGTCAGACAAATCAGTATTATAGATTTTAGAGCGGTGCTCCAATTTTTCACTTTCTTTAACAAAGAAACAACAATGACATACATCTAAAGATAGCTTTTGTTCAGCTATGATAGTATTCTGTAGCTTTAAGCACTTGGATTTAAAAAAAAAAAAAAGGGCTGGGGTGGGGGGTCATTTTTTTTAGGGCAAACGAGAGTTCTACTCTTCGGTCCATCATGGTCACCTGAATATCAAGCTGCTGGTGAAATGCAATCCGTGACAACAACCAGCATGCCCAGTGCACATATCCGATCACAATCGGCTGTCCCTCATCTATTCCTTGTCTATGTGGGTGTTTCTTTTAGTCTTTCTACAAGCTGTAATGCATTTGTAAGTACAGCTTTTAAACCAATATACTATTTCTTAGCAGGCGCCCTTATCCAGGGTGACTTACAATTGTTATAAGTTATCACAGTGCAAAGTATCGCATTATAAAATATCACATTACAGGTTATCACATTATAGAATATCATAATACATATAAGACTAGTTTTCCGGAGGTGGAGGAGTGGAGTGGGGGTGTATGGAGAAATGATAGTCTGGAGATAGGAGGGAGCAGAATTGTGAAGACAGTGATACGCAAGCACAAGTTTTGAATTGGATGCGAGCAGTGATAGGAAGCCAGTGCAGTGAGTGGAGCAGCGGTGTAGCATGGGAGAATCGGGGAAGGGAGAAGACAAGTCGAGCATACCATGTCATAAACTCTGGCAACATGTACTGCTACCCTTCACTTTGATCTTTGACAGTTTTGCTAAGCAAACTGTATTAAAGATGGTTAAAGAGTGACCACATTGCTGGTTTGGTCACAGTCACCAAAAAGATAAAACTTTGAATAGAAGTTTAAAAAGGATTAAAAAGAGAAGCGAGACTGTTTCAGCGAATTGAAACGATTGTATTTCTTGTTGGTTTGTTTTATTATCCTACAAACTGTAAAAATTCAGCGTTTTTGTTTTTTTTAATTTTTTTCTCAGTAATTTTAGTAGCATTTCAGTTTAAAAAAAAAAAATCCCTAGTGTAAAGGGGAATTATGATTGGTGTATTGTGCCTTGATGTATCCAAGCATCTTGCCTTCGGTATAATTAAAGGACTACCCTTTGAACTGGAATCATGTTTTAAGTCTGTCTATTATCCGACAATGTCTTGTAATTGTTATATACTCCTGTTTCTGCACTCATTGATATTCGGCATGTTTAATAAAGTCACCAGCATATTTTACCTTCTGGACACTGAGCAAGTAGGATAAAAAGTACCACTAGTGGTGTGCACTGGAATTACAGGTGCACACTCCAAGTGCACCCAAGTGCCATACTGGCCTCAATACTCCGACAGTCCCAGAAGTAAAATATGTTGGTGGTGAGTTTATTTTGCAAAAACAGTAATAAGTGATCATAAGAACACATCGTATGGGATAATGAACAACAAAGGTATACACTATTAACTTAAAGCAACTGTTGTTCATAACTTAATGCAATTTAAACATGTAATACAGTACATACAGTTGTTACTTCTTATTTGACTGCACAATATGTAATAAAACGCTCTGTGACTATTGAGACAATCGTCAGACAAGCTAGGGACCAGCTCTCAAGATTTTAACAGTCCCACTGATGCAATACTAATTTTATTTCTATACAAATATATCAACACCTCTGTTGGTTATAATACTGTTTCAAAATAATGACAGGTTATTACAGGTCTTTTTGCAGTAATCAAATTCATGTAGTCTAGTTTGTCATATGTGACTTGGGTTAGGTTTTGGCAAGCCCACATAGGGGCAGCAAGTGTGACACTTATTTATTTCTTAGCAGACGCCCTTATCCAGGGCGACTTACAGTTGTTACAAGATATCACATTATTTTTACATACAATTACATTATTTTTACATACAATTACCCATTTATACAGTTGGGTTTTTACTGGAGCAATCTAGGTAAAGTACCTTGCTCAAGGGTACAGCGGCAGTGTCCCCCACCTGGGATTGAACCTTTAAACTGTTTCAGTGAAAGACAAGATAGGGACATGTTCCTGCAATAATGTTCAGGGACATCTTTTCAGGTGCAAAGCTTTGAAACTTCTTGTCCTAGATGCAATGTGGTCTTGGCATTAATTCAAATGCTGTGATTTTCCTTATATAGAAGGCGCTTCACAGCACTTTCTATTTTAGACCTGATGAAAAATAACATTCCTCTGTATTGTGCTTGTATTTTCAAATGTGATAATGACGGTTTGTTTATTTGTATGAAAACAGGATGGGAACTTCTCTAAAGACACCAGCTTGCTGAAGATACCTGTCAATGTGATGAAAACTGGCCAATCTGCATTTTCTGATTTTGGTAAGATCCGTAATCTTATACATTTAACGAGTCCAGGCACAAATCTCTCATTCAATCTAAAAATAAATTAGAATTCTGTCTAGTTTTTTTCTTCTTTTTTTCTGCCTTTCCATGATCTGGATAACTGACATTCCTCAAAATAACATTTTCATAATATTTTCCAATTTACAGATGTGAAAATTGTACATAATGTTTGTTGTTGCCTGTTGTGAGTGTATGTAGTATGTCATTGGCTACTAGTTCCAAGGTAAGTTCTTCCATTGGTTTTCTGCCACTTGCAGTACTGTTTGACCCAGAACAGGACCTCACTTTCTGTCAGACACATATTTTTAAAGCTGGAGTCTGGGTTATCAGTGTTGTTACAACAGGCCACCATTCATTGTGGATTAGGATAACAACATGAAAGAAGGAAATATCTTTCTTCAACGGGAAAGTTAAAGAAAATTTTGGAACGCTATGCATTTATTTGCATTTTGCTAAAGTAAATCATACATTTCTCAGATTTATTATTGTTTTATTTTTATTTTTCAAATACACCCTAATATCAAATGAGATCCAATGAGTGAATACACTGAACTGATCTTAGTTCTAATTTAAACTTCAAGAATATATTATATATATTATTAAAACCATGTAGCCTGGCACAGTCCAGTCTCAACTGTGGATAAAAAGCCCATAGCTATTAGAATTCCTCTACTGAGCTACCTGCCCAGTTGTATGTGTTTAAAATGTTTATTTGTCACTACCTCCTGCTTGGCATAAACATGGAATTGAGAATCTATCCAGATATCTGTAAAACAAAACTCCTCTGTTAAATGCTGCCTTTAAATAGTAAAAGTAGTCGTAGAAAGTAGCAATTCACCATGTTGAATTGGTATGACACAATGTAATTGTAAGGTAATGCTGTATTTATAGCCACCAAGGCATATGAACTCTTTTGTAGTATTATTTTTTTTTAGACACCGTTGTTTTACTGGCTGCTAAAATTTGATATTTTGTCTGCAATTGCATGTCATAAGGTGACAGCAATGAATGATTGTTTCTCATTTTCCGTGTCGGAGGTTTCATTCATTTGATCAGTAGCCCATAACTGCTTTGTAAATAAATGTCAACAGGGTTGAACACACAGAAGTGCCAGTCTTTCTCATTAACAGTAGAAACTGTGGTCAACCGAGATAAATAATTAAGGTTATAGATTCTCTAAAATAACAATTCCATAAAACTGACTTTGGAGACCCATCTCCCTCTTAACACTTGATACAGTACGTGTTAAAATGTAATGACTAAGCCCCATACAAGATGAAGGTGTCACTGTTTGGTTCTGATTGGATAAGAGGATTCTGATTTATATGAGAGGTTAGAGGTGTTTTTTTTTTTTTTGTTAAACTGACAACTTTACAAAAAGCTAAGTGTCTGAAGCAGGAGCTATTTTTTTTTTTTTTAAATTCCAGTCACACCGCACCTCTGCACATCACATTGGTATTTTGCTCACTGTGTAGCGACTGTATACCCTTTTTGTGAAAAAGTCATGCATTAGCATTGTAGACATGTACCTAAAATGACCTTCCTCTACCACTTGAAGTTTCTCATCATTACTGATCTTTTCAGATGCTTTGCCTGAAAGTTCAGTAATAACGTAAACTTATTTTCAACCACCACTGACTAATGGCAATGCTTGGATTAAAGCAATCTTTATACAGCTTAATTGCAACATATCATTTCCATGTTTTTTGGCCCCTCCCCTGAATTCTCAAAAACTAGAATTTTATTATTATTATTATTATTATATTGTGTTTTTTTGTTTTTTTTTTAACTGAAATGATTTTGACCAACCAAGGCAATTTTAAATGGTGAATGTGTACCCTTAATCCATTGCTCCAGTGTTCACATTCTCCCTCTCATTTAAAATGGGACCATCACAGGCAGAGTGAGAAATGGTGATCTCACCTTCCGTTTAAATATGGGGTAATTCTGTCAAAGCTTTAGCATTACAGTATATCTGCAATTTAAAAAAAACTGGAGAAATGCATAAAAGTATCCACAGCAGTGATTTTCTAATTACAAGTTTTGAATAGTGAAGAATCCTAGAGGAAGATGACAGTGTTGATTAACCCTTGTAAAAGGAGAAATACCACAGCTTGTAACAGGTTCTCACATTGCTCATGGAGCTCACTTTACTGTATCTTAAGAGATTTGAAATCCAGACCACAGGCAGGTGATTAAAACATAATGTAATCCACATCCGAGAACTCCAAAGCCCGTACTTGGTAGAATGTTCTTAAGATTCCAGTCATATAGTTGACTGGCAGTTGCCTCTGGACATGTGTTAAGAAAGCAAAGGGTATATCCAAGTCGCTATTTTATGAGGTGTTTTGAAGCTGTCTTTGTTCGTCCTGCAGAAAGGAAGATATTCTTGCCCAGCTTCTGCTGTGGGTCCCCAAACACTTAAGAGAGGTGCTAAATCAATATAGTATGTATTTAACACATGCTTTGATAAAACTGACCTTTCTGTTTTTCAATCTACCCTCAGCAGCATTATATTGCAAATATCTAACAGATTCAAATGTGATACCAGGAATGTGAAGAAATGTTCTAAAGCAGGCCCCATAGCTCTAAACTGCTTATTATTTTTTTTTATTTTAATGGTTGACCAAAACCAACCCCTGGTCCTTTTGCCCCTGTAACTTAATTTGGCAGCCAGTAAATTGTCATTTGTTCAAAATAGTGTTGTGTTTCTTACAAGCAAATGTGCCAGTAAAAGCATTAGCCATATGGGAAAACCACTGTGCTTTATTTACAAACGCTGTTGCATAGTATCTGTACTAATCTTACTACGGGTGAAACTGTAGGATTTCCCTATGGGGGAAAAAGTGTTGCCAACTATTTGCTTTCCAAATTGAATCTGATATAAATAATTGTACATCTTTCAGAAGAGGCACCAAGCCAGTTCTTTCTCAGCCAAAAAGAAAAGTAATTTGAGAGTTTGGAGTACTATTAATATAAAGTGACTTAAAGGACAGGAAAAACAAAGGGAGTTGTAATTACCTTCCACTGATGTATTTTCTCATGAATCTCTGCTGCCTATCAGTGCTGTACATTTGAATTGTTATTAAGTGGGAATTTCATTCCATGAATATCAATAGGTTTATGAAACTGTCAGTCTTTTTATTTTGTGTCTTAGATGGAGATGGCTTTCAAGACCACCTGCTCCCAGTCTGTGAGGATGATGGGTGCCATAAAAGTGCCATCTACCTCAACAAACCTGGAACAGAGGAGGTAGGTAGAAGCATTGCTTTCAGTATGGGGTCAGAGTAAAACAAACAGATGTGACAGACAGATGTGATCACTGTTGTATTAACCAGTTATGTCATCTCTACAATATTGGACTCTATTAGAGGTCTCGCCTCATATTTCTTATCTGATTGGTGCACTGGGAGCCAACAATAAGGATGGAGGTGTTCTCCAATAGATGTTTCAAAGTAAAGAAAATGTATTGGAAATGAAAAGGTGAATTTAACAATGAGACCATGAAAACGTCTAAGATTCAGGACTAAGATGTTTAGTTAGTGTCCCAATGTTGTAATTGTTCATGAAAGTCCCTAAGATTATTTTGGCTTTAGTATATTTGTTTACTGAAACAAACTGCACACTGACATGTAACTGAATCACTCAAACTGGAAAATGGAGATACAAAAGCAATAAGCAGTTATATGCAAAATGGCATTTCACCAGATCTGGTTTGTACTGTTGTACTGTAAGTTAATCAATAAGCGTGGTTTGCATAGTAAGTCCGGGTTAACAATAAACTAACAATAAACTTTTGATTTTGTAAGTCTGTTGCTGTTTGATTCCTGTTGAAATATATAAGAGCTCTTGTACGTGTTGAATGGTGTTTGTGAGGTTTAGAATACAAGCCCATTATCTGGCACTGAGGACTGCTACACTCTTCTGCCCTTTCTAATGCCTCAGGGCTATATTAAATAGAACTGCGATTGATCCAGCCTGTCGACCAATAAAGTTAATTGTACTGTGTTCTCCTTCAAGAGCTGTATCATGAAAAATTTAAGTCTGCAAATGCATTACCTTTTACCATAATATTTTATCTTCATTGGCCTCTCATTAGGTACTTTAATCAGTCAGAGCAAGTTTGAGAGACCTAGTTCTGCCAGCCCACAGTCCGAGATTTATCCAGTTTTCATCTTGGTCGCGTTTATTTCCATCTGGAGCAGTATGATTTCCAATTACCATGAACTTGGTTCCAGTGGCTGATGGTAACGAACCATACAGTACTATAAGTTAATTGAGCTGGTCTTTTTCAGTCCTGCAGCACTCATGTTGACAGGTCACTCATGTAACACAAGAAACCAGGCATACATATACATAACACATCTCTTGTTAAAAAGAAAGGAAGCAGGAAATAGTCATTGTTTTGTTTACCATTTAAAATGCATTCCACAATTTTGCAGTCACCCCTGCTTTTAAAATTCAGTGTGCCGTAATATGGATAAAATGACAAAGTGTTTTGTGACACTTCATATGTTTATAGCAGTGTGGATTTATTGTGAAAATCACATTATTCCTTAAATCCAAAAATAATGTAATTGTGTAGTAAGGTATAAATGTTAATGCCCTCATTAACCACAAAACTACCCACTGGGGAAATCGGGTAGACTTACTTAAATGTACTGCCATTAACTTCATCAATAATTATCTGTTGGACCAAAGAAGCCACAGGATATGTTTGATTGGAAAAATAACTCTTAAGGGACAGCATCATCTTTGCCAGCCTTTTTAGCTTTTATTAGACCAATAAAGTTGTTATTCATTCATATCCCTGGCCACCACTGTTCTGTCTGTGATCTGTGTCCAGGTTAAATAGAGCATGTGTGTATAAGGGCTTTATAAGGTTTATTAAATTGATCTTAGTGATCTTAAGTAAAATGAGGGTCTATGTAAGCCAAGATATAAAAAATGAAACATGCGACAATGCATGTAAAAAGCTAAGAAGGATCAAATTTCAAAATGATCTGTTGAATATGTGGAGCTTTCCACTTGAGAATGTCCTGCATAATGTTGTACACATCCTCAGTGTTTCTTGGGTTGTATGCATTGTCAGAAACATGGACTGAGAAGCCTTGATGGGCCGAACGCATTGTAAATCAGGCTTTGGTGTCAATGGGGGAAAAAGAAAGAATAAATAAATGTAAAATATAGAGAGAGAATTTATTGGCTTTTAAGAAGATAAATAAGTGATGACAGGCATTTTTTTGAGGCATTTCTTTATTGTTTGCATTACCATGATTTTCTTTCAGTGTAAAATGCATCATCTTTTATACTGTAGGAAACACTAAAGAGCAAATCATGCGACACCCAACATGGATGAATACAATATCCTCAAGCTGAGATCATCCTGGAATATAGTACATTGTTTTCAGATTGCTACGTATCAAAAAAAAAGAAAAGGGATCATCTGACTATTTGATGCATTTGAAAGGGCTATTATCCCTCACTAGCATACTGAAAACGAATTCTTCACAGTGGGATCAGCTATGGTTGGCTTGCTTTATGTGGGGTATTTTAATACCGTTTTTTCATTTGAATTGCACATTAAAGCTAGAGGAAATTGCTGGGAGGGCTAGAACTTTGTTCAAGGCAATTGCAGGTGCAATGTCAGGCCTGGTTTGAGGTTGTGGTATTAGCTGCCTTTGGCTTTTACAATGTTGTTACAATGTCACCTGTGCACCCTGCTGCTTTCAATACATTTCTGGGCGCTGGGCCCTGCAGAGATGAGGATGGACAGGTTTAGGTTTCGAGTCTGCAGGCTGTACCTGAAATTCATTTTATTCAGGAATTCATTCAGCTATATCTCAGCCAAGTACAAAAAGGTGAAATGCAAATGTTTTTTGAGAAGCTGCAGAGTCTTCACTGGTTAGATGCGTTTCTTGCTTGTCTTCTCAGTGTCATTCGGAAAACAGAGACCGTTCGTGCCAGTGTGGTATAGTGTGGCATAATGATAACCTGAACCAAGCTTTGAGTCCTGAGCCCTGCAGCTTGTTTAAATAGAGCCCCAGGCTGCAGTGTCTGGACCTGCAGTTGAAGGGGGGCTTGTAATCACATTAATACAACCATGTTCAAGGAGAGCTTACAAATCCAAATTGAACAAACGTGGCTGCTGCTAGCAAGGTGGATAAACATAAGCAGATGGCCAGAACAGTACTGTAAACACGTTTGAATCCCTGCCTATTATTTATTTTTTTTTTTTTAAATATTTGTAATAAAAGATTTCTCTGCAACGTGATAGAAAGCAACATGTTTTGTGACCCTTGAACAGTGAGTTGCCTTTACATTTTAATGTTTATTTTCCACTGGCAAAAGAATGTTAAGTGAATGAAACTGAATGGCAGTGTGTGCTGCAGCATAAAGGAATACTTTAAAATATTTTTACATTCTGTCAGATCTAGTGTCAGTATCTTCTGTATATGTATGAAGGTCTTAAGTTCACACGAGTTATTCCATTTCTAAAGGCATTTTTATACTAAAAAAATAAGCTCATAAAAAGCCAAATTAATCAAATATTGCCTGAAGACAAAAAAAGGTTAGATTAGTTTTATAGCTTTGTTTTCCATATAAATGCAATCAAAGGAACACCTATGTGGTGCAGATATTAATGTTTGGTTATAATGGCATTTTTATCTTCAGAGGAATTTAATTTCTTGAGCAAATGAAGCGTGTTTTGATATGGGGTTGAATCAGTGTACCTGCTTACATAATGCTTGCTCGACTTATTAAACATCATAAGAGTTTCATACGATGTGTAGCTGATAAATAGGCCTATATATTTATTACTATTATGCATTCTTTACTTCCGTCATGGTGTACTTTTCAGTTTTGCACTTTGACTTCATGTTGACATTTTGAGTGATTTTCACACGGTGCAAACTGAATAAGAATCACATGGAAAGGACGGTTGCTCTTCCATGCTACAATACTTACAAAAATGTAAATACCGGTATTCTCAACGTCCTGTTGAAAACTGACATTGCTGTAATCGTGGGTGGTCAGTACCTATTTCAGAACTAGGACTAGGGCAGGGCATTAATAGACTTTAGCGGGTTCTGCAGTGTTGCAGGATCTTTACAAGATGTGACAGTGAAAAATCTGCGATAAAAAAAACAAACTGTATTTACATGTAAATGACTGTTCAGCCAGATGTGTTTGCTAAGCTTTTCTGCAATACAGCAGACCTTGTTAGATAGCAAATAGGAGGAGATTGTGACTGTTTCCATTTGAATGCTAAGTGCATGCCACAAATTCAACATTTCTGATTTAGAAAAATATTGAAGAACCAGAATGTCTTTAAAAGAGATAAACTGTTTCTCAGTGGTGCTGCATTTATTGTTTGTTCTGGTGTTCTAAACTGAAAGGTTGCTGCAGTGGATCTCACACCAGTACACCATGGTGTGGGTAATTGTTTCCTCACAGACATTAATGAATGTGTTATAATTTATATTTTAAATGTACCTGTCTTTTGCTGTTTTGTTCTTGTTCAGCTACAATGTCAATATGATCTTGAGGCATTCCCTAAATAATTAATCTTCAAAGCTGGCATCGCAAACTCTCAACTAACACGGTGAATCCAGGCCATTTGCCTCTCAGTGTAATGTTCAGGTTGTTATTTTGTATTTTAAATGCTGATTATTAAAATGTATTGTTTTAGACAAAGCAAGTTGAACAGCAAAGCAATGTTTGAAAAAAACATTTGAGTTATTTTTATTGTAGTAGATTCTTGTGAAATCCAGGTTAGTGCCACATACATGCTTTCTATCTTATCGCTAATTTTGTTGTGTTGAGAAACTTTTACACTGGTTACCACCAGCCATTACCATAATAGACCCTTCGTTTGGGGAGCAGCTATGGTTTCTTGGAATAAAAAAGCAGTCTAGCTGAGCATTTGAAAGATTTATAAAAACATGTTTGAGGCTGGTTGGTAAGAATGAGCAATGCTATAAATTCAGTGCATTATTCAAATGTGTAATGCTCTCCTTGGAACACCTGCAAATGAAGCAGGCATTTGTTAACCCTTTAACTCTAACTGAAAATAAGACTAGTGCTGCATTTTTTTTTTTTGTATTTGCTGTTTTACAATTTTGATCTAAAACTGTTTTTTCAAAAAACATGAATTCAATATTCATTTCGTGTTTTTGTAATATAAACTAGAAGCATAATATTGGAGTTCAAAATGCATACCAGGTAATCAACATATTCAAATGATATAAAATAATTGTTTAATTAATCTACTTTTATCTATACTGCAGCAGCAAAATAATTAATCAAATTTGACTTGCTAAAAAAAAGGGATGTAAAGAAATCTGCTTGGACTTCAGTTTTGATTCTAAAATGAATTTGGGAATGACAGTCAACACACAGAATGCAAAAAGAATGGTTTTATGAGCTTGACTGAGACAGGCATCTTTCATGGACATGGATCTCAATCCAGCTGAGCATGTTTGGGATGAACTTGAAGGACGCATTTATCTGTACGATCTTCTGCCCACCTCCTGTGCACCAATTGCCTATTGCCTTTAACATAGATTAATACTTAAAATATGTCTCATTACCCATAATTATATAGTTGTCAGTCCTTTAGTTAACAATATTGATACATAACATAATAACCCAACGCTGTGGATTGCTACTGGCATGTATTTAACATCTCTCTCTATATACATATGTACAGTATGTTAAGAATATTCAAATCATAATGCAGAGATGTCAAAGGCTACGATTTGGCCGTAGCAGCTACTATTTTTTGGAGGTACTGCTTCAGCGCTACGTTGAAGGGGTATGTATAATACTACGATTTTTAATAAATAAATACATGATCGATACTCCCTGAACGTTTATGAAATATTATTTCAATACCATGTTTTTTTGTTGTTTTATTTTTTAATGACTTAATGGTTCGTAATACTGTATTTCACAGACAGTTTATTGTTGCATTGACATACTAAAATCTCTGAGCCGGTTGCTTAGTAACCGATTTAGAAAACGAAACTGCCGCACAAAACTCTAAACAGTTGTTTTTGAAATAATAGTTGATCCCTGTTTATCACGGGATGGGATGGGACACGATTTTTTTTGACAGGACAGGATGGGACGGAAATTAAAAAAAAAAAATACGGGATGGGAAAAATTTGGACAGAACAGGATTGGAAATGATTACTCTTTCATGGGATGGGGTGGGACAGGAACATTTTTGACAGGACAGGATGGGACAGGACTGAAGTTTCATTCCCGTGTCACTGTCTAACACCTTCCAGTATCTGGTGGTCTATGCCATTTACTATCAAGGCTTTGATCAGAGCAAACAGTGGACCAACCTGATAAACCGGGCATGTGGTGTATGTAGTAGTTAACAAATCTCCAGCTCGAGGCTTTGTCTTTTTTCATTATTCTGTTACTAACCTTATCTGATCTCCTGCAGTCTACCATTTATAGCAAAAATACTCCCAATAAAAAAAGACAATAATGCAAAGTAAATCCATTTGCTTTGAACACTTCAGCACTGCATACAATAACATGACTTAAAATCTATAGCCTTATCTTCCTGCTGATGTAGGTTAGGGATAACAACATACTGTACAATGCACTGAGAAAAAAGGATTATAGTCAAGGAAGAAACAAAAAAAACAAAAATAAACACGATATCTATTCCAGTTGAATTGAGCTCAAGAGTGAGGATTACTGTATCTCAATCCGCTTTCAAGAACGACATCCTGACACCGTGCTTCCTTTGTGCTGATAAGTGTGGCAAAATGATAGCAAACACAAATAATGGAATATTGGGAAGTGCAAATAATTGAAATGGCAAATTAAATGCCTTTTGAAACTACTCAATCTTTTAAGGTAAATAAAAAAGCTTTCTGAATGCTATCAAATGGATCTAATTCCCAACCGTTTTTCTCTGAAGAAAAACTCGTAACAGACTTTCTGTTTATTTTCAGCAGAGCGCTGCACTCACCACGGCAGAGAAGATGAGTGGTTGATTGCACTCCCTTTCCACTCAAAGGAAATCATTGCCCTCATAAAGAGAAAGGTGACCCTTTATCAGTCCCAGTCTCAGCTCGGCTGGTGCTGAAATGTACTGTAAACTCAAATGTAATTTCAAAGCTGCAGAGACTAACTCCTGACTGCTTTCTTATCGAGCCACTGTGCCTACGTCCCCACTGTTATGGTTCTTAATAGAAGACTGCATACATAAATGCTTTGTCTAATTAATTAGATTGAATAAATTAATTGGATAAGGTAACCCGTTCTTCCTCAATGGACACCTGGATCCATTTGAAGATGTTCAAATGAGACTAAGTACTGGTTGGATAAGTCTGACTTGAGTATATTTAGGCTGGCATCTGTTTCTATTTAATGCATATTAAAAATGGTTATAGGTCTAATAAACCACTAAACTATTTGTACACACACACACACATACACATAAACCCACCCTCTCTGTAGTTAGCTTCTCTGTATTATTATTATTATTATTATTATTATTATTATTATTATTTATTTCTTAGCAGACGCCCTTATCCAGGGCGACTTACAATTGTAAGCAAATACATTTCAAGTGTTACAGTACAGGTAATACAATAAGAGCAAGATAAATACAATGACAAGTTCAAGCAAGTACAAGTGTGACAAAATACAATTCAATACAGCAGATAAGTGACAGTGATAGTTACATCAAGATATGATTAAATACCAATTACTACAGTTTAAACATATGGCAGATTACAGTACTCTGAAGTACAGGATTAAATGCAGTAAAATAGGGGGCAGGTAAGAGTAAGTAAAGCAAATTTAAGGAAGGGTGAAAGTGTCCCAGGGGGGAAACAGAGGAGTTCTACAGGTGCTGTCTGAAGAGGTGAGTCTTAAGGAGGCGCCGGAATGTGGTCATGGACTGGGCGGTCCTGACATCTGTAGGTAGGTCATTCCACCACTGCGGAGCGAGGGTGGAGAAGGAGCGGGCTCTGGAGGCAGGGGAGCGAGAGGAGGTAGAGCCAGTCTTCTAGTGCAGGCGGAGCGGAGAGGTCGAGTTGGGGTGTAGGGAGATGAGGGTCTGGAGGTAGCTGGGTGCAGTCTGGTCAAGGCATCTGTAGGCTAGTACAAGAGTCTTGAACTGGATGCGGGCGGTGATCGGTAGCCAGTGGAGTGAGCGGAGTAGTGGAGTTGCGTGGGAGAAGCGAGGCAGAGAGAACACCAGGCGGGCAGCAGAGTTCTGGATGAGCTGGAGCGGACGGGTGGCGGACGAGGGAGGCCAGCCAGGAGGGAGTTGCAGTAGTCTAGGCGGAGAGTACCAAGGCCTGGACCAGGAGCTGGGTGGCGTAGTTGGTGAGGAAGGGTCGGATTCTTCGGATGTTGCTCAGGAAGAATCGGCAAGTGCGTGCCAGAGTGGAGATGTGCTGGGAATAAGAGAGGCAGGGGTCCAGGGTGACTCCGAGGTTCTTAGCGGAGGAAGAGGGAGAGAGAGTGGTAGATTCCAGAGGAACAGAGATAGAGAGATCAGAGGAGGGGAGGAGGAGGAAAGAAAAGGAGGTCAGATTTAGAGAGGTTAAGTTTGAGGTGATGCGAGTGCATCCAGGAGGAAATAGCAGACAGACAGGTAGAGATACGGGAGGAGATGGTGGAGTCAGAGGAGGGAAGGAGAGGAAAATCTGAGCATCATCAGCATAGAAATGGTATGAGAAACCATAGGATGCGATGAGGGGCCCAGGGAGCGGGTGTAGAGAGAGAACAGGAGAGGACCCAAGACTGACCCTTGGGGACTCCTGTTAAGAGAGGGTGAGGTGTGGAGGTTGCTCCACGCCAGGTTACCTGGTAAGTGCGATTGGAGAGGTAGGAGGAGAACCAGGCCAGAGCAGTGCCAGAGACTCCCAGGTCAGCGAGAGAGGACAGTAGAATAGAGTGATCAACAGTGTCAAAGGCAGCAGAGAGGTCGAGGAGAATTAGGACAGAGGAGAGAGGCAGCTCGGGCAGACTTAAGTGAGTTGGTGACAGACAGGAGGGCGGTTTCAGTGGAGTGAGCAGAGCGGAAGCCAGATTGGAGAGGGTCGAGCAGAGAGTGGTTGGACAAGAAAGCAGAGAGCTGGCGGTGTACAGTCCGCTCAAGGGTTTTGGAGAGGAAGGGTAGGAGGGAGACAGGACGGTAGCTCTGGAGGGAGGTGGGGTCGAGGGTAGGTTTTTTGAGGATGGGAGTGATAGAGGCTTTTTTGAAGGCAGAGGGAAAGAGACCAGAAAGTAGAGAGGTGTTGGTTTAATTATTTATATATATATATATAAAAGGAAAGAGACCAGAAAGTAGAGAGGTGTTGAGAAGGGAGGAGATGAAGGGAAGTAGAGCAGGAGCAGCTATACTGTATACTGTAATTTAGTTATATTATGGTTCTGGATATGGCTCTTGTTTTAGACAGACTCGCATTTATTCTCCAGATAATAATCAGTGTTGATTGTCACATTAGACCTTTTGCTATCAAACATTTTAGTAGAGTAGTAATTTGTCAGTACAGTATTTAGCGTTTCTTAAATTATTTCTCTGCAGTATTTTGTCATGATATATTGTGGCCCTCACTATAGATTTGCAATGAACCCATGGGTTGGTTGGTATATATACTGGAATATATTTTATTTCTGTGATTCAGTAATGGTTGAAGCTTCCACTAACACGATTCAAAGTGTAGCCTCTCCTCTCAAAATTCACCACACAATCCCCTGTGTTGCTTGTTGTCATGGAAATAACTGAAAAACACAAGGAGGGAGATTTTTCGGCCATCTGTAAAGATGAGGAATATGTATTACTATTGTGTAGTATCTACAACACGTTTCAATTGCTAAATATGGACTTATAACTGAATGAGAAATAACCTTGATAGATAATGCTTGCTTGATTTTAAATTGTAATTTAAATTGAATTTCCCCCTTTTTTAATTTGCTACAAATCCTAGGCCGTGTGCATTGCTTGTTTGTAAACACGAATCCTAGTTAGAAAATCAGAGCATTAGCTTTATTAAAACCTGATTCTTTTTGGTTACAGTATGTATGGCCATTTTAGAGTTTCTCCTTTGGGAAGCTTTAGTCATTTATGCATTAAGCCTGTCCATTTGATCTGCATTTTTGATCTGACAACATTGATATTAAATTGCTGTATATTCAAAGGCGATCAAGTTTAATTATTCTCTTTTCCACAGTCAGTGTTTATCGGTGAAGGCCTCTAGACGTTCTAATCTTTCCAGTACTACAATGATAAGCGGGCAACTAGCCAACATACATAAACTGTCAAGTAAGTAATACATCTTTTGCCTCGATTGTAAATATGAGGCAAACAATGTATTGCTTTTATTGGTGGGATGGCCGTTCTTTTGCCTGCTTATTGGAAACGTTCATTTATTGAAGTGATTGTAGTTCTTGCCTGTTTTTCACTTTCATGTGTTTATATATGTGTTTTGAAACATGATGTCTGGTATTGCACGAGGTTAATCCATGCTTTCAGATGGTGTTGCACTTCCTTGGTCATTTCACTGTTGGGCAAGACAGAATCGAATGGAATCAAATGCCATAGAGCAGCAAACTATTTTTGTTTGTTTAATATTCCAACTAGTTTAGCTTCACTTGGTAAACTATCCCATGCATTTACAGTACTGGCATTGTAAATGGAGTTCAGTGAAGTAGAGTATATGAATACGTAGTGTGTGTGTGTGTGTGTGTGTGTGTGTGTGTGTGTGTGTGTGTGTGTGTGTGTGTGTGTGTGTGTGTGTGTGTGTGTGTGTGTGTGTGTGTGTGTGTGTGTGTGTGTGTGTGTGTGTGTGTGTGTGTGTGTGTGTGTGTGTGTGTGTGTGTGTGTGTGTGTGTGTGTGTGTGTGTGGATAGATTTTGGTTCTTTGACAGTATTTATGAGTCTTTCTCCATGGAGCTGTGATTGCAGTGTGCTTTCATGCTGAATGTGAGAATTGGCTATTGCCCTCAATTAGTTTCCCCACATATATCTCAGTAGCTTTTAATATAAGATCACGTTTTAGAGAGGCTGTTTACAGAAATATATGTTGCCCCTCCCTTTTGAGCTCATGGTGTATAAAATATTTATTTGGTAGACTCCATTTGTTAGTATCCACAGGGTTGGAGTAAAGTGCAGTATACGCTTCAGCTTCAGCCTCGCTGTTATTGTTTTATGAGATGGCACAGTATTGGGATAATCTTACATCGATTTTAAAACTGCTGCATTCACGATTCATACACACTGTCCTCATTGGGGATAACGTGATCACGCCCTGTTCGGCCAAATCTATAGCACATGTTGTTATGGATTTTTGCCTTTTATTGCCGTCAGTAGCTCCATCCACAATAATTCTGAATGTTTTCATTTCAAACTGTAAAGCATTGAACTTGTGTTTTTGTGGTACGGCAATTTTGTTTGGCATAGTTATTTACATACCACGATTTTCTCGTCCAGTTCCTCAAAATACTTCCCAACGTGGCTTCCTTTGTTTAGACATTGTCATTTTAAATATAGAACAAATTCAGAAAAAACATGTGTCATTAACTTTATTACCCTGCCATGGAATTGATACCATACCATGCCTACTACAGGCATAAACACGCACACAGTTAGATTGGTGGGTGCCGCCTTCATGGTTTATGTAACAAATTCATAGGTGAGTTCATGTGTTTGTTAAAGCTGGATACCAGCTTGAAAAAGAGCATCTGCTCAAGTAAACTCCCCAGTCCTGGAGGTATTTTTCGTTTTGTTTTCTGGCTCCCATCCTGGTGTTTTTAAACAGCTTAAAATCAAAACACCTCCACAACTTGGAGCATATTACATCTGCCGCTGTACATAATGTTGAGAGATAAGCAACTGAGTGAGAATTGAAAAGATTTCTAAAACGTTTATTGAGTAAGAGCTGGGCTGCCCATGAGGCCTGTTTTTTGGCCTGTGGTTGGTCAGAGGGAAAAAAAAGTTCTAGGACAGTTACAAGAACTGACAGTTATCTTGTGATGCGTGTCAACTTTACAGAATTACTCTTTTTCTTGTAGTATTGTGTTGAAATCTACTCGGGCGTGTCAACATTGGTTCTTTTGGTTCTAGATGGTTATGAATTTGACAATGTCTACCTTGGAGAGCAAAGGAGGATGATGGGTAGGGATAGTATGTACTGATTCCTCTCTGTTGGTCGTATGGTGTGTGTCTGTGTAACCTGCTTTCAGAATTCTTCATTAATCGGCACTGAGAACAATGTATTGAGAAACGTTTTTAAAGTCTGATTTGGGATAATGGGTAGTGTATTAATATGTTCTAAAATGGGATACAGGTGGTAAAATAATATGTCTCGGTATACTCTTTAGGTTGTCTGAACTGAGATTTTTTTCCCAATCATCTCCTGACCACTAGGTTACACCACCCTCAGGTCACACAATCTGTGAGTCCTCACCTGGCTTGCATAGCCTGCTTCTGCTCCTATAAACTCCAACATTATTTTTTCTTCCGTTTCTAGTGGATTCCAATCTTAACAGACTTCCAGAAAAAAGATACGCTGTGGGGCTTCGTCCCTCCTGAAACATCTGCCCTTCACAATCCCATCACCCTGCACCTGGGTGATTACAACATGGACGGCTGTCCAGATGCACTGGCCATCCTCCGGAACACGTCTGGGAGGTGAGTTCATTTATATCCATACATCATGATTAACCCTTTTACTTCTTGTTTTGCCTATTTCATGCATCTCCTCCTGTGGGTACCATGCATCAGCAACTGCAAAAGACTTTATTTATTTGTGCTAGTAAATGCTATAGAACCAGGAGATGATATTGTCATTTGTCTGTTTAACAGCATCGACTAAGCTTAATCTCTCAGGGTGTTGAAAGCTAAAGCCTTGGGTCAGGTTAGTCAGCTCGGTTGCAAACTAAAATTGTGTGTGTGTGTGTGTGTGTGTTTGATAGCTTTGGGGCAGTCAATCACAGCTGGCTTACATTATGCACATATATACACTGTCATATGGGTTTGTTTCTTAACTAAACAAAAAATGCTGTTTTTAAAATTACGCTGACCACAGAATCTGAGAAAAGTGGATTATTTACAGCCCAGTTCATAAATAAAACCTTTTTAAGAGTTGTTTGCCAAAACTTCATCATGGCCTCGACACTGCTTAGGTCCTTATCACTGCTTCTCAAAACCCCTGGAGGAATCAGGCGACTTCAGAACAAACAAATACCAGGCGGCCTGTCCTTGGATACACCTGGAGGGGGTGAATTCAATGCAAGCTTCTCTAAGCATTTAATCAGCAGCAAACAGGAACAGGTTACACTAACCGTACCATTAGCATAATGATAAAGGAAAAAAAAAAAAAAAAACATTAAATAAATGGAAAAATGCACCGCAGGTAAGAAAGTGCTCTACAAAAAGACCACACTGTTCTGTCGCACTCTAGGAACAGGGATTGTTTATTCTGAACGGTACTTCCCAAGGTTCCCTGAGCCAAGCACAGCAACGACAACCTAATTTTAGAAACATGTAAAGAGGTTTTAAATGTATAAATATTGCATAGATGTCAGCTTAATGTGAGTCAGACATCTTCTTGTCATCATTGCAAGTGACAGCTAAGTATGCAGAAAAGTTTTATTTTTCTGAAAAGTCTGTTCACAAGAGAACAGGACAAATAAAAGCTGAAGGGTGAATTAGCATGCATCTGTACTCTTTTTTAATGATAATTGGCATTCTTTGTTGGAGCAATAGCAATGAAAGACACACATTAAAATTAGCTGTTTTTTTTTTATTTTATTTTATTTTTTATTGTGTGTATTGAAAGAACCAGGCATGATTTACAGAACAAAGCAGACACAAATGAGTTGTCTACTTGATGCCTTAGAATTATGCAAATAACCAGAGATAATGCAACACACTTAATTAGGTTCTGACAAATCAAATACTGTTGTTTTTTCTTCATTTTATGTATATAGGGATTGAGCGTCTGTACATGTGTCTGTTCTATTAGGCTCTTGGCCATTAACTTATACTTCCTAGCTTTCTGTACTTTTCACCATGTTGGTCTGTGTCTCAAACTGTGATAGATCATTATTCCAGGTTGTGAATGGCAGTCGATTAATGCAGTGACCACGTGCACTGGAACTATCTTCTTAGATACCAATGTGTTGAATGAATGCATGGACATTGCAGCACTGTACTTCATGGTTTTTTTGGTTTTTTGTGAACCTCCATTCAAAAAAGAATTGAAGTAAGGTGGGGGCTGGGGTTGTTGAATTACCCCCTATGTAATACATGGTAAATTTGATTCGGAAACATTGTAGACTATAGGAAACTGAGCTATATATCCTGACCTGTATAAATAGCTTCATTTGTCAGTGGCCAGGGTCATGTAACTCAGGCAGGTTAGGAGAAGAGAGCCTGTACCAGTCATGGTCTATTGAGAATGGGCCTGAGGAAGGAGTGCTGTAGAGCAACATTTCCCAAAGTGGGGGTCGTTGACCCAAATATGGGTCGAGGCAAGGCTGATGGGTCGCCAAACAATCTACAAAATATGACGTTCAGTGCACACTATCAAGATTTTGTTTCACATGCAACTTTTTGTGCTTTATATTCAAAATATATGTTGTTCACATACAAATCACTAGCAGAAATTATGTGAACAAGGTATCTTCTGCTTTAAATATGAACCAGAAAATAAGCCATAAGAGGGCATTTTATTTGCGGTTTCTTGTGATTTTGAAAACAGTTGTTAAAACATATGCTAAACGAAAGATGTCTTATCCTACTTGCAACTCAAAGAAACAAAAAATAGTCACAATTACCTACCTTCTTATATTAACTTAGTTTTTTCTTGCATTGGGAACGAGGATGATCCGCATACTCAGTATGTCATTTGTTGTGTAGAATTGGCTCACGAAAGCCATCCAAATTGAAGTGGCATCTTGAGACACGGCATCCAGATTGTGGACACACGTTTTTCCAGAAGCTGACCAGTTAGCTAAACAGCAAGACGTTCTTAAAAAATCGGCCTCTGTTTCAGAGAAGGCGACAAATGCTTCCTATCTGGTTGCAATGCATATTGCAAAAAACAAAAAACTGCACACAATTGGTGAGGAACGAACATTACCAGTGGGAATCGACATGTGCAGTGAAATCCTGGCCACTGCTTTCTACACAAGCTCTGGCCTGTAAGAAAATGTCTGAACTTCATGAAGCTTTAAATGCAGCAGTTAAGGCTGTGAACTATATTGAGACTGGTGCTTTAAATGCGTGTTGCTTTGTACTGTGAATTAGGAGCCGATCATGAACAACTATTAATGCACGCTGAAATACATTGGCTTTCCCGTAGGAAGATGCTGCAGCGTCTATTTGCGCTTCGAGAAAAGGTGCGTTCCTTCCTCACTGAAAAAAGCACCCCCTTGCTTATTTTATTAATGATAATAATTGGCTTATTTAGCTAGGATATCTTGCAGATTTATTCACGTACCTAAACAAATTACATTTAGCAATGCAGGGAAAAGATGGTAATATTTTTGAGCAGCACTGCAAAATTGAGGCATTCAAAGTAAAGCTGCAACTGTGGCAGAAATAAATGCAGTTATGAAATGTTCCCACTTCTGTCTGAATTTATTATAAAGAATAAGGAGTTTGATGTCTGCATTACCAAACCAGTAATTGACCAGCATTTAAAAGCACTTTACGATAAGTTTCAGGACTACTTTCCTAGAGTCCCACATGATGAGTATGGCTGGGTTGCTGATCCTTTTGTCGTGGACGTAGCAAATCTCTCTTTGCCTTACCAACTGGAGTCCCAGAGAAGTTGTGGCTCCTTACTGTAGGCAAATACCCAGAACTCGCTGGTAAGGCAATTTCAATTTTACCGCCATTCACCACCACCTATCTGTGTGAAGCAGCATTTTAAATTGTGACTATTAAAAACAAAATACAGAAACAGGCTGCATGTAGGTAACGTGTAGTGTAGTAAGAGTCAGTAGTGGCTAGCCTAATCTTTGACAGGTTGCAGTGCTTGATGTTGAATTGAAAATTAAAACTGATATTCAATGTGTTGCAACACAATTTTAAATTGCTATGTTAGTTTAACACCATTTTGTACTAACAATCAATTTGATAAAAGCAAACATTTTATCAACCTGTAAAACTATCAAAGCCTGAATGCTTATATAGTATAGTGTAGTTACAAATAAATGAAATGTTGCTTTTTGATTGGTTAAGTATTTAAGTTAAAATACCAAATAGTGAATAATTTTGGCTCGTGGGTTCATTATGCCTGTGTTCATTTGGGTCGCCAATCAAAGTTTGGGAAACACTGCTGTAGAGCATATTTATTATCAGACAGGCTTTTAAGGTCTGTAGACATAGTGACGAAAATTAGGATGAAAGCTTTCAAATAACTGATCTGCTAGTTGTTTTAAAAAAAGATGCCAATCCTGCACTTGAAGATTGCTTCGAAAAGATTTTAAAATTTTATCCAATTTATTGAATGTGAAACTACTCCAAACAGATACTGTGCATGTTCTAAACCTTCAAAGATTCCTGGCCCTGTTTCCGTCTGATCAATTGATAAGTTTAGCTTCAACATTCACATTGTGAGGTGGCCCAGACAGATTCATTGTGTTTCTGGGCTGCAGTTTCCTCTGATTACACACAGTAGCAGAAATATTTTGAGCAAACCTGACATTTTAAATGCAAGAAATATTAACTTGTGCTCCAGGAATCTCCAATACTATTTGTCAGAAAGAAACAAATATGTGTTTTGAGGGCTGTAGAGTGCAAAGGGTCCTTGTGTCTACCTACAAGTGCCAGGGATTAAACTACAAACTTTCACTCCTGCCTATCCCTTTGTGCTGTTCTCTAGAAGCGAGTTATAGCTAGTTTTACTAGACTTATTGAGAGTTGATTTACATGCCTTTGATCTCAGCTGTATTTGAACCGAGCAGAAACAGATGAGAGTCCTGGCCACTGATACTGTGTTGTACTGCACCATTTGATCCTCCATTCTCTCAAGAGGAGCATTTGATTCATTTGATTAATGTTGGAAAACAATACATAACTGATATGACATGTGCTTATGAAAGAAACATGATCAGTTATCACACTCTCCACCTCCTCTTACTGTTTGCATTGTAAAAAAATATTTCTGTTAGTCATCTGTGTTTGTAAGGGACCACTGGGGCGACAGAGAGAAAAAGATATAGAAAGCAGCAGGGGCTGTGTTTCGATAAAGCATCTTGTTGACAAAGCATGTTGAAAAACGGACAATTATGGCAGTATGGTAGAGAAGCAATCACAAATACTAAATTGGAGATGTTGTTTGTAACAGTAAACCCAGTGTAGAATTCTGTTTCAATCTCAGCCTAGCATGCACAGAGGTATTTGCATGGATATCGCTAAATACGCTATTGTCTTATCTTGCTCTGAAATTAAACCAAAAAAGACATGCTGCTTCCCTGGAATAGGTCACAAACAGAGTACAACAGCCCCGTAAATAGCATACAATGGTAACAAAATAGCAAAAAACTGATCTGAAGATACATCTTGTCAATTTGTGTACCATTTTCCTGAGCTGCAAGCACTACTGCATCAGAGACACTGTAGGTTCTCCATCATATTATTTTGCAGTCAAATTCCCATTATAAATTACCCCTATATGGTAGAATAGGAGCTACTATGTTAAAAAAAAGAGGGCTTGCTATTTACCTAGAATGCAAAAGGCAGCTAGCTTTAAAACTCGAAATATTATCGACGTATTTGTGGCTTGCAATATTTCAACTTAAAATGACAAATGGAGCTGCAGACTTCAGTCCCAATGTGCCTCCTGCATACAAGGCATTTTATACGGAGGCCAATCGCTTCCCAGTCACAGGAAAGTGGCGACACCAAACTTCTGTTTAATCATAGGCTCCATCTGTGCTATCAGTTTGATTATAAAATCAGATTACTTGCAAACATGGGTGTCCCATCTTGATTTTAAATCCAGTAGGCCCTGTAATCTGCTTCAGTGATACAGCTAGAGCAGAATTTAACAAAATATTCCTGGTTCATTCTTAGCAAACATCTGTTGGTTTTAATTCAGCTCACTTCAGCAGCTGTAGCCTTAACCCAGCCTGTTTATAGTTGGATTCAACCTTAAGAAATAAATCTATTCAGTATTGTATTGCAAAATAAAATGTATTTTGCATGTTTAAAAAAATAAAAAATAATATATATATATATATATATATATATATATATATATATATATATATATATATATATATATATATATATATATATATATTTATTTATTTATTTATTTATTTATTTTTATTTTTTTATGAAAAGTGGGTAAGCTTTAATAATGAGATTCTGAAAAGAATGTATTTAATAATACTGTCATAACAATTTACCGGCAGATATAATGGAAGGCGGGATTGTTTGCTGTGCAATATGCTTGCCAGTGGAATTAAGTTCCCATTTAAGATAACAAAGTCAGCTGCTTGTGGTAATGTTTGATTCGGGAACCACTTTCTTTTTTTTCTTTTATTTGATATGAGAAACACAGTACAGCCCTTACTCCTGAAGAAAACGTAAAGCTCTTTTATGGTGTCAAGACATGCAGCTAGGGCTTGTGTTAACTCAGCAGGGTGGATTCTCATTTAACAGCATATTCTAGTGTCATGTCACATTGAATATACAAGGGACTGTATGGAACAGAACTAAAGACGCTTTCTTTTTGCCACAGAAAGTTAGCTTCAGTCCCAAGCTAAATTGATTGGATGGGCTAGGCTTTGTTCCTAGAGGATGATTGCCCACAATCCATTTATTATAACAGCTTCAAACGAGTACAAAACGTTGCCATCAGCATATTAAGATTTAGACTCTGTGGCATTTTAGTAGAAAGGGTCTGGTAATCCTACACTATTTGTGGATAAAACAATATTGTGTTATACTTCAGTTAGATCCAGCAAGCAAGATTGCTGTCGTAGCAGTTGGTGGTGGTGTTGTTGCTATTATGATTATTTTTATCATTATACGCCACCAGGCCTGTCCTGGAAATGTCCTCTATTTTCTTCATTGTCTGCGGTGTGATTGTTGATGACCATTGCCAAGAGATAGACTTCTTTTCTCTAGTTGTTTTAAGCAGTGCTTTTTTTTCTCTTAGGAAAAGTGGATCAAAGGTGCTGCCACTCCTAATTTATTATTTTGTGCTGATTTTTTTCCAGACAGACAGTGGGGTACTTAAGATGCTAATTCTGCTACAGTGCCACACAGCATTCTGTTAAGCGTGTGAAAAGTATACTTTTAGTGTTGCCGCATATATTTGCAAGGAAGAAATATAATATAGATGGCTTTGTCTCCCCACAGCATAATGTCTTTTGAATTTTACAGTATAAAAACAAATACCCCCTGCAAAGCTTGATACAGAGATAACTTCCACAAATACCTCAGCAGGGAGGGTATGAGTGCCGCATTGCAAAGTACAGAGCATGTAAAACACTAGTCTAGCTATAAATCACATTGAACATAGCTCACCAGGGCCACAGCGTTATTAACTGCCTCCTGTCCTGTGTGTTACACGGCATTGCTACACTAACACTACATATAAGTCCTGTATCGGGTACATATTCTTTTAGGTGACGTTTTCATTTCCAAATAGCACACGTTGTTGTGTTACTGATACTGCTTTACATATGATGTCGTTTCTGCCTTCTTTCTCTGTGGGATTGTAAATTAGTTGCTTCTCCAAAAGAAAATTGTTATTATTTTACAGCTTGTTCTCAAACAGTCACATGGATGGATTTAAGACTCCCATTATGTAGCAGTTTGAGTCATTCAAGGTATTGCTGTTAGAGCTGAGCTTTTCCTCTCTACTGTCTGAAAATGTGCTGTGATGGGAGTTGTATTTCCGTCCATACCTGGATCAGGTAGCTAGTGTGGTGAAAAGTTGCCCAAGTAGAGAATAACTGATGGGAAAAGAGGAATTTTATAATAAAATAAATGTTAAGTTTTGTATTTAAAACTAACTTTGTTTTGTGACAGTGACAAATTGTTGAGCTGACCAATCACTAACTGTGATTGTTGATCTAATGATTTAGCCCATTCTCCTGAGTGCATTGTGAAGATTACCCCATACATCATACAGTTTAATAAGTGGAGCACACATTTTGCATGCCTGACTTGTAAATGTCCTAACCATTCTGTTTGTGCTGTTTCCATCTTGCCTGTCAATCAGATTTCCCCTTCCTATTGGTCCTTGTTTCTGTGCTATGAACTTTCACTGTGAATTCACATCCACCCATTGCAGTTGTGTTCTGTACTGTTTTAGTCACCGGTCTGTGTGAATATGATAAAGAAATGCACAATTAAAATGACGAGTTAGCGTATTACTGTCACCTAGAAACAAACTAAAATACAGATTGTACTGCAACGTGAATCTAATGTTATGTCTGTAAATATAAAATGTAGCATCATACCATATATCGCCATTGTACAAACCGTAGCCGTGGGTTCTGAACAAGCTTCCACACTTCCATTAGGGGCTGCTAATAGCACTTGTCAGAAAAAGTGTTCAGCAATGCTGTGCAAACGCAGCGGGTGCACATTTGCAGCTTCAGCAATGAAAATACTCCCACTCTGTCATTTTCAGCAGTAAGCTGGGTTTTCAAGTCCTTGTACAGTACAGGAGCAAGTACTATTATTATTATTATTATTTATTTCTTAGCAGATGCCCTTATTGTTACAAGATATCACATTATTTTTTACATACAATTACATTATTTTTTTTACACATTATTTTTTACATACAATTACCCATTTATACAGTTGGGTTTTTACTGATGCAATCTAGGTAAAGTACCTTGTTCAAGGGTACAGCAGCAGTGTCCCCCACCTGGGATTGAACCCACGACTCTCCAGTCAAGAGTCCAGAGCCTTAACCACTATTCCACACTGCTGCCAGAAACCTTAGTGTTATCTATGTCAGCAGTGAGAATGCAATTTGAAAGGTGTATTTTTTAAACAGGATTCATGCCTGCCTTTCTGTGGTTTGCCCTGTAATAAGATTTGAACAATCTGCTCCTAGGAACTGTTTATAGCATGATAAAGAAGACTGCAGGTCCGGGTGACTGCCCCTTGGGGAGGCATATTGAGGTTTATAAATCCATGGGGTGTCTATTAAAATTAATAGAAAAAAATCTGTTAAAACAATTACGATAAATCAGAATGATTCATGGGTTTAGTTGCTCAAGCAGACTTGTGTCTAAGGTAGAATAAAAATGTCCCCTATCTGCTGCAAATATCAGTATTAAAAAGATACAAGGCTAATGCATGTACTGTATTTAGAAAGTCTTATGATGAACACAGCTATGAATATAGCTGTATGTTTCAGACAATAAACCAAAAGCAACTGTAGCTTCAAAGGAGGGTGGCATTGTTTGAATCAAATTTGAAACATTGAAAGGTGCCAGGATTGAAGATAGTCAAGGTGGTATAATAAAGCAGCTGGTGATACAGATAAAAACACTTCACGTCAAACCTGGATCGAAAAGAAAAAAATTGTTGTGAAAAGATGTACCAGAGATGCTTGAAACCAACAACCTATTGATGTACACTGCACCACAAGAGGCACTTGTGGAAATCAACTTGTGAGTGTGAAAAGTTGCAAATGAAAAACTACTTCCTTGGGACCAAACCAGTGCAGTCTGTGCTTTTATCTTTTTCTTATATGTAGTATATATATATATATATATATATATATATATATATATATATATATATATATATATATTACACAAAACACCCTGTTGAGTTTACAGCAAACTCATTTCATAACCTTTGCTGCATTCTGTGTTGCAAATACAACAGTGATCAGCTTAAGTGTGTGAGGGAGGGAGAGATGGCACGATTGTTGAAATGTTGCTTTATATGTGTGCTCCAGCATCTACCACTGAACAAAGACAAAGATGACAGACAGTAGCAAACTATTTGAATTGACCAAAACAAGTCCAAGTGCCTATTGAAACAAACAGCATGCATGCATACATCAAGTCATCAAACTGAAGAATGATACATTTGTTACATTTGGATCATGTTGTGCACCCTCATTTTTAACTAGCTTGCTTAATGACCATGTTCCAACTCATTAAGATCCCCTCATTCAATACATTTTAAAGTTCCTGCTTGTAAACGTAACAAAGATACCTGTCAATGTTAAACGCATCTCGAAAGATTTTTGTATTTTAATTTATTTAAGTAATAAAACATTTTTTTTTTTTTAACTTTAGAATGAAGAAATTGAGGATTTAAATACTTTTTTGTAGTAAAAACACAGCAGATTTTCCACACATTTCTCAGGAGTTAAAAACTGTAGGAATAAATACTGTTTAAAAATCAATTATTGTCAGCCTCGCAACGAGACCTGATCCACATTCCTGTCAGTTATCAGAGTTAAGAATTAAAAAGCAGCAGATGGTTTGTCAGTACGATCGGTTTTCAAGAAGCAATTAAAAGGCCAGAGCTCCTACTGGTTATGTACCGATGCGTGATAAGCATTAACGTGCATGTGCTTCCCCAGCTTCACAGAAATAATTCTTAAAAGAAATTTAGGAGCAAGTTAAATTAGCAGCTTCTGAGCGAGTTGGTGCTTGTCAGTTGAAGGGTTTCCAGCAAATTGCAGGCAGGGTGAAGCCCTTGATTTGATGAGATGTTTGGCTGGGAATGCACGTGCTTATGTGATCTTTAAATCAATACAGGGATTCTCTCCACCTATTTAATGTTGTATCTTAAAAGAGTGCGAACAACACCTAAAATGTATTTTCTTGCCTCTTACTAGTACTAGCAGTATATATTGAATATATTTTGGTTTATCACTTGTATTTTTACTCCAGATTGGTCTATGCAGATACTTCCAACACAATTAGACGACAAGGCGATGACTTCTTGTGTCGCATTTCAAACTCACTGCTATGGTCTATGATCAGACCACGTGTCATATAGTGAAGGATACCTGGAGGCAGCCGTTTGTTTTCATAGCAAAATATTTGCGCATTCTGAATTAACGTAAAAAAAAAATAAATAAATAGGCAGCCTCAGCACAATAAAAAGGGAGTTTGTTTACATTCCACAAAACTGGATTCAGCTATAGGTACACAAGCCTTGACCGGTTATCTCATGTCACTCTATGGTCCAGAGAAGGCATGTTTTGGCAACTATCTGCAGTGCAGCAGTAGAAGGCTATAAATTACACATTAAAGACCTTAAAACTAAAAAAAGCAAAAACATATCAAGACACTCTGATTTGGTCCTACCAAGTCTTTTTGCCATTTGCGATATCTTGCACATTTAGTTCTGTGTCTTTACAAATCGTTCTACAAGTATTGCAATGAACCACTTGTGCTAGCTCCCAGTTACAGATTCAAAAGCAGCGCTGCTGTGTTGGTGTGGCATGTCGCTGCATGAGTCCGTGCCTAACCATTTATTGAGTACCTATGCTGTTTCCTGTCGGTCTTTTCATTCAGGAAAACCGCTAGCTTGGCCCTTCATGACCAATTAGTATTGAGTTGTGTTGTATTCATGTCAGTGTGGTGCTAGAACATACCTGTGAGAATAAGGGCCTCTGTGGCTAGTTAGTGAGCTGTGTTACAATACATTTCTAGTACCCTCACATTTTGAGTACCATTTTTTTATTTTATAAAACCGTAGTATCACAGATGCAGGTACAGTACATTGCAAGGGTGAGCAATGTCTTTTCTTAAATCTTGCAATGCACATGGACTGTAACTAATTCAGAAACAGGCCCTCGTTACATCGGCAGAATGCTTAAAACAATGCATGTATATGTGTAGATACCAAGCTAATAGGGTTATATCTATGATGAATCCTAAACCGGAGGGGTTGTATTTGTACTTTATATTCTAATCCCCCCCATATACTGCATTTGGGCTTGAAATCCTGTTGTACGTATTAATAATATATTTTTATTTGAAAGCAATAGCAAGTTAAAGAAAAAATATATATTTTGTTAGGCTTTAGCCTAGCGTGCTCAACTGCCAACTGTGCAGGTTCATTGATGTCCTCACTGAAATGCTAATGTTAACAAACAGTAGAGGGATGACAATATTTTTGAGAGCTTTATGACAAAAATGGTGCAAGTGCCGCTCTAAGCAGAAATGAACTGTAAGGATGTTCATCTTTCAGCTCGGCACTTTTAATTTAAGACGTTTGTTGTGTGGGCATCAGTATTCTGTTGACATTGCACCACACTCCCTGGTGTTTTGCTTTGCCATGCCTTTGAGAAACTGAAAATCAACATATGAAAAGAATTCTAGCAAGCTGCACAGCTTGCTAAAAGCATTTTTTTTTGTTGCACTTTTGGGTGGAGCTGTCTTTAGTCCAGGACTAGACCAAATGTATCCACCAACTCATCAATATCAAGGATATCTTCGGATGATTCACATTCTGCAGGGGTCGTCTGCAACTCTGTTTACCAGTCAGTCGTTTGAGAGAATTCCATCCCTGGCCAGTTAAGGAGTTTTGCATTTATTCATCGTGTTTCCACAGGGTCAATTAAAATGTGTAATTTATTTATAGTAAGTATAATTGGGAGGCTAGGAACTAAAATGCTGCTTTTCTTTTTTTTCTCTCTGGGTGAATCCAGTTTATATAAATCGAAGAAAATACTGAAGACTACCTGAACTGATTTCTGCAAAACTATACCTCGAAATACTGTTTTGTGAAATGGGTAGAAAGAAGACAGATACAATATTTTTGTTAGCTAGCAGTTTGTTACAAGTGCTAGAGGTACCTTGTAAAACTGGCCCCTAAAATCTGCAATAAATACTAAATATGTATGTATAATTGTTTTTTTCCGTCTGATCTAAACAATAGCAGAACTAAATACAGCTCTCCTTTAAATCACTAAAAAGACCTATTCATGGTGCACAAATGTATGTTATCTCAGTGGCTGTATTTAAATGAGACAATGTTAAGATCAGTTGAATACACCCCAATATCATTTTAAAAAATGATTACTGTTATTATAAACAAAACTTGTCATTAAGCTGCTATTTCAGTCTCATCCACATGTAAACTGCTTATAAATTGAAAAACCTAGAAGTACCACTCAAACAGGCTTAAAGGCATGCATCTTCTCCCTATGGTTAAAATGAATGAAGCTGCCTGCAAGATTCCAAGGCCATTAGAAAAGATACCATAGCATTGTGGTACTGTACTTGGAGTGCTAAGCAAGGGGAAGCATTCAAGGAGATATAGCTCCTGGTAATGTTAAAAACAACTTCACTTATTACAAGGCTTCTGTTTTGTTTCCCCTGATTTTTGAAGATTGCTTCAGCAATAGTAAATCGCCTAAGGTATGACTAAACCACAGAGATAGACAAGGCTGTTACAACAGCTGCCTTATCCTATTGGTTTCACGGGGGGGGAAAAAGCATAACCTTCTGACAACACAAATGGGGAAAAATATTCACGGAAACGTTTTTTCAGCCTGATTCAGAAGTCTTCACAGCTGTAATCTCATCTAAATGTTAAGCTTTACCTTTACTGTGGACTGCAAGCTTGTGCTCTTCAAGGTTAATTTCCTTGCAAATTGTATTTCTTAGTTTGTTTGTTTTTAAATTTTTATGATGTTTGCAATAGTTCTGAGTCGTTCTTATTGCAATTACTCAGTACTGTTTTTTTCCTAGGTCTGTTAAGTTGCTGACAGTTACCCTTCAGTTTTAGTTGCTTGCCATTCAAGGAGATATAGCTCCTAGTATAGGTATGTGTAATGCAGGCAAGGTCAGCCAAAGTATCCCTGAGTCAAGTTTCCTTTAGTTTTTTCCACTGGTGCTTATGAATAAAAAGACTAAAATAAAAAGTAAATAGAATTTGAAAAATATTGAATAATCTAGGTTTTCCAAAAATGCTATTTTTAAAGGGGTGCATGGCTGAAGTAAAGTTTGCCAAAGGGGAAAAAAAGTTGAAAAGTAAATAAAAGATCTATGGTATGGACCAAACTTTTCATTAATGGGTACCAGCGTTGGTCGTGTGTGTGTGTATATGATACATTGCTTGGCATTGTCCTTTCTGCCCAATAAGCATCTTGTACAGAAAACCTTTTCTCTCACTCTTTTTCACTTAGCAATCAGCAAGCCTTTCTCCTGGAGAATGTGCCATGTGCCAACGTCAGCTGCAGGGGTGCAGGTCGTATGTTCCGAGTCTTCTGGGAGCTCTCAGACCTCAATCAGATCACAGATGCTGTGGTGGCAACCTTCTTTGACATTTATGAAGATGTGAGTACAACGTTTTCATCATGCCTCGTTTTTAATTACTTTCTGCCTTCTCTCATTTGAGGCCTGACAAAGAGTCTCCTCTCCCTGTCCGACCAGGGAATTGTGAGGAAATAAGGAAAGGCATTGGCTTAATTAGGGAGCCCCATTTATGACTCAACGCTAAGGCATTACAAACATCCATCTTACCAGTGTGATAATTAATCTAACAGTGCCATCTCCATGGATCTGTCCTGTTTAAATATCTTCAGGTTAAAAATAGCTTCCACTGGGCTAGAGGGAAATAAAAGTGCCCTAAACTTTATTTATTTATATATATATATATATATATATATATATATATATATATATATATATATATATATATATATATATATATATATATATTGCATCGAAGAAATACTTACAATACTGCATACGGTACATAAAAACTGTCAGAACTGTAGACTGTAGACAAAACTGTAAAAGGCATGGGGTTTAAATCAAAGACTAACCACTATATGACCCCTGTTGAACAAACTGTGAGTTCTAAAAGAAGAGTGTCCCTTTTGTTATGTGTGTAAGCCTGAATAGTTTTTAATTTAGGCTGCACATTGCAGTGGTTAGTTGGGTAACACCAAAATCATAAGCCATCTGAGAATTAGCATCCCTAATGCTGTCATGCCCCTATATCTTTTGGTACAAGAATGGCCATCTTTTTAAATTTTTTCATTTTTGTTTAAAATATGAAATTGCCCGTCCATACAGCATTTAATTATTATTTATTTTTTTTATTTTAAATTTACTGAAAGGCAATAGATGTTCCTGATAAATTGTGACAACATATGATGATTTTTTTATTTATTTATTTTTTGTATTTATTTTTTTAATAATCTGTGACGACTGACAAGAATCTGCTAAGACAAGTGATCCACTGCAGGGCACAATTAGCACAAGATGGTCCATGGCAGGATCACAATTAAGCAATGTAGCATGACAGCCGTAACTGCACTTCCTCTAGGGCTGGGGTTGTCTCCTAGAAACCATCATTAAGCGTTCCATGTACATGTAAAAATATTAATTCAACAGAGAGACAGGCAGAATGACAAGTTTCTCTATGGACTTTCATAAATTAGACAGCAGGGCAGTAGTGTGGAGTAGTGGTTAGGGCTCTGGACTCCTGACCGGAGGGTCGTAGGTTCAATCCCAGGTGGGGAACACTGCTGCTGTACTCTTGAGCAAGGTACTTTACCTAGATTGCTCCAGTAAAAACCCAACTGTATAAATGGGTAATTGTATGTAAAAAATAATGTTTGAAAAATAATGTAATTGTATGTAAAAATAATGTGATATCTTGTAACAATTGTAAGTTGCCCTGGATAAGGGTGTCTGCTAAGAAATAAATAATAATAATAATAATAATAATAATAGACCAATTAGATTACAGTATTTAGGTGCATTATTGATATAGAGTTATGAATTTGGATGAAATTGTATGTCAAGAAAAAGCACAGTTGAACGATGATAAATGTACATAATTATAGACATGTACTCCAATACATTTGTAGTGCATTTGTAGCAGATTCTTAAGTGTTGCTAATGTATAGAGAGAAGTTTGAAATAACCTCTATAGCTTGGCATAAGTGTTGGTATGAATCAACAAGCCTGTGTTTAATCCCAACATTACTGACATAATTAAATGGATGGATTTATCCAGTGCGTAATATAAAGAAAGCAGTAACTTCTGATGTTCTTCTTCTATAAAACATCTTCATATCTTATGGAACTGCCAGGCAATTTAGGATGACCATTAGAATAAAGAGTCTTGCTCAGCTCATTTTAGAGATACCATAAAAAACAGCTTACCCTCTCTCTTACGAAGGATCAAATTTCTCATTGCAGGGAATATTAGATATGATGGTGCTCAGTAAAGGTCCTAAAAATGAACTTACCATCCACGCTTTGAAAAACAACTTCGAGGCAGATGCTTACTTTGTGAAGGTTATTGGTAAGTGACCACACTGTGTTGCATGCATTTTTGTTTAGTTTTTATGTTTAGTTTCTTTGTGATTTCATAGACCCTACTGTGCAATGTATATATCATTTGAAGGTTATTTGGTAAGGGCACTTATAGTTTTACACTGTTAATACATGATTCATTGTATGTTAACATGCTGTATTGTAGCAGTGTGTTTTGTAGCTTTGGATACCCGAATAGAATTGTCAATTTTTTTATTTCTTTTTTAAATAAATACTGACTTTCTTCTTCAATCATCATCAGGCCATTGCAATTGAAATTCATATATTTTTGAGCACACATTGTCTATTCAACCAAAAGATTGTTTCATAATGTTTTTTTTTTAAATTATATGTATTTTTTCTCCTCTATCATAATAGAACAAACAGGCCATGAATCAATTTAGGAGACGCGCAAGTGATAAAACTGACATTTAGAAATAGAAAACTGTCAGCAAATAGCTTTAGTGCCCTTTAATCCATGGCTCCTGGGTTTTAATTAAGGACGAACCAACCTGTATTCTCAAACTGACATGCTGCTTTATCTGGTCTCCCTCCTGACTTCAATCAGACCCTGGATCCTGTCAGCTCAGATGATTGCAGGCAATTGCTTTTGACTCTATAGGTTGCCTTTTGACCCATGATTGTTTCTGCATGTGTATTCTGCTAGTATTGTACATGCAGACCCGGGAGGCTGGCCTATTGAGAGATTTTTTTTTCTTCTTTTTTTAATACAACCCAAACTGCAGACTCTTGTGCAATATCGGGATATCTGCATCTAGTGGCTGCAGAATCAGCTCCATGTACTTAGCTGGGGGGTTGCTGATTGCTAGTTTTGTCTGATAAAGTTGTCAACCAACAATATGAGAGGACTCGGCACACTAGCTAGGCTGCAGTTCATACAATGTAATAATAGCAAGAGTGTTTTTAAAGCCAGCTGCTGTGAACATTTGCAAAAATGTGGTTGTTTATTTAACTCTTTCTGCACAGTGACTTTGCGATAAGACAACCCTACAATAATGAAATGGTTTCTTTCAAAAATTATACATGGACATAGAGAGTTAAGCATTCCCATGAGGGGAGCTGTCTGAGTTGCAGACTTCTTATTTTTAGTGTTATGGTATCCACTTGAGAAAATGTAACATGCACCTCATACTGTGCTCGCGCGACTGGAAATATTGAAAGAAGACTCCATACCAGGATAGAAAAAAGTCGAAAATCCAGTATTCTGTCTTTAATTTTGCTGCACAGCTGTGTTTTATGATGCTTATGTCCAGTTTATTCAGATTTAAATTCAAAATAGATAAATCATTAAATGTGTTGAATATCCCACCTAATATAGTAAGTATAGTTCTTCGCTCAAAAGATGGTCACCCCTTGAAATAAAGTCTTTCTAATAAAGTTTGTGTCTAATTGTATTGTATTTAACAAATTGTGCGACAGAACAGAAAATGGACTCAGTTGTTCACTGTACTACATGAATGCCTCTGGACAAGGAGTTGCTGTATCATGTTTTGAATACTAAGAATAATCTTGACTAAAGCACAATACGCGATTTCACACTGCTTTTGTATAGATATTTCCGCACGAGATATAAATGGATCTGTGTAACACGAGTGATTTTAAAGTATATAGTTGTATTTAGGCACGGGGATTGCACAAACACTTCACGTGCATTTAAAGTATGTAATAGTATGTGAGCACGGGATTGCAGAAATTAGTTCACGTGCCTAGATTCAAGTGAATAATTAATTTGTAATTGAATCCCGGCACAACAGTATATAGAGATGCACATTTTACTCACTCGGGGTTGTGTGTTCAGGGCGAAAGAATGGGAGAGAGTGAAGAAATAATAATAATAATAATAATAATAATAATAATAATAATAATAATAATAATAATAATAATAATAATAATAATAATAATAATTAATAATAATAACAACAACTGCTACGAGTGCTGGAAGCACCAGCACAATACTTGTTTTGTGTTTAGTGTTCGTGCCCTGTTTGTTAGTGTTCGTTTTCTTTGTCTATTTTATTTTGGCCTCAAGTGTCGTGTGCTGTTTTTGTTTAAACCTTTTATTTTGTTCATTTTTTAAACTGCTCAACAGCACAATTCAGATTTCACCTCGCAGTACTGTGTGTTTCTTCCGGGTCTGACGTAACCACTACAGCCTGCTTGTCACACTCTCCCATTGGTTAAACCTGCTCAAGACCTTCAACTGTCCTGCCTCTGCTCACTTATGATTGGCCTGCCACTGAAAAAATGCAGATCTTATGTTGATTGATTTTATTTAATATAAAAATTTTTTTTAAAAATTGCATGATTTTAAATTGTAAAACAAATTAATCTGCGATTAACTCTTTAGTTGATCAATCGGTCCAATTTAAATCTTTTAATCGGAGCAGCCCTAGTAATTTCATATTATTTCATTTTCTTAGCCTAACCCTTATTACTGTAACAAATAATTGTACTGCAAATGAATAATAAATCAATGTAATTCCTGATGATTATTGCCTGGTTAATATAAAGTATGAATCAATTGTAGTTTCAGCCTTTAGTAAAAACCTGTGACCTTGTATTACAATCACAGCCAATCAGAATCTTGAATGTTTTTTTTTTTGTTTATTTGTTTGTTTTTAAACTGGGACCTATCAATTACTTGCCCTGGTAGCTTCAATTGAATGATTTGGTTAACCTGTGTCACTGAATCTCATTTTACCATGCTTGTTATAGTGTGTGTTACTGGTACAATAGAAAATGACCAGCTGTCAATATCCAGGTAACTGGTAGCCGTGGATCCTGTGATTTATTTATTTTTTAATCACAAGGATTTTACAAGCTTGAAATCTTTGTATCAAATGATAAAGAAAGCAGATGTTTTGGTGTGTATTAAAGGGGATGGAGAAGCAGAATTGAAACAAGGATTTAATTCTTAGTCTCTGACGGATCTCTCATTTGAAATCTTTTCTTTGCAGCAGCGGACGCTTTCTTCCCATATTAGTCCCCAAGCTGCTATCGGGGGAGCTGTACTATTGACTTTACGCCTGTGCTGCTTAGAGGATGGAATTATAAAAGATAGGTTTCACGATTGCTTAGAGATTGAACTAATTGCAGTGTTCAGCACTGGCTGAAGACTTGGATTGATCATTTGAAATCCACTCTTCAGGTGGCATGTTACAGCAGTTCATTTAATAGGCTCCACTTGCTTTTCTGTCTTTCTTTTTATTGTACTTTATTGACAGACTTTGTAGCAGCTATAACATTTTAATGTAACAATTCTCCCTGCTTCAGTTATTGTTAAGCAAAGTTGACATTCTTATTTAGAGGAGTTAATAAAACTGTAAATTGATTAGGGCTGAATGGCACAAAAACCTTATTAAAAACTATTGTGAGATGAGAGGGCAGGATAAGCTGCTGTTCTGATTGTGGGCAGCAGAACAAGTGGCTTGTCATTGCTTTGTACTTTTAGGAAGAAAATACTTTTTTAGGAAGACTCATGAGTACAGTTGAATTTTACTGTCTCAATATTGCCACTGTTTTGTTTTCTACATTATGGTCTACCTAAAATGTCTGAAATCTATAGAACGGTATACAGCTATGGCCAAAAGTATGTAATCCAATATGTTAGCGTAACATTATTCAGCAGGTTTCATTCAACTTTATGAAACAAAATTAGTTAATTCTATAGGGTGATGTAAAACTTTTGGCCATAGCTGCATATAGAAGACCAACTCATTTCTGTAATCTAATGTACCTGTGCTGGCCCTGCGGGCACAAAGTGAGTGAACTAAACTAACAGAGTATAACATTTGTCCTCTTAAAGCATTGCTGTACATGGTGTCCTCCTTGGAAGTTTTTATAATTTGAGGTTCAGTTTGAAAACGGATTAATTTCATGGATGGTTTGTCATGAGCTCTGGGAGTTTTAAGACTTCTACAAGTCCGCTGGTCACACATGCAGGTTTCATAGAATAAAGTAGCTTTCATAGAATCAACTAGCTCTTGTATGTATTTCCTTATCTCTTAGTACCTTTATTATCATTATTATCATTATTCCCTACCCTGTGTTAAGAATTGTTTGGTTCACTTTTTAAGGATGCATTTCAAATACACTGTAGATAAACTGCTGCCCCTGGTATAACATGGTCCAAAATTAAATAAGAAAATACAGGCAAATAGAGGAGAAAAGGGTGGACCAGTGTGAATATACAGTAGCTAGTGCTAAGCAGACATACCTCAGAAAAGCTGACAGCTGACAATATTGCTTTTTTATTTTAGCCAGGGGGTAAAATGTCACAAGAAATAAATACCATCAAGAAGGTTTTTGTTTGTTTGTTTGTTTTATTTTAAAGTGGGTAACTGTCACTTTGCTGTGACAGTCTATGAATGCTATATCTAAAAGCCTTAATAAAATACAGGAAAACTGGATGTCTGATGAATGTATCATCATTGTTGTCCTTCACAACAAAGTATAAATTGTTAATTCATAAATTTGTAGTTGAAACATCTCTCAGATGTGGGTCAGCAATTGTTACATTTTATAAAGATACCAGATTATGTATTTGTGAATTTGCTTCAATGTGTTCAATGATTAACTGACTATTAGCTCTGCAAATTGTAGTTAAAATGATAAAACACTGCCCTTGCAGTCAGGTTGAATACACAGATAAGATGCAGGCCCTGATCATTGGAGCGTCTTTAAATCTGCTTGGCAATAAGGAAAGTGAATTTGAATTTTTAGATCTACTTCCCTTGATGCATCATTAACTGAAGTAATATGCCGTGACATTCCAACAAAATGGACAACTACAACAAGTAAAGCTTCCAAATAAATATAACACTACATCTCTTTCTTATTAACCCTCTTCCACAGATCAAAGACAACAAATTTGACAGGGTAGCCCTTGCCTAAAGCTATTTCTATTTGTTTTGTGATGAGATATGACGGAATCTAATGAAAAAAAATCTGATGGCTTCGTGTTTTGTTTTTTTTAAAATAATTGTGTTTCTCGATGTATAATAATATGCAGATACATGTTGTCAGTTTACAATTTTTATTTATTTTTGGCTTTTAAATACTTAAGTATTCTTAATACATTGATTACTGTTGGAAATTGTTATCTGCCATACTGCTCTTAATCAGATAGATTCTCTGTGGCCATCTCATTCCAGACGTTTGCTTTTACTCAGTTCTCAGACATGTCTATTTAAGTACAATTCTGGACAATGAGCTTTCCTTGGGGTTATTTGGACACAGTAAGCCAGTGGCCTGGCAACACCAGTTATGTACATTAACCACCTGATGAAAGCTACTTTCAGTGGTAATGATAATTGAGTCTAAAATGCCACGAAGCAAAACCGTAGCGGTTGGTCCACAGAAGGAACTGTTTTTATTTGCTATATAGCTTAAACCCTGGGTCTTTTAAAAATGTTTTGGTGTAAATTTAAAAGACTTGCAAAGTACAGGATGGGGACACATAGGCTGGATGGTTTAGCACTATGAGGTTTTAAGTGATACATTCATCTCATGATATTGACCATGACTACATTTACACTGTGCTTAGCTGACAGAATTCACTGATCTATATTCTCCTGTCATTGGGACTTGCATCAGTCTTTTGCTGGAAATTACATTTTTCAATTCACTACCTTTAGGATTATGACTAACTGCCAGAAAATCATCTGTTATAAACCCATTGAGCTCCAAATGCATTTACAGGTCAGATTGTTTCATGATAACAATGCTTTACTCAACTGCAAACTGAGTTATTGCTCATCTGTCTTAGAAAGACTTTAGTTGTGGGCGTCAGAAGAAATGTATCTTTAAAATCAGCGAGTCATCTATCTATCTATCTATCTGTCTGTCTGTAATGTCAAATAACCGAATTCAGATTCAGATACAAAAATCGGAATGTAATAAACGAGAACCAAAACAGTGATTTTTTTTTTTTTTTTTTTCTCCTTCACTTTACCATTTCCACGTTTTGTTTTATTGGAAGTGTTTAAAGTTACATTTCAGTTTTTGTTTGCTTGCTCAGCTACAAAAAGGCACAAGTAAACCTCATGTTATTACTTTATGAATACATGTCGATGGCCACTGTTCTGTGAAGAGCCGGCAATGGCAAGGAATGAAAAAAAATCAATAAATAAAATACGTTGTCAACTTTATGTACTATTTATTTTGGGAATAAACAAAACAACGTTTAACTTGAACTTCTATTTGGCATCCTTTGTTTTGTAGTTAATTCACTGGGGTAAAGTAGGTCCTACACAACTTATTCTTTACTTCTAGGATATTTTTCAATTTTAACGCGTTACATATTGTAAGGTATGAAATTAGTTTTTGCATTTTATTTTTCATTTTAGGCATGTTATGTAATAATTTGTTTTATTATGAAGCTAAATCTCTAATTTATATGTTACAATTAGAAATAATAGAAATCACTTTCTTTGTGGTTTATCTCATTTTTTTAAGTGCCCAAATACTTTTGTCTCATGAAGTGTGTGTGTGTGTGTAATGTGTGTGTGTGTGTGTGTGTGTGTGGGTGGGTGTAATGTGGGGGTGTGTGTGTGTGTGTGTCTGTGTGTGTGTGTGTGTGTGTGTGTAATGTGGGTGTGTGTGTGTATATATATATATATATATATATATATATATATATATATATATATATATATATATATATATATATATATATACAGTACTGTGCAAAAGTTTTAGGTAGGTGTGAAAAAATGTTGTAAAGCAAGAATGCTTTCAAAAATAGACATGTTAATAGATTATATTTATCAATTAACTAAATGCAAAGTGAGTGAACAGAAGAAAAATCTAAATCAAATCCATATTTGGTGTGACCACCCTTTGCTTTCAAAACAGCATCAATTCTTCTAGGTATACTTGCACAAAGTCAGGGATTTTGTAGGCATATAGTCAGGTGTATGATTAAACAATTATACCAAACAGGTGCTAATGATCATCAATTCAATATGTAGGTTGAAACACAATCATTCACTGAAACAGAAACAGCTGTGTAGGAGGAATAAAACTGGGTGAGGAACAGCCAAACTCAGCTAACAAGGTGAGGTTGCTGAAGACAGTTTACTGTCAAAAGTCATACACCATGGCAAGACTGAGCACAGCAACAAGACACAAGGTAGTTATACTGCATCAGCAAGGTCTCTCCCAGGCAGAAATTTCAAGGCAGACAGGGGTTTCCAGATGTGCTTTCCAAGCTCTTTTGAAGAAGCACAAAGAAACGGACAACGTTGAGGACCGTAGATGCAGTGGTCGGCCAAGGAAACTTACTGCAGCAGATGAAAGACACATCATGCTTATTTCCCTTCGCAATCGGAAGATGTCCAGCAGTGCCATCAGCTCAGAACTGGCAGAAAACAGTGGGACCCTGGTACACCCATCTACTGTCCGGAGAAGTCTGGTCAGAAGTGGCCTTCATGGAAGACTTGCGGCCAAAAAGCCATACCTCCAACGTGGAAACAAGGCCAAGCAACTCAACTATGCACGAAAACACAGGAACTGGGGTGCAGAAAAATGGCAGCAGGTGCTCTGGACTGATGAGTCAAAATCTGAAATATTTGGCTGTAGCAGAAGGCAGTTTGTTCGCCAAAGGGCTGGAGAGCGTACACGAATGAGTGTCTGCAGGCAACAGTGAAGCATGGTGGAGGTTCCTTGCAAGTTTGGGGCTGCATTTCTGCAAATGGAGTTGGGGATTTGGTCAGAATTAATGGTCTCCTCAATGCTGAGAAGTACAGGCAGATACTTATCCATCATGCAATACCATCAGGGAGGCATCTGATTGGCCCCAAATTTATTCTGCAGCATGACAACGACCCCAAACATACAGCTTAAAGTCATTAAGAACTATCTTCAGCGTAAAGAAGAACAAGGAGTCCTGGAAGTGATGGTATGGCCCCCACAGAGCCCTGATCTCAACATCATCGAGTCTGTCTGGGATTACATGAAGAGAGAGAAGCAACTGAGGCTGCCTAAATCCGCAGAAGAACTGTGGTTAGTTCTCCAAGATGTTTGGGCCAACCTACCTGCCGAGTTCCTTCAAAAACTGTGTGCAAGTGTACCTAGAAGAATTGATGCTTGATGCTGTTTTGAAGGCAAAGGGTGGTCACACCAAATATGGATTTGATTTAGATTTTTCTTCTTTTCACTCACTTTGCATTTAGTTAATTGATAAATATAATCTATTAACATGTCTATTTTTGAAAGCATTCTTACTTTACAGCATTTTTTCACACCTGCCTAAAACTTTTGCACAGTACTGTATATATATATATATATATATACACACACACACACACACATATACACAACATTTCTAAAATTTTGAAAGCTACTTGTTTTACTTACTCGTCCTGAGTTTTCAAAGTCAAAGTACAGTTGTGCGAAACATGTCTGCAGATACTGTGCTTTGACTTTTTTAAAACACTGTGAATGTAGAAGTCTTTAGGCAACTTTCACGTAATTTGATTGTTTGATTGGCTTTTGTAATGCTGAAATTTGCATATTTCCCTATTACCTATTGTGTGTGTGTGTATGTGTGTATATATATATATATATATATATATATATATATATATATATATATATATATATATATATATATATATATATATACATACATACAGTGCCTTGCAAAAGTATTCAGACCCCTGACTAATTCTCTCATATTACTGAATTACAAATGGTACATTGAAATTTCGTTCTGCTTGATATTTTATTTTAAAACACTGAAACTCAAAATCAATTATTGTAAGGTGACATTGGTTTTATGTTGGGAAATATTTTAAGAAAAATAAAAACTGAAATATCTTGCTTGCATAAGTATTCAACCCCAACACATTAATATTTGGTAGAGCCACCTTTCGCTGCAATAACAGCTTTAAGTCTTTTGGGGTAAGTATGTACCAGCTTTGCACACAGTGTCAGAGTGATTTTGGCCCATTCTTCTTGGCAGATTTGCTCCAGGTTGTTCAGGTTGGTTGGACGACGCTTGTGGACCGCAATTTTCAAATAGTGCCACAGATTCTCACAGGGATTGAGATCAGGACTTTGACTGGGCCATCTTTTTGTTCTTGAGCCACTCCAATGTTGCTTTGGCCTTGTGCTTGGGATCATTGTCCTGCTGAAAGGTGAATTTCCTCCCAAGCTTCAGTTTTTTAGCGGACTGAAGCAGGTTCTCTTGCAGTATTTCCCTGTATTTTGCTCCATTCATTCTTCCTTCAATTTTAACCAGATGCCCAGACCCTGCTGATGAGAGGCATCCCCACAGCATGATGCTGCCACCACCATACTTCACTGTAGGGATGGTGTGTCTTGAGGCATGGGCAGTGTTAGGTTTGCTCCACACATAGCGCTTTGAGTTTTGGCCAAAAAGCTCTATCTTGGTCTCATCTGACCACAAAACCTTTTCCCACATCGCAGCTGGTACTTTTTGAGTAACGGCTTCTTTCTTGCCACCCTCCCATACAGGCCAGTGTTATGCAGAGCTCTTGATATGGTTGACTGGTGCACCATTACTCCACTCCCAGCCACTGAACTCTGTAGCTCCTTCAAAGTGATTGTTGGCCTCTCTGTGGCTTCTCTCACAAGTCTCCTTCTTGTTTGAGCGCTGAGTTTTGAGGGACGGCCTTTTCTTGGCAGTGCCTGGGTGGTGTGATGCAGCTTCCACTTCCTGATTATCCAACTGTGCTCACTGGGATATCCAAACTGTTTTGTACCCTTTCCCTAATCTATGCATTTGTATTACTCTAACTTCTGTAGAATGCTCTTTGGTCTTCATTTTCCTTCAGATTCACAGCCTGACCAATGATCCTTCAACAGTGGGGTTTTTACCCAGAAAATGTGACCGCAACTTTAATGGTTCACAGGTGGAGGCCAATGGTAAGGTAATTGTGTCCTCGTTAGGGCAATTTCTTTCATCGGTGTAAACTGGGAGCTTCCACAGCACAGGGGTTGAATACTTATGCAAGCAAGATATTTCAGTTTTTTATTTTTCTTAAAAATATTTCCCAACATAAAACCAATGTCACCTTACAATAATTGATTTTGAGTTTCAGTGTTTTAAAATAAAATATCAAACGGAACGAAATTTCAATTTACCATTTGTAATTCAGTAATATGAGAGAATTGGTCAGGGTCTGAATACTTTTGCAAGGCACTGTGTGTGTGTGTGTGTATATATATATATATATATATATATATATATATATATATATATATATATATATATATATATATATATATATATATATATATATATATATATGAACATAACATGAATGACCTACAATTTGTAGTTTTAGAAGGAATTAAATCATATACGAGAATAAAGGAAAATAATTGGTTAAACACACTCAATACTATGATGCCTGAATGTTTAAATATAAGGGAATAGTAGAATGTTGCATCATTAACCTATAGTAAATGACATTGCAAGCACACTGATAAATTTAAATAGAAATAAGTTAGTGTAGTTGCCTGTAAGTACCTCCACTGTTTGTTTACAAACGCACTTTCCCTTGACAAAAGTATGTTAAGCATACCGAAGCATTGGGAAGTTGGATCTTTTTAATGGTAATGATTTTTATTTTTTATCCCCCTTCAATGTTCGTGTCTGCACAATTCTGGAAAGACAAAAGCTAAACCATTAAAGCTTTGCAGATGGGTGTAGTTTGTGGTTGAACAGGATACATTGGGGACGTACTAAAAAAATCTGATTATTTGAAGGGTTTTGTGCCAAAGGGGCACGATCAACAATTGGACTAAAAGGTAATGGGGAAGGATTAGCTTAAAGCCCTAAACTTTAGCCCATCATGTTTATGGAGTATTGCAGTGGGAAGCTGGGCTTAATCTCTGTTTAATATTCATTTTCAGAAGCCAGAAAGATGCAGGTACCCAGGGTACATTGTAGCTGACTGGAAGAAGCTAATTATATATGAGAAGCAAAGAGGCTTGCAAAGGCAAAGCAGAGGCTCAGCCAGTTTACCATCAGTTCATTAGCAACCCCAACCACCTGGTACTGCCCCTTGGAGGGGTTAAGCATTGACATGTCTTTGCAAATAGCTGTGATTATGCTCCCTGAATATTGCATCTGACATCTATGCCTTTTGCAGCAGAACCTTGAAAGGCTAATTTTGATTATTTATTCATGTCATGCAGAGGCAGCCTGTATCTCAGATAATGAACAGAAAACAGCAAAATTTTTGTTAAACAACGGGAAGAATTCTACTTGGAGTAGATATCAAAGTTTCTCCTTTCTCTAACCTTGACTAATGAGAGAAATGTGTGTATTTTGTTACTGAGCACACTTGTCTTTAGTGTCCAGCAAACTGCACTTCAACAAGACACAGCTGTGGATTTACTTTATACACACACTGATCAATCAGTGTGAGAGGGATGTTTAAGAGAACAATAAGAGATGCAGTGGTCATTACCTGCTAGATCATTGACCATGGCAGCAGTTAAGTGGCCCAAGTCGGACGTGAGGGCACCTGATGAAAGACCAGTTAAGTTATCTGTAGGTAATGAAATTTATTCTAATGTTTTTAAGTTATATTTTTGAATTAATGGCTTTAGTGTGCTTGAAATTGAAGTCGCAGTTTTAAAGTGAGTTTCAAGATTCTTAAGTCCTGTTGGCTTTAGAGGGATGCTACTGGTGGAGTGATAAAGGCTCTTTTCGAAACCTGATTGGCTGATAGGATCCATGAAGTTGAAGATTGTATTTTAAGTGGTACCATTATTTTTTATGGACTTTTCTGTACCTTGGGTTGGATTTAAATTTGGATTTTTGTTTTCAGAATAGTCTGCTGTGTCCATATATAAGTCCTCACCGAAGCTGTATGCAAACAACCAGTAACTTGTCTTCCCACACTGAAGTGAGCTCTAAAAACATGTTCTGATCTATTCGGTATTTATTCAGAAATGCAGCATATTAATGTATTATAACGCTCTATTTCTTTAGCTCCCAAAGACCTACTCAATTCAGCATACAATGCAGTACTTTATTTCTCAGACTTCTGTCCTGATGTTTGCACCCCCCAGCTCTATAAATGCATTTGATTACATTTCAGATCTCCAAAACATCTACTTGGTTAAGCTACTGAAGTTCTTTTTTTTAATCTGTGTGTGTGTGGTTAATTTATGACAATCTCTTATTTTTGTCCTCCTCTTGCTTTTTTCGAATGGCACCGAGTGTGCTCTGCCAAACAGTCTTGCAAATGTAGAGCCATTCCTTTAAATCAGCAGAGAGTAATCAGTATGCCGCAGAGCGAACAGTCATTTAGGTGACATATAAAATTTGTGTCAGGCCAGCAAAGCCTGTTGAATAAATGCATCTTTTAAAAAGTAGCTGGATATATTTTAAGACGATTACAACATCATGTGAAATGTCAAACGGTTTCTGAATTGCTTTGCTTTTCTTCTTCTGATGGCAAAATATCATTCTTCAGGTGAGAGCAGGGTTGTAATTCTAGTGCTGTTCTTATTTATTTTTGTAGTTATTCTGTTTAACCAAAATAATATTAAAATATGTATTAGTCAGACACTATTGAAATGCAGTACCTCAGTTTAGGGTCCTCGTTCAAAAACTGGGGACCCTTGTACACTAATTGTGTCCGTCTGTCCGTTCATCCGTCACACTCCGCATGGTAAATATGATAACTGCTTGATTTTGCACCTTCACCAAACGTGTATCATGCACTGCTAGTCTCGTTTAGACATTGTAATCCAATGAAATTGAGAAGCGTTTAACCTTTCTGATACTGTTTTGTACCTGATTATGTGGATCCTGTTACAGGTGGACAAACGTGTCCTAGATGTTGCACTGTGTTAGACCTTCATGTAGTTATGTTGTCTCCACTGCTGTTTCAGTTCACATTGTGGTGACCTTTGTCTTAGATTTATTTAAACATTTAAAGGCTTTGCTGTCAAGGGGGTTCTCTGTGCTGGATGCAGAGTGTTATGACTGATTTATATACTGCTGATGAGCTTCCAGACAGTGCTTACTGCAGTTAAACCTGAGACGTAATCAACCACAGCGGTATGCAAAATGAAACAGCCATAGAAAGCAAAACCACCTCCATAACTTACAGAATAATTTGCATACTCAAGATATTCTATTGCTGTGATCTGGACAGGCAATTTTGTTATGTTATAAATGATTGGAGGGCAAAAGATCATAAGAATGCTAACCAATGCTTTTTTTCTTCCATTTAACATGTATTGTGCTTAAAATCTTTTGGTTATTAGCTTTGTGTGTGTTTATTCAGAATATTCCAAATATAGCTCAATAGATAAACTGCTAAACTAGACCATTGGAACGGGTTTTAAAACACAGGAAGTGGCTAGGTGCCAGGAAGCTGCAGCAGTTTCATCTACAGGATTGACTATTAAATACGTATTCCAGATAGAAGTAAAAAAAAAAAAACTAAAAGATTTTCAACAGAAGGGGAACATTGGTTTGCACTTGGTAGTGTTGGGTATCATACTGTATTCATTCTTTATTCCAGTGTCAGTCTGCATCTCTGCAGAGAAGTTTAAATCATGATGAGAATGCTCTGAGATTTTATGGATCTCAGTGGGGGTGGCTTGTGGGTCAGACTCTAATGAGATAGAGAAGTATTCAATGTTTTCCACAACGAATACCATTGAACCCCATAAGAGTAAACAATACAATAAAAAGTAATTTCTAAATACCTCATCCCCCCTCAGGTCATCTCTTAGAATGAAATAAGTTTGATTTTCTTACGTAATCTGTCAATATGTCCTTCATAAAGCCAGTTTACAAAAGATATTGAATTTTTAGCTTGTGAAGAAATTCTGGATCATTGCCCATTCTGTTATGAAACTCATTAAGACATGATAAACCTGTTCAATCCCTATCCTCAGAGCATTAAAGAGATGCTGGTAAAATGTCAAATAAGCATGTTTTTTTTATGTGCAGTGAAAGGTTTTACTATTTATTGGGGAAGATAATAAAAATGTTGTCTTATTTTTTTTAATTTATTTTTTTACAGTGCTCAGTGGACTGTGTTCCAATGACTGCCCAAGGAAAGTCACAGTAAGTCTCACCTACATCATTTTTAACACCATGTCCATCTGAAAGCATTTAAGGATATTTACTGCATATGGCTTTGGCATAATAGTTGAAACCCACTCAAGGAGCTTGTTAAAACAGTACAAAATTATGATAGCAAAAATACTTGAGAGTGATTGCAGAGTCATGCCCTTTGCATTCACATGCTGTGAATGGGGTTGAATCTTATAGACAGAATAGATCTGTGTGCACCTCATCATTAAACTCAAATGAATCCTCATTTAACATATATACCCTTCTACAGAAGGTTGTATTGAAGTCCAGTTTGATATACTGCATTCTTCATGTAGATATATTTAACAACAGGCACCAGAATTGGTCAGCTCATGAGAAATTGGAAATACAGTTCTTGTTTTATTGGTTTCCAAATGCTGTACAGCTGGCATAGGGTTAGTGAAGATTTTAAACATTTTATAGCTTCATCATTATTATTATTTTTTTTTTTTTTAATAATCATTTTGAGTTGTTTCCAGATGCTGTTGTTATATTGATTTGATTTTTTTTTAATTATTTGTATGACCTGAGAAAATGCTTTGACCTGTTTTAAAAATCCCACCAATGTTGTTATTATTTGTTTATTTAGCAGACGCTTTTATCCAAGGTGACTTACAGAGACTAGGGTGTGTGAACTATGCATCAGCTGCAGAGTCACTTACAATTACGTCTCACCCGAAAGACGGAGCACAAGGAGGTTAAGTGACTTGCTCAGGGTCACACAATGAGTCAGTGGCTGAGGTGGGATTTGAACCGGGGACCTCCTGGTTACAAGCCCTTTTCTTTAACCATTGGACCACACAACCTGTATTCCATTTTGCACAACGTTCTAATTTCTCTTTCATTGTTACCTGTAGCATCCCTTGACCCCTCACTGACTTAAAAAAAAAAAACTGTCAGATTCTCCAAGTTAGGAGAAGAGAAATTAAAAGCTTTGTTAAGTTGCTGAGCTTTTCAAAACAGTTCGATGCATTGCCCCAGGTTCCAGGTAAGGAAAGGTAAAAAATAAAAATGTTTAAATGTCATTTGAAATTACTCGCTCTTTTAATATTATCTCCTTATCTTTAAGCAGTTTGGAAATTCAATTAAACAAACTTTTTTCGCATTAAATCTTAAACATACATGTGATGTCTTGGATTCTACAGCTGTGCTCAATTCAGTTTAGTCAAGCTCATGTCCAGTAGTACCATGCTTGAGCTACCAAGGACCAGCTTAAGTGATCAGTTAGTAGAGTAATGTATCTGGTTGGGTTCTGTTATGCACTTGTGCTTGCAATGACACGGATACATAGAGATCTCTCCAGGAATTCCATTTACAATCTCCTCAGATTCGCTTTTGTGTGCAATAGGATTGATTTCCCGGACAGCTCGGATCCCAGTGGCCTTTCCATTCATCCAGTGCACTTTCTTTTTTAGACGTTCAGGTTAGATTGATCTGTCCCGTGTTGCTCAGTCAAGTCAGTATGGTATTGTGTAGCTGCACCAAACCTTTTGCTCAAAAGGCTAAAAGGATTTTCTTCTGCACTCATCACCTTCAGTTCTCATCATGCTCTGCAATATAGAATATAATTCCCCTCTCTGTCATTTCTCAGGATGGCATTCATTGGTCACTCTGGGGTTTAAGGACTACTAATAAGTGTCTAAAACATGTTAGTTAGTATGTTATTAACATTGTATAATCATTAATAAAAACTTTATCATGCACTATAATTAGATGTTCTTTAATTGCTTTGTTTTATAACACAGTTTTGCACCAGAATGTAATTATCTTGGCTAACATTATAAAATGTGTAGGTGTAATAATGAATCTTTTCACAGAAGCTACAGTATTTTATATATTTCTGCTGTGAATTCAAAATTAATGTCCAAGTAGCAGGTATCGGTATTACAAACTACGTCAAGAAGACAAACGTCTTTGTCTGTTTTACTGAAGTACTGCAGTCCCTGCTTTTGTAAGGTTCCAAGTATAAAGGTAGACTTTTACAAGTACATTTGCTGCATTAGCCTCGAGACTAACACAGAATTATAGAGCAGTCGTGAATGGCAGCATGTTTCTTCATTAGGGGTGACACATAATGAAGAGAAGTATTTGTCTTGAAAGCATGCGTTTGCGCTGCTCTAATGAAAAGGTGTCACTGTCTGTTAGATGTATTGCAGCACTGCTAAACAACTCTTTAAGACCTGGGGAAACTCTTAGGAGACCATGCTGCATTCAAATCCAGATAACGTTCAGGGAAAAAAACAATTTGCAGCCATTCGGAAGTGACTGGAGTTTGTTGTCAGTTATAGTGAATATGTGTATGTGAATCTACCAGGATTTTTTGTCTTGTGCTGTCTTTCTTTAAAGTACTTGGACATTCCTGCATGCAAAACTGAATTTATCCCATAGTTATATTGGCATTAAATCAGCAAATATAAAACGTTGATCACTGTGGGATGTATTTCAGGACCTGTAGCCTTTAGGGGTTAAAACTCTTATTGTGGTGCTATTCGCTGAAGCAGGGAGTGTCTATAAAGCCAGGTGCTCAATATCTGTTGAGAAGGATAGAGGGAGTGAGGGTCTCAATGGGAAGGGTTTTGAGGCTCATTCCATTCAAAAACTAAAAACAAAGACCAAATAATAATAATTTAAATCTCCCACAGTTATGGCCACTATTCAAATAAGTTCAAAAGTTAAATGGGTTCTCCATTTGACTGTGAATTCATTAAACAGTATGCTTATGAAGGACTGGGAACAACACTCTGACACATGGATCCATCAGAAATTAAATATTTACCTCTTCATCCTTGATTTACTATCGGTTCCAGTCAATGAATATTTTGTGGGCTCCACCTTACTCAATTATTTAACAGAATGGAAAATATATTATTTAATGAAAAAGAAATGTCAATTGCGGTCCTTGTAGGCTCTGGTGGCATCAATTCAGTTCCATTGAATTTGCCTTTGAAACAGTTTCTGAAAACAACATCATGTCTACTATTAGTACCTCAAGCATAATTGCTTGGAAATAGTGAATTTGGTACAAAGTAATTAGTCTAGCAGCTAGGATGAAAAAAGTTTGAAAGATTCACCTGTAAAGCTAGAAGATTTCTGATGGTGCCATGCTTTTCTATGACCCTTGTGGGGGTGGATGTGGACTTCTGAAGTGGTGCAGTTTTTTTTGTTTGTTTTTTTTGTTTTTTTTACAGAGGAGTTTGTTGTGGGACTCTGACATAAAAAAAAATGTCTATGAAGAAGGAATATTTCAAGATAATCTAATCCACTGTACTACAGGATGACAATAAATCAATTTACTTGCAGAAATTAAACCAAGAGGATATCTGGGTTGACTGAAATCTGATTCTTCTCAGCATTTGTCTAAAATCAACATCATAAACATGATAATTGGATGATTTTAATATTATTTATTTATTAATTATTTATTTATTTCTTAGCAATCTTGTCATGTGAATAAAATACAGTATGTGTCTCAAAGCATTAATTAGCCTTCTAGCACAAGACTATGAGAAATGAGTGATAGTTAAGATTCATCGCTCAGTCTGTTGCTGCATTCTTCATTATCACAAGAGCAAGAATCAGAGCACACCATTCACTCTTTTCTACATCTGCATTGCTTAGTTGCACAAGCAGCTTTGCAGTGACATTGTGCAAAAGCCAACTCTGCTGCAGGAGCTGTTTTTTTTTTTCATCAGCACTGGTGTAAGCTCTCCACCATCATTGCCAAGTGGTGATGGGAGATTCAACCATATGAAACTTTGATAGTTTACTCTATTTATATGCTCTGAGAATGCATCCATTGTAGGTGGCAGCTTTTCACTGGTAGCACTTTTCTCTGAGAAGCTTGTATCTCAGCATGTCCAGTGATGCGCATTTTCTGTTGGCATATACCAGTGATGCGAGTTGTAGAGATGGCATCATCAGTGATGGATGCAGAATACTGACCAAGTTGCTTGAGGCCATCCAGTATGTCACAATTTGCAGTCAGGGTCTTCATCCACTTACTTTTTCCTATCCCACTGAATGCACTTGCAGAGTCACAGCCACTCAAGGCATGGATTGAGGGCAACACAAGGGAAATGTTGCATCCAAGATCTTGAGCAACAGTCTGCATTTGGATGTAGCGCTTCTTTTGTGCAACTCCAGTCCTGAAGAAGAGCTCTTGAATATCTTTAATTTAGTAGTCAGCAATTATTTTTTATTATTCCAGAAATTTTCTAGCTTTATGGGTGAACTAACTCACAATTTAAGGCCCTTTCAAGATATAGCTGCTAGATTAAATGTTCTTGCTAAGCCTTGCATTCGCTTCTCATTGTCGAGCATGTACAATAGGCTATACCTTTTACACCAATTTCCAAATACTTGGGGTTATGATGTCTATTCGACTTTTGTATATTGTGGTTGTGCTATACTAATATAAAAAGAGATGCCTGTTTTGCATGTATAATTATGACTGACTGTGCCTTTGTTTTCATTACAGCCCTTCGGAGTGAATCAGCCCGGACCTTATGTCATGTACACCTCAGTCGACTCCAACGGATATCTCAAAAACGCATCAGGTAGGCCAAATGAGAAACATGTTGCTTTCTGGTGCTAAGCACCACTGCCTTGTTAGCAGAATCTGCATGCCATTTACAAAGCGAAGAAGGAGCAAGGTGCTGATTATAGCGGTACAGAAAACAAATACCGCTGGCAGAAAGGATAATGATTCATTTGGCAGTTTAGAAGTGAAAACCCACAATCTGCAGGGATTAATTAATGCCTTTGATAGTTACCCACTCGGCTGAGGTTACCATCTCAAGCCAACAATAAAGCAAGTGCTGTCTTTAAAAAGGGAGGGAAACAGATTGTTTAATTTCGATCTGCGTATTAGTTTTACAGCTTCTGAACAGAGCAGCAGCTGAAAGGTTTGGGAAATGAAAAGGGACAAAAAAGTTATTTTGCATGAGAGAGATTGAGGTGCCTACTGTACTGTGGATCACTCAGGTTCAGAGTTGGATGCTTCCATTTATTCCATCCAGTATTCTGAGAAAGAATGTAATGGATGAGCTTAATCTGGATTTCTTCCTTGTGTAAGATAAATGTTTTTTACTGATCTTTTCTTTTTTTTTTTCTTTTTTTCTGTTTTCGGTTCAAATGTTTGTTAACAGCAGTGAGTCGCTGGTATTGGATATCGCCATAGTGGCTGTAACAAGTCTTTTATAAAAACAAATAGGATTCTAGTGAGTTTACTACATTCTTTCATAGTTTACGCATCTGTGCACATTTCTACTTCAGATAGCTGACATTCCCTATTGGGTGGTTTCAACTGCAGATGTACCACCTTTTTCCCTACTTGAATGAATTATTTTTGCTTCTCTGTGAACAAAGCAGGCTTGCTCCTCTGAAAGCTCCCATCTAGCTCTCGGAAGCAAAACAAAAAAAGTCACCAAAGGAAGAGGAAAACATGGTTTTACAAGGTAGCAATCTGCTTGAGTACTGCAACAACTGTTTTTTATGATGCGCTACACATTTAAGTTACATTTATTAACGATAAAGTAGCTTCTTTAAGCTACTATTTCTTTTTAAGTAAGATTGTGTTTCTCCATTTCTACTGTTGATAAATATTTCAGAATGATTAAACCGATTCAATGCTGTTGGTCCGGGACCCATATGAGATCTTGGGAAACACAGCATGAAGAAAATAACTGCCTGAAAGTAAAGATGTTTCTGCTATGCTGGCGACAAGATTTTTAGTACTTTGTTTCATGTCCCGTCTGAGGGACACTGCAGTTTGGAATGCAGTGAAGGGCTCTCCTCATTGCTAACTACATCCACTTGAGAGCTTGCTGTCAATTTACTCTCGTTCCCACAATATGAGGTGGAGTATTTTGTGAGGCCAGGCACAACACTCACCAGATTAAAGCAGATCTCTTCCATCTGTATGTAAATAACAATAGTAATAGCCAGAAAATACTTTCCCCCTTTTTTATAAATATATACACATACACATACACAGACTGTATATGAAGGTTTTACTTCAGTGAACATTGTTGCAAGTCATTCTTGCTTTAAATTAAGAGGCAGTCTTATTCTGCAAATCCCTCACATTTCCCTTCCTTAAGTGCATCAGCCATTTTTAAACTGTGGGGCATTTTGAAATTGGCACTGAAATGTATCGACAGCTGTGGCAGGCTGAAATAATGGGGTGGCCTTCAGGGTGGGGAGAATTGAAATTCGAATGAGGAAAGTGTTTTCTTTTTAACTTTTAGTTTTGTTGAGAGCTGAGGGACAACAGCTCCCCCTAACAGCTCTGCAAGCACACCTCAGTCCTGTTGTATGGTGGTTTTGTTAAATGGGCAGTTAAATTCCACTTGTGACCTGAAAAGTTTTCTTTTTTTCCTAGTTACAGAGATTCCAGTGCTAACCTGTATCCAAGCTTGGGACTTTGGGGTTGAAGTGTGCCTTAGCTTAAAACTAGAAATGTGACGAGACTCCTCTATAGTATTACTGGGCAGAGCCATGCATTAGGCACCATGGGTCCAACATGAATAACAAACACTGACCCTGGGGAATCATAACATTTAATTCTCTGCTCAGATGAGCCCCTGACTTGTTGTTTAAGTTTACATCTCTGTAGAGCATTAGTATTCATGTGATGTTTACTCTGTATGCTGACAATCTGTACCAATTACAGCACGGCAGTATAACAGTGATAGGATTCAAAACTGCAACCGTTACCCCCTGGGTGTTGATCTACAAGCAGGGCGTGCCTTTTCTTTATGAGGTCTCAGGCTTGTTTTGCGCTAAAATGACTAATTATGCTTAAAGGCTTTCTAAAATCTTTGAATCTGAACCACACATTCTGGACCTGCCTTTTGTTGATAAGTGGTAAAAAAAAACTTGTTGTATATGTTATACAAACAATGCTGTCATTTGAGTATTATCAACATTAAAGCAAATCCATACAATGTAAAATAGTGCAAATATTAAAAACTACATTAGTTGGTGTTATACAATATTAAGATGTACTTTAACCCTTAGCGCTCCATTTATTCAGCACATCTCAGGCGAGTCAAGACCAATTTATTTTCACACGCGCAGTTTATTTTAGACGCGTTGTTTAAAAGTGTTTTTTTTTCACAGTAAAACAGGTTTAAAAGGCACTGCATATCAACAGGACACTCAGTACTGCATCTCCAGCCCCGCCCCACCCCTCGTTCGCTGTATTTTTCACATACCTCTTGATGGTAGTGCATACCGATAAAATCATCTCCTGATCACGTTTTATCACCAAACTCATCAATAATGCAATCCAAGTCATTATTTTCTTACTATAACATCTAAAAAAAAGCTCTGCAAATGTCTGTGATATTCTTTGAGCGCTGGATGCAGAAGCAGCTGTCTTGTTTGTTTATGTCCATGTTATCTATGTGATGCCGGGGCTATCTGTATTCATGAGATACGCCCCTTTTTTTCGGCTTCTCTCGGCTCCTACCGGCCATTGAATGGTTTTCTCTGCTTTTTCCGGAGAAAAAACGACTAGAGACCTGTTTTTTGATGATGTCGGACAGGGTCCGACATTGGACAGGAAAGGGAAAATTGCGTTGAGAGACTGTGGTTTGGTGACAGGTTTGTTATACATCCGTATATTCGTGAGGTGCTGCAGTGAAATCCGGTTGGAAGTCCCCTCATGTTCCTTCCCTTGTAGCTGCAGGCCTCACGATCCCACGGGGGGAGTTAGTATTCTGGACTGTCCATCTCCCACCCTTGATGTGCACCAAGTTCGGCGCCAAAACTGTGAATCAATTTGACACTTCCATATTCTCTCTCTCTCTCTCTCTCCCCTCTCTCTCTCTCTCTCTCTCTCTCTCTCTCTCTCTCACACACACACCTGGCAGGGTTTATGACAGAGTGAATTAATTTTTTTTCAGTATCAAGCCTGTATCATTAGAAGACTTCGTGCTGTGACTGTGATCCAAAATGCAATGTATCTAATTAACCTACAGCTCTAACTGGCCTTTGTGTTGACAAACCACACATTGTTTTGGTTATAGTGACATTCAATACAGGAGTGAAGTTTGTTTGCTAATATTGCAGGGTGAGAGTATTACTCTGTATTAATCTTTACAACCCAAAAAAAGGGCATTTTGTAATTAAAACCTATGCAACATTAATGTCAAGGGTTTTTTTTTTTGGTTTTTTTTTTAAATTAGCAACAACATAAACATTTGCCAAAAATATCTGCATATTAAATAAATGTATATGATATATTGAATATTTTCTATATTTGCTATTTAGACATTTATTTACCATATGTATTTATTAATGTGTGGTATTCTGAATTATCTTTAAAAATATTATGAAAAGCCTCGTACAGTACACATCAGCATTGACACAACATCCACTAGTACTCTCTCATCTTTCCTGGGTATGACAGAACCTATTTGGATTGTGTTTGGGTTTATTTGCTCCAGTTCAATTCACAGCTTTTGAAAACCATCTGGGGAAATGAGGTCAACAAGTAATCTATGACCTTGGAACCACAGCCATTCCTTAATAATCTCTGGTTCAAATGAGGGGTTAAATATCTCTAGAAACCTGAAGAAATGTTACAATGTAACTGTCGCCACACTGAGCTATTTGGCTAGAAAATGTATAAAGTGTCTTGAGAAATTGACAGGGATCTCTGACATAGTTTTGTATAAATTAGGATGTTTCAATGCTGCTTCAAAGTGTAAACCAGTTGATGTTTTATTTATTGACACAGAATCTTGAGGCCCAGCTATACGCAAAGTGATTCTTTTCTGCATCCAAATGAAGCCTATCTTACAATTTAGTTGTGAAGGATGCAAAGCAAACTTGTTTGAGGACAAGGAAAGACACCTTTATATAGAGTTTGTCCATGCTTCCTTCTTGACCAAACTGAAGCCTCTGCTAACATTACACATGCACCCAGTAAAGTTTTAGAATTTAGTAAAGTTTAATGCAAAGTGCATTGACAAAAGTGTATCTGATTTTATTCTGCGTTTCATTTTTACTGCATCATTTCAATTTTCTCTATCTGTTATTGTACCATGAAATGCATTGCTGTCTGGGTCACTACACCTGGATTCAATCTTACTTCCTGTCCCTCAGTGTTCAAGCTTCTTTAACGCCTTGTGGCAAAGTGGTTAACTGTGTGCAGATGAAGGTAATGCAGCAGTGATTAATAAACAGACAGACAATTATAATCCAGGTGCAATGTTGTTTAATGGTTTTTTTAAATCCAATGGCCTGATGGCAAAACATCAGTAAATAATAACAATGGTAATGAAGCAATACAGCGGTGTGTATTGCTTATTTGTAGAAACACAAATACCAGTCCACAGTGCGTGCCCTAGTGCTTGTGGTGAATACAGTTCTTTAGTGCAAACAAAAGTGCAGTGTTGTTGATCTGGGTTTAGTGCTGGCCTTTGGCGACAGCTCCGGATCGTGTTATCCGTCCAAATAATCACAAACAATATTATTAACGACAAACAAAAAACAAACAAAATACTCACGTTTCACAACACAGGTTCTCCTTTTGGTCATTTAAGTTAACCATTCACAAAGGAACAGATCACCTCACTACGTCCCCTTTATATACCGTCAACCATGACCCCTTGGTTAACGAGCACACCCGCTCCTCCAATCTGCGGATGCCACACCGTTAACCTTCTGGGTCAATGATTTAGTGTATCGTAGCTCAGTACCCTTTCTAGATGGCCGACTTCCGTCTAACCCTGGGAATGAACTGTCGGGCCATCTAGTCCACGGTACTCTGTTCCCTTTACTCGGCACCTTCACAGGTTGGGAAGGAGATGTAACACCAACAATCATTCGATCTTTGTCACACGCCTCTAACAGCTCAGTAATCCAATTCCATTGCTCCGGTGTTTTAAATCTCTGGGGTCAAAATCTATTCTCCATGGTCTAGCTCTGGTCGCATGGATTGTTACAGTATGTATTGCCTTGGTAGGTTTGTTCTATAAAAAGCACTGTACAAAAACAACATTTTGTTCTAAACCAGCTCTGAAACAAGTTCTGCCTATCTTGTATATTTTTTGAGCTGTTGTGGTGATATACTGTATAATCAATTTACCAGCCGCATCAGAAACCGATCCAGACAGGATTCCTAGTAATTAGTGCAGTGTTAGGCGATTGCTGATAGGTTGAATTGGCTGCTTGTTTACAAGGTAAGTGGTTTATCCTAATTAATGGAAAGAAAACTCTGGCCAAGACTGCATAAAAACATTGTCCCTCTGAGATCATGGCTGGCAGGTTGATTAATGGAGCAACTCTGATACAATTCTAGAAGAAGTTCCATGTCATGTGCACCCCCAGCCTGTCTTTCTAAAAGCATGGCGCTCTGAAGGACAAAGGAAAGCTGGGATTCCGACCAATAGCTAATTTCCGCCATCTCAGTTGTCTTTAATGGAGGAATTAGTACTCTTCCTCCTCCTGATTTTAAGTGACTACGAGGAATAACCAAAATATCAGCACTTGTTGACCGTAGAGTGTGACTGGGAGTATAAGGTACAATCAGATCCTGCAGATACAAAGGCCCAGATTCATGAAGGGCTTTATAAGTAAGAAGCAGGATCTTAAAATCAATCCTGAATTTAATAGGAAGCCAGTGCAGTGACTTGAGAACAGGAGTGATGTGCTGTGAGCGACACGTGCTAGTAAGCACTCTAGCTGACGCATTCTGAGCAAGTTGGAGCCACTGTAATGTAGAGTCCGGTAGGCCAGAATACAGGGCATTACGTAGTCCAATCTTGACATCACAAAAGCATGCACCAGCAATCCAGCATCTTTGCCAGACAAGATTGGTCTCAATTTAGCTGTATTACGCAGCTGAAAGTACAACGTCTTAACTACTGAACTAATGTGGGCATCCAGACACAAGTCAGAATCCATGACAACTCCCAAATTTTTCACTCTCTTGGAGGGATTCAAAAAATGACCATCAAAAGGAATATTAATACAAGGCGATTTAGCCAAACTGTGCCTGGAGCCAACCAACAACTGTCTTTGTGTGGATTCATTTTCAGATAATTAGCAGTCATTCATGCTTGGATCTCACTCAAACACTGAGACAGAACAGCAGCTGCCATTTCTGTTTTAGTGGGAAATGAACAGTATATTTGTGTGTCATCAGTATAGCAGTGAAATCCAAGGTTGTATTCAGCAATGATGGATGAAGGGGGGAGCATATATATGCTAAACGGCAAAGGGCCAAGCACAGAGCCTTGTGGAACTCCATACTTCACATCACCGGTTTCAGAAAATGAGTGACCCAAAGAAACAAAATATGATAAATATGATCTAAACCACTCCAAGGCAATGCCTCCAATTCCAGTAAGATTATACATTCTCTCCAATAAGATTCTGTGGTCTACAGTATCAAAAGCGGCCGAAAGATCCTGTAAAACTAAAATAGATCATTGACTAGAATCCGCAGACCGAAGGAGATCATTACAGACCCTTACTAACCCAACGGAAACCTGAACGGAAACCAGACTGAAACTTCTCCAACATCTCATTTCTATAGAATAATCCTCATTGCCACTACTTTTTCTACCAGTTTTGCAAGAAATGGGATGTTGGAGATAGGTCTGTAATTCTCAAGTTCTTCAGGAGAGAGGTTATGTTTCTTCAGTAGTGGTTTAACTACAGCCAGTTTTAAAGCAGAAGGAATTTACAATGCAAGTTAAGGTTGGAACCAGAACAGGAAGGCACTCCCTAATAAGCCAAGTAGGCCAGGGAGCTAAACTACAGGTGGTGGAATTTTCAACACCAACACCACAGCCTTAAGCTCCGCCTCAGTCACTGATGTAAATTCCATAAAACTAACAGGTACACTGGTAATTATGCATGACTCTGAAGGAGCATAAGCAGTTGTAGTAGAGGACACATGAACCCTAATCGCTTCAGCTTATCAGTTTGATCATCCTGTACTGAGCGTGTTGCTTTAGGATTAAGAAGTTTATTAATTGTATTAAACAGAACAGCTGGATGATTTTTACCAGATAAAATAATACCCGAAAAATAAGATGCTTTAGCATTAGTCAGTGCTGTCTGATATTGTTTGATATGTGATTTCCAAATATCAAAGTCAATACAGAGCCCAGATGTTTTCCACTTGTGCTCCAAAAGTCCCTTAATTTTAAGTGAAGTACTAAGAAGAACCCCCCCTCCCCCGTGCTCAGCCCCTGTTCTCCCAGGTTTGCAGCAGCCAGAATTAAGTAAATTGAAACTGTTAAAATCTGCAGGATTCAGCCAAGCTAACCAGCAGTAATGAGAAGAAGGATTATGATCAGGGCTTTGTACGCCGAGTGATTTTGTGCTTTCTGCAGTCAGACCATTACATTCTGCTTGTCTTATAAGAAATGCATGGAAGCAAGGTAAGCATGGCTACAGGGAAGCTGGCATATTGTTTAGGATTCGTGAACTCCATGAGAACACACACCAGTGGCGTAGCTAGGCTTGGAAATGTGGGTGGGCCCCTACTTAGGGTGGATGGGCAATGACCAAAGGTCCGATGTCGCAGGAAATGGTTTGCAAAAATGATTTAAATCCATTAAAACCCAGAATACATCAAATATTTCCCCTGTAAATCCATTTAAAATATTTGAAGTAGACACACAAATAAGTTTACATATATCCACAGTGAATGTGCTTTAAAAAGCTAAATAGGCAGTGTCACCAAACCAGCGAGAACACAGTCATGTTACATCAAGCAATTATTAAATAAAACGGAAGCTAATAAAAGACTTACCATTGCCTAGTTAGTAACAGGGTAAGGCGTCGAGGCTTGCTGCTGAATATTGCAATTATAGTCATAGTCCAGAGAATCGCACAAGTTTCAAACAACAGGAGAAGACAGCATGTTCAAGCGACTTGTCAGCATTGAGGCTCGCGCAGCCCTCTTAATCCTGTTCATAATGGAGAAGAGCCTTAAAAGTGCGTGCATATTTGGAAAGATGATCAAGTGGCAGTCATCTCAAACTTAAATTAGTGTTGGATCATTTTTCCCCAGAGTCAGTTTGTGCTTTATTTGTTGAATGAAGACTAAAAACTTCAACTTCATCCATATTAACGTTGTACAACAAATTACATGCCAGTAGTAGACTTTCTCTATTGCCAAATGTGTCCGATGTTGGCAAGAATACAGATGAGGCTTTCATGAGGCCATATCATATATATTTTGAAAGCAGCTGTTCAATTCGTAAAGTTGACAGTCTTCAAGATGAAGTAACAAACGAATCATCCAGTCAATTTGGTAATTTTCTCTTCTCTTCATTTATTTTCACATGTTGCCATTTCCACTACTGAAGTAGATGTAAATGAATAATTTGCAGATGATATGCAAGTTGCTTTTGTGGATTCATTATCTGTCCATTATGTTTTAAAAAAAAAAAATACTAATTTGTTTTGCATGTTGACGGCCACACTACTACTAATTAGCCTGCAAGTTTGCTTAAAAAACTGCACATTTTAAATAATTTAAAAGGCAGCCGTTTCAAATTTTCTAAATGTGCTCTGATCCATCTGTCCTTCTGCACATAGTGACCCTCAAATCTGCCTTAAATTTTGAAGAATGTTCTCTTAGCCTTCTATTTCTAGCAGAGAAGTTTTATAAGGACCTTTCTTATGTGTGTGTGCTGGTTAGATATTGAATAGATTTCTTTCTTCACTGCTCTGTTTTCGAGTCTCTTTCTGTTATCTAAAGTTGAGATGGGAACCTCAATCCACAGGCAGTTTAGCTTGAGTAGGTCCTTTTGACCCCTGTAGATGTTTTTTTTCCTCTCTATACCCAGTCCTTATTTTCTTGTGCCTCTCCTTTTTCCCTTAAGGTCTCTCATTCTGTTTTGCTCATCCCAATTCCTTTCTTTTGATCTAAGTTTGTTTTTTCTACCATTTCTTTTCTAGCCATTTCTTCCTATTGGCTATTCCTCTCCCTCTTTCTCTCACCTCTCTCTTATGTGATTTTTCCAGAGGCTCCTCTCCATTTCTCCTCTCTGCTCTATGTCCTTATATATTTTCCTCAACCATGATTTTTCTCCCCTTTGGAAAATCCTTATGATCTCTCTCATTTCAATTTCTTGTAGTCTCTGTCACTCACTCAGTACCAATCATTAGTACTGACAGGTGAACTGGCTATTGACTGGCAGATATGGTTGTTAATTACATGACTGACTGGTGTTCCACACGATTGCACTCAGCTAGAAAAAGAAGTAAAATACACTGACATACAGATAGATATACTATTTTTCAGCAGTCCTGTGTTTTTAGTTGTATTTCTTATTTTGTAAGATTAGTTGTCATTATAGTTGGGGATTTGGGTTGGGTGACAGGGACTGCTTGATGGTTTTCTTTAGTCAAAACATATGGGGGGGGGATGATTCACTGACTTTATTTTCTCAGAAAAGCAATGTTACTGTATTTAAATGTATTACTCACTACATTGACAGCGATTGTGGCTTTATACATTAAATGTGGGTGATTGTAAAGAACAAAACATTTGCGTTTCTAAGGATATATTGGGTGGGGGTCCTCTATCAGGGTGCCTAATGTTATGGCCAAGAACATTTGGCAACCCCTATCATAATGCACAGTGCTGTCTATAATCACCTTTAAGCTAAATGAATAAATACGACTTTTAAATATTGACTATATTTGGTGAAATATTAACACATATCATCACACAGTCATTTTTTTTTGTTTTGTTTTTGCAAACAATAGATAAATAAATGCATGACACATATTGCAAAACAACCAGCAGGGCACAAACTGTCACCTCTGTTGAATGTAAGAATACTAGTTTAAGATATAGGATATGAATGCCCCTTTCGCTCAATGTACTAAGATTTTGCTGCAGTGCAATGTTTTTATGCTTCCCAGGTTGTGATGTTTTTAAGCTTGTCACGCAGTGAGATTTCATACACAAACATGTCTCAGGAAAAGTTCTTGTAACATGACAAGCGTTGCATTGGAGCCGAGTATATCACTTCCTCTGTGTGTGTCTTTCATAAGAGGTGCTGTACACAGCTGATGCACATTACCTCCAAACTCATACTGCAGATAGTTGCAACGTTAAAGAGCATCTTTCTCCAGTTTAGTCAAAGAGAAAGTTGTTTCCAGTCATATCTGTCTAATGTGATTAAAGTCGACCATGCTAATTTGACATGAATAATGTGTGTGGGTTGTGACGGGTTGTTTCAGTATAACCAGATTTTGAGTTGATTTACTGTTTTTGGACATTCACACATTCTCGTTCCCAAGCCTTTAAGACAATTCTCTAAGGCTACGTACACACACTGCGTTTGACTCGACAACCGTATTTACAAACAGCACTCACTGCAGTTGTGTGTTGTACACACACACCATTCATTACTGAAGTGAGTGAACTCACTATTTAAACAAATCACTGAACTCCGGCCATGCCGATCGTGAGGTTTTGTGTGACATGGAGGCTATGTTTTTATTTATGCTTTTGGAAGAAAGTACTGTACGTAATCGATCGAGAGCTCATCAAGCACATCTGTGCTCTTTTCTGCAAAACCAGCGGACATGCCGTTTTGCTTTCTCTGCACTGCTAAATACAGTGGTGATGATCTGCAGTACAATGACGGTAGATCTAAACATTTGGGCGATCTTCTGACCAGAAGGCTGGTGGGAATGATTCGAGTGGTTTCCAAGTGACTGGATTGAAAATACAGTATTGTGCAAAAGTTTTAGGCAGGTGTGAAAAAATGCTGTAAAGTAAGAATGCTTTCAAAAATAGACATGTTAATAGATTATATTTATCAATTAACTAAATGCAAAGTGAGTGAACAGAAGAAAAATCTAAATCAAATCCATATTTGGTGTGACCACCCTTTGCCTTCAAAACAGCATCAATTCTTCTAGGTACACTTGCACAAAGTCAGGGATTTTGTAGGCATATAGTCAGGTGTATGATTAAACAATTATACCAAACAGGTGCTAATGATCATCAATTCAATATGTAGGTTGAAACACAATCATTAACTGAAACAGAAACAGCTGTGTAGGAGAAATAAAACTGGGTGAGGAACAGCCAAACTCAGCTAACAAGGTGAGGTTGCTGAAGACAGTTTACTGTCAAAAGTCATACACCATGGCAAGACTGAGCACAGCAACAAGACACAAGGTAGTTATACTGCATCAGCAAGGTCTCTCCCAGGCAGAAATTTCAAGGCAGACAGGGGTTTCCAGTTGTGCTGTCCAAGCTCTTTTGAAGAAGCACAAAGGAACGGGCAACGTTGAGGACCGTAGACGCAGTGGTCGGCCAAGGAAACTTACTGCAGCAGATGAAAGACCCATCATGCTTACTTCCCTTCGCAATCGGAAGATGTCCAGCAGTGCCATCAGCTCAGAATTGGCAGAAAACAGTGGGACCCTGGTACACCCATCTACTGTCCGGAGAAGTCTGGTCAGAAGTGGCCTTCATGGAAGACTTGCGGCCAAAAAGCCATACCTCCAACGTGGAAACAAGGCCAAGCGACTCAACTATGCACAAAAACACAGGAACTGGGGTGCAGAAAAATGGCAGCAGGTGCTCTGGACTGAGGAGTCAAAATTTGAAATATTTGGCTGTAGCAGAAGGCAGTTTGTTCGCCGAAGGGCTGGAGAGCGGTACACGAACGAGTGTCTGCAGGCAACAGTGAAGCATGGTGGAGGTTCCTTGCAAGTTTGGGGCTGCATTTCTGCAAATGGAGTTGGGGATTTGGTCAGAATTAATGGTCTCCTCAATGCTGAGAAGTACAGGCAGATACTTATCCATCATGCAATACCATCAGGGAGGCATCTGATTGGCCCCAAATTTATTCTGCAGCATGTCAACGACCCCAAACATACAGCGAAAGTCATTAAGAACTATCTTCAGCGTAAAGAAGAACAAAGAGTCCTGGAAGTGATGGTATGGCCCCACAGAGCCCTGATCTCAACATCATCTAGTCTGTCTGGGATTACATGAAGAGAGAGAAGCAACTGAGGCTGCCTAAATCCACAGAAGAACTGTGGTTAGTTCTCCAAGATGTTTGGGCCAACCTACCTGCCGAGTTCCTTCAAAAACTGTGTGCAAGTGTACCTAGAAGAATTGATGCTTGATGCTGTTTTGAAGGCAAAGGGTGGTCACACCAAATATGGATTTGATTTAGATTTTTCTTCTGTTCACTCACTTTGCATTTAGTTAATTGACAAATTTAATCTATTAACATGTCCTATTTTTGAAAGCATTCTTACTTTACAGCATTTTTTCACACCTGCCTAAAACTTTTACACAGTACTGTATATGCATGTCTAAGGAGTCGTATATGCGACTTTGTCATTTAATGAGACATTTCCTGGAGTGCCAAAAGACACACACGAGATGTTCAGTATTGGTGAAAAAACGAGTTGCGGTCGCACTGTGGCGTTTGAGGATACAAATTGTACCATTTTTCTTACAACAAAATATCATACAGCTATACTTTGATTAAATAAAAAAGTATATTATATGTATGCACTATTTGCCATTGTTATGAATTTACTATTCATCAATATTACAAAATCAACTTGGCTCATCAGACACCTATATATAACATCGCCATGTTTGTCACACGGAAATGTCTGATAAACAATAACATCATTAGTTGCACAGAAATCCACTGAGCACCAACTGCGGTTGTGTTAGTGCGGTTGTAATACACAAACACAGTGAGCATTAACTAACCAAACTGAATTAATAACCGCACTCGATACTTGCTTTGAAAAGGATTAACTAGTGCGGTTGTCGCTGCCCTTTGTAACCAAACTGTGTGTGTATACAAACCGTATTAAGAGCAAAAGGTGAACTCACAACTGCATTTAGCCTGTGTGTGTACGTAACCTATATTTCTCTGTTCTCTTAAATATACCACAGTAAGGAGGACTGGATAGCGCTCTATGGATAGAGCACCTTATCTCCACAAACCACACCACAATGTTTTGTGACAAATCAATGTCTAAATCTTCTCCCATTGTAATAAGCTGTGAACAAGCTTCAAAACCCTTGTATTACAGAGCTTCATCATTGTGTTACTTCATCTCATCCTTAGACCCAAATGTCATGTTGCCAGCTGCTGTCATCATAAATGTTAATGATTAAGGAACTCACTGTTTCAGCAACAGTAAATGCTCAGGATCTGGTTCCTTCCATTAAGATCTAAGTATGCATCACAGGAATGCAGCCTCAAATTTACCTTCTAAACAACATAGTAGGTGCTGTGCATCCTTCTGTGAAAATCTGATACAGCTGCACTTCTCTCCAGGCCTTTGGCTTGCCTCAGCTAGAGTACTAAAAGCTTGGCAATGTTTTGGAAACAGCTTGTGAGTCTAGTAAGTTAATTTAGAAGGGAATACTTTATAAGACAGTTGTAAATTATTCAGGGGCTTGTTGTTTGTGCCTAGGTTTTGTAAGTGAAATAAATAATGTGATAATCGCTTTGCCCTTGATACAAACCCTATAAGTCATTCTGCAGGCATTTACATCTGTCCCTGAAATAAGTTGGTATCGTACCCCTCATATTTCGAAGTTTTCAAAGATGGTATTAGCATAGAGAGATCGTTTTTGTATTTGGAACTACAGTGGCTGTGCGGAATTCCTTTGTTGTTTAGAGGATATTTTGAAGTCATCATTTATCTCTGACCCCTGTGGCTTTTTATTGCCTGTTAAAAGACATGCTGGAAATAAATCCCCATGGCTGTGGTACCAGCAGATGCAGAGAATAGACCGCATGCTGCTCAGACAAGCCAAATCAAGCTCCAGTGCAGCTGTTTTGGAGCAGTTGTGTTGGAAAGATAACCTGTCATCATTGCAACATTCTGTCAGAGCCATTAACAGTGTGAATATGTGATAATGAGCTGCACAATATAATGAATTCTATAGCAGAGGAAATGCATAGCGGCTATGTAATTAGAAATCATATTTGAAAAGTGAACCTTGTAATGAGGGCGGATGATATTTGTTTGGAAGAAACGCTGACGGGAACATGCTGCTTCCGTTATCGTAAACGTTGTATGGAAATTGTTCAGTACACGGGCAAGCTGTTTCTTCACAGTCTGTCATTTTAAATTAAAGGAGATTATAGCAACCACCTCCAGCCAGGGGAGTGGGATTTAGAAGCCCTTTAGACAGGTGAACGCTCTTTCAAAACAAGATTTGTGAAGACTGTTGACAGCTGGGACTACATTATGGAAATCATATTGGTCCCAGGACATGAAAACTGCCGCGTGAATTATCTAACTTTGAGATAGGAACCTAAATGCACAGGCACTTTGGACTACAGTACCTTGCATAAGGTACCATTAGATTTGTCAAAAATTTGTGCTAAATGGTGTCTGTAAAACCAACCTCTTTTAAAATGACTGATTGAGATCCAAAATATAAGGCGTTTTGTATCCTTCTTGCTTCATGTTCTTTAAATTGTGAAAAAATCACTGTTCTTGGTCAGTGGTTGAGCTGATAACTTCAAGTGTGTGGGATCTTTTGTGCTCATAAATGCCTTGAATACTTAGCTTCAAATAGAAGGCGTGTAAATGACCTGAACAAGGTGGAACTGAATGAGTGGGTTTAGCCTGGACAGCGTTTAGAGTGCTTTGTAATGAAAGTAAGTCAATGAAAAATATGTGTCTAATGTTTTTACTTGAAAGGAGACTGGATGAACAGTCAAAATCAATAGCCTAAAAAAGCATTTCAATTTTATCTCCTTTTTTGTCTAAGTACAGTATGGGGTGCACTTCTTTTTAAATGCTGCACCAGTAACTTCATTGATTGGTCCTCGCTAGGAAGAAACTAAATTAAACTGAAGCCTCCATTGCAAAAGTAACGATTTCTGTGATTGATCTGATAACAATGGCTTTTACACAGAGTACATTAACGCAGCTGTGTTAGAGCTGAGTTATTATTATCACTGGGAAGTTTCAATTTTCTAACTATTCTTCGCAGAAGCGGCATGAGAGAAAGATGGTTATCAGTATTATCTTTTACCACCTTGCACGATTGAACCACAGTATGTTGCCCTAGTCCAGCCTCCAACATGCCGATTTCATGAAGAAGCTGCTCTCTTGAAAGACGTGGCATATTTGTTTTTTTTCTGTGATTTTCTTTATTGCTTTTATTCAAGCTTGCAATTCAACAGCTGAAATCACTCCATACCCAGTGTCCAATCAACTGTCTCACTAATCAGGTGATTAAGTGCATATGCTTCAGTCATTGTCACTCAAGCGTGTTATGATCAAGGATGAATGATCGATGTCCATCATTTATATTCCTTATTTTTTTTCCAAAATAAATGTGTTATAATACTGATAAGTTTATTTTGATGCTCGGTATACCTGCTTCAGGTCTGGTGCAGCATCATACATTTTTTAAAACATCCAGAAGGTGCTGTATTGCAGATCCAGGCTGGTAAAAAAATACATGCCAACTGGGTATATTGTGGGGCAGTCCTATGGAAAGTGTCTACATAGAGTTCCTATGCAGAGGTCTAACATGTTCTTCTGTACAGCAAAAGTCTCCTTGGTGTTTTTCTTACTTTACATCCCCATCATTCTACCTCGGCTTCAGGGCTGAACTTTGCTCCTGTGTAGCTTTGTATATACAGCAAGTCAGAGGTCACTTGATTTTCAGCACAACATTAGTAGCCAAAGTCTCAAGTACAGAGGCAGTGCACATTGTGGAGTAAATACAGGATCCAATTGTTCTGTCCTGGTATTACTATTTACACATAGTTGTTCCTATATCACACTTAAATTAGCTTCATTTCAGTTTTAGAGGAAGTACATGCAGGCATATACATAAGTAGATGCAGGCATTTTCTATATAGTAATTTAGTAGTATGATGTTAAACATGAGCTTTATCTTGCAGCTGATTACAGATACTGAATATGCACCAACTATAAACCTGCTTTTGCTTTTTTTTTAACCTGATTTTCTCTAGGAAGAACAACAACAATGTTTTCTTCAGCAATAGTTCTTTAGCAAGTTCTCAAAACTGGATGTCATAATCTTGAGTGGTTTGCAGTGGAATATGTATCTGCAAAATGTATATTGTGTCAGTGTTTGTGATGTGGTGTTGTTGTTTTACACAGTGGTTTTATTTGCATTTTAGCCGGACAGCTAAGCCAGTCGGCCCATTTTGCCCTGCAGCTGCCCTATACTGTGCTGGGTTTGGGACGCAGCGCTAACTTCTTGGATCATCTGTATGTTGGGATTCCACGTCCCCCAGGAGAGAAGGTAATAGCAGCTTGTCCACAGAATATTGCATCTCGTTACCATTAAAAATAATTTCACATTTTTAGAGATCCAACAATGAATTATTGTTGTATCGATATTGATTATTAATCAGCAAGGTATTTTTTTGCTACACAATTATACTTGCATTGATCCCTTGTGCCGTATTTGAAGCCTCACGTTCCCATTAACGTGTGTTCCAGTGTGTGTTGCATTACTCCAGTGCTTCCGTTTGTATTTGTTTTCTGATGAGAACTCTAATAGATTGTACATATTCTTGCTTTATAATAATAAAGTGTTCTCAATAACATTTCATATTACTCTGTGTAATGATAATCATCAATTAGGAAATGGATTGCTGATAGCAAGTGTTTGTTACTGTCCTAAGGTAAATCAGAAAGCTCCCTGACAGTTTCTAATATTCCCCATGTGGCCTCTTTCCGTTATCCTTTTAAACCTTGGTAATTATGGCTTTGAAATACCATCATGATTCCTTGAGCACTCCCTGAACAACTGATTTTGAGTTAAAGCAATGTGTCTGTTCGGAAAATAAAGGCTTCTTCATTCAAATAGATTCGAAGTGCAGATTTCTCTTTCATTCGCTGCAACCAGTATTTCTTCAGACATTTACATTACCATCACCTCAGATGAGAGTGGATAAAGGCTTTTACAAGTCCTAAATGTGGTTCATTGTAATTCCACCTCTTTTTTTCTGGACAATTGACATTTACACCTGTTCATTTAAATAATTTAGCAAAATGAAATCAGTAATTTGCAAGGATATAAGCTTTTTTTTTAATATAATGTCTTTATACTGCCCCTCACTTATATTTAGCAATAATTCTGAGTGGTTCTTATTGCATATACTAAACTATTGTGTTTTTTCTTTTCTTTTTTAAAGGAGTCCATAATAATGTGCTTTGACTATGTAGGAGTTTATGAGCAGTTCCGTTCTAGCCTGCCATAGACCTATGTAATGTAGGTAGAGTCAACCAAAGTGTCTTTGTCTTAGTAAGTGCCAACAACATCTAGTACACTGCAGTATACTACCAGATAAACCAAAGGAGACTTGAGCCATATCACTTGGATAATCGATGTCTATGATAGACAACTAGAAATAAAGAGCAGTGCTTTGTTTTCCAGGCTATCCGAAAACAGGAGTGGACTGCAATCATCCCCAATTCTCAGCTGATCGTCATTCCCTATCCCCACAACAACCCACGCAGGTAAGTCACTGCAATTATACCCATGCCTATTTATACTCAGTGACTATGCTTTTAATGAATAAAATGGAAATCGTTGCTTTCCGGCATAATGTCTGCTAACAGCTCGTGGTGGATTTATGGTTTTCCTTGTTATACAGGTTAGTCACCTCTGGGACCTGTGTTTGCTTTCATCCCCAAGTTACAGAACCATAAATCATGTCATCCTGATGGATGTTCAAGGAAGTTTGCTGTGGAAAGTAAACATTGTAAAATTGTCTAAAATGTACGGTTTTCATCCTCAAAAGGCTATGGTGGGACTGCTTTATATTATGAGCAGGAAAGCAGTGGCTTCTCAGTATAGCTGTATTTTATTTATATTATTCCTGACAGGCAAAAAAAAAATAATCAAGAAAATGGCAGCTACAGTAGGCCGTGTGGATTTCTTCTTCAAGCCTCTGTAACTGATGTATAATAATTTATAAAAACACTTGACAGTCAGGTCATTCAATGAAACTAGCTCGTTGAATCAGAAACTAGCTTGTTGAATCCACATATTAAATTAAAATCCTTAATTGAATGTCATTTTAGGAAGATTATATTGAAAATGTACAATTCTTTCATTTGTATCTATTGAGTATATTTAAAGGTGTACAATATTGAGATTTTCAGGGGCAAAGGTCAATCAAATTTATTTTCAGTAAAATAGGATCCCCGAAATCTATTCTCGCCAACTTCTGAACGGCAGCAAGTTTTTCCAATAAAAAGCAGCCCAGGTAACAAGTTTTGTGAAAATCTAATATGGTGCTGTGTTCGGGGTGTCAGCCCAAATACATTTTGGAATGACCAAGTCATGCCTGAATACTGTGGTAGCCACTGCAGTTCTTTATTAATTACTGCAAAGATGATAATGCCCGTATCGCTTGACCAGAAGGGTCACCTTGGCCGTCATCTTTGGTCGAGGGTACCCAACCTCATTTCTCTTGAGCTATTAAAGCCAATTTGAGACCTATATTAAAAAGTTATTTTACAAAAATCATTTGGAACATTAGTAGTCATAATATAAAAAGTACTACTATCTATTTAACCTAAAATAAATAAACCGTAATGAAACACTGTAGTGAACGCTGAACACTGTTTTTTATCAGGGGCATAAACATTTGTACCCCTTTTCTAAGGAATGAATAATTCACACATAACCCCTCAAGGCAATTGCTCAGTTAAAATGAATATCCATATAATCTGTAGTCTGTGGAACCCAGAGGATGGGGTTTCAAATTGAAGAACAACAAATGTAAGGGTCTAGGTGTGATAATAATTAAGAACTTGCTATTAAAGCTGTGTTTTGTATGTTTTTTCATTAAAGGAAGGCTAAAAAGCTGATCATAAAAGCAAGATTTGGCTTTCAAGCCGTTCATGACTATTATGTGTTGCTTATTATTTTTCTCTCTCTTTTTTTTTTTCTTTCAGCTGGAGCGCCAAACTTTACCTGACCCCAAGTAACATAGTGCTACTAACAGCCATTGCACTAATTGCCGTGTGTGTTTTCATCCTGGCAATAATTGGCATATTGCACTGGCAGGAGAAGGTAAGTGCTGTGAAGTATTAATGATGCTTTCACTGTAACATCCATTTTATTCTTTGAAACTACTGATACAGTTTTGTTCCAATTACAAGAAAACAGACATAGTGAAAATCTTATTCACATGCACCACAAGACAATGTTATGCCCCAAGACCAACTTTTTTACACTTTCTATAATCATACTCACATTATTGGCCTCACTGTCACTCAGTCACCCTTTGGCCTTGGTTTCCCCAAGCCTGCCTAGAAAACAATCTGGTTTAAAACATTACAAAGCAGGCCATTAAGACACTAGCGACCACCATAAGAAAAACATCATTGAAATGTCGTGGCAATACCCTATATTCTGTTTACAAAATCCTCTACTCCACTTTTTTTTTTTTAAATGGATATACAGCAGATATTTTTTTTTTTTTGGGGGATCGCCAATTATTTTTATTCCTCCGAAACGTGTGCCGTCAGCCATCCACTTTTTTTTTTGCACTGCATGCCCGCCATGAAGCCATTACAGAACTAAACCCTTCCCGCCCGGGCAGCACTTGGCCAATTGTGCACCACCCCCCTGGGAACTCCCGTCCACGGTCGGCAGTGGCATAGCCTGGGTTCGAACTGGCGATCTCCAAGCTAGTGCGCGCATCCTGCACTCCAGGCGGAGTGCCTTTACTGGATTCACCACTCAGGAACCCCCGTACAGCAGATATTCTTACCATAGCTGAGGATCTTTTTTCATACCGTTGATTCTGAAACCTCTCCTAAACAAATGTCCGCTGTAGGAAAACGAAATCTCATTTGTGCAATGTCACAGCAATGCTGTTAAAGCCATCACACATGATGAATTTCGAATGCCTCACGCTGCAAAGCATTGAAGCAAGAGAATTGGGAGTGCCAAAACCATTGCCCAGCTTTAGCCAATTCACCAGTTTTAAAATAGGATTATGCATCTCCTGATTCTATAATTCCTAAGACTTAAGTTTGGAAGGCAGAATATAAAGCATAAAGAACAGATGTTACTTAGTTTTCACTTTCTTAAGAAATGGAGATAGCAGCCGCAAACCATGAAAAAAACTCCTATCCTGTTTGAAACCTTGTTTGGGAGAGCTGATGGACTGCAAACTGAACTTGAGGCGGCAGTAAATAAATTACAGCAGCTTAATGAAGAATAAAAAAAAACAGAAATGGCAGATTTATCAAGAAATACAGCCTAGAGGCTGAAGACCCAGTACAACTTTGAGGTGCGTCACAGTGTTCCTAAGGACAATTAGAACCAGGTGCCTTCTGCTAATGCTGCTGGTCAAGAGGAGCTGGAAACCTTGCGTCAGCAGTGAGAATGAGAGGGGCAGAACAGGCGAATTTAGAGTGTTCAAGGACACGCTGCTGCCACTATCCTGAAATGCTCTTTTGTCTAAATCCTGCAGTTGTTGGGTAACCCCAGAATGATATAGGCTTGTAAAAGAAATAATACCAATTTTAATCTTAACGGTTGGGTTTCTTTCATACCATAAAAATATTATTTTAGTAACCCTTTCTGTTAGGAAGAACATTGAAACAAAAATAAATGTCTTGCGATGATACTTTTCTTATGATACTGCAATCCATGGTGAGTCCGTTTTTGTAATATTTGCTAAGAATGTTTTTTAATGGCACCTCATCTGAAACATAGTGGTGAGTTGATAAAAGGATGATTTGCCTGTATTCCGTTTTATATAGGTAGCTGCTCAAAAGTCACAGAAGGGGGTTTCAAAAATCTAAATATTATTTTAAATGGAAATATATTGTCCTGTGGGCACCCTTGTCAACCAGTTAGAGCTCAAATATTATAGGTTTTTATTCTGTGATTCTGTACAATATGTGTGTGTGTATATATATATATATATATATATATATATATATATATATATATATATATATATATATATATATGTGTGTGTGTGTGTGTGTGTGTGTGTGTGTGTCTTTAAAACTAAGACAGATGTCACTTCACCTCGAAATCTTAATAAGGCAATAAGGCTCCTTGTTATGTGGTCAGAAAAGAAATGGAGCCGTTTCAGCTGAATTACTGCCATTCAAAAATAAGAATATAGCTGGTGTCTTGCCAGCAGTTTTTTAATTTCATTGTTGTAGGTTGATGCTAATAATAAATAATGATAATTACCTTACTGTCCTTATCTTTGTATTGTCGTGGATAAGAGACTAAAGCTGCCGAGTAAAATTTAAGTGCCATTAAATTTGCCATCCTTAGTCCTAAAAAACAGCTAAATCTCCATCCTATTACAGCTGGGATGAGTAGCTCTTGGCACAGCACTGAATAGTGTCTGCTAAAGCAATACTTCTATTAAATGATACAGCTTCTGAACTGCTTTCATATGGTATTTGTAACCATGGCACATCAATTGCTGAAGGCTTTCTAATATCTGTGCCTGCCATTTCTGCTTTATCAGGTACTGGCTGATATCCCTGTAGTCTTGTTCACTAGGTTGGCATTGATACAACCTGCCATTGTTTTTATTTTAAATAAATAAATATACAGTAGTTAATGGTAGTTGTTCACAATTTAACATTGCGTGACATTAAAAGCTCTATGAAAATGTCACACAGTTTTTGACTTTTTTTTTTTTTTTTTTTTTACACTGAAAGAAAAAGTGCCTGATTTGCCATCTACCTATATGGCCAAATGTTTTGCATCACCTAAAATTTTAGGATTGAGACACAATTTAAAAAAAAAGAAAAACTATATTAACATAATTTAGATCTTTTAACATTGTGTAATCAACGAAATTACAAAATGATTTCGCAAAAGTCTACCGGCAGCCATAATTGTAGTACAGTATTCTATGTTAGATTTCGAAATGTCAATTTTTTTTCAAGAAGTATACGGAAAACTACAAAGCGGTGATTAATTCAATATGTTAACCTAATATTATTTAGCAGGTTTCATTCGAATTAGTTCATTCTACAGGGTGATGCAAAACCTTTGGCCGTAGCTGTGCAGTTGAAATATTTGAGGGTATCCTAACTGTCCACACAGTATGAGCTGTGCCAAATATTTAATAGTGAAATGACACAAAAATAAAAACTAGAGGCCACTGCAAATGTATGTAATTGAAGTCCATTAGCAAGGCTGTGCTTTTTGACATCAAACGCTGCTGTTTGGTGTAATTCATTGTTAGGCACACCACTCTATTGGAAAAACAGTACAATAATGCAAAACCAAACAGTCTGATTAAAGGCAATAAATTCAGCGCAGAACCGGTTTTATTAGCTCTTATTCAAGCAATTCATTCTTTCTGTCTTTCTGGCTGAATAAAATGTGATGGCATTGTGGTTCGCAAAGATCCAAGATAAAGAAGTCTGGGTTATAGATCAGCTCCTTGCTGTTGACATCAAACTGCTTTTGTCTGATCTCCCAAACAAAAAGACATTTGAACACTTGCCATTTTCAAATATCAAATCAATACATCACAATGATAAGCCAATATGAAACTGTAATGTAACAAAATAAATTTTAAAAAATTCAGTTAATCCATTTGAATGAACATAGATTGAATGGCAGCCTAATCCAAGTGGAAAAGCATTCCTTCTGAATCTGAACTGTTCCAAGTAAATAATTCTGTTTATGAGAAACCTTACAGATTCAGCTCTATCGCAGAATAAACTCCGTCTTGGCAATAGGGAACTTGTTGCACTTAAGGCTGCTGTCTTTGATCACCAGTTTGATCTCATGTTGTGTTGCTCATGGAAATAAAGCCTTCGTTTGTGAAATGCCTTTCGGTGGAGCTTACGTTATATCAAACATTCTTAATTATGTAAAATGGAACACAATGTACACATTGACATTCTCGTAATCACAAAAACGGATTAGTATTTTTCCTCACTGATGAAAATACATGAAGGAGTACTTGAAGAAATTGGTGATCACCTACATTTCTCCAAACAATTAAGGTTATATATAGGGATGTGTATAATAAGAATCACAAATCCACAAATCCTATATTGAAATAATCCTAAACACAATTGTAGAGTAATTTTAATGCAAAACAGTATCGGGCGATGGTAATATGCAAATACCTATCATTACAGTGTATGGGGTCACCATTTGTTATGGAACCCATGAATGAGTCAATGATCTCAACCCTCTAACTAACTTTTACAGAGATGGTCCTCCAAAGGGTCATGCAACAGACAGGTATCATTTTGTCTACAAAACTTGGATTCATATGACAAGTGAATAGGCCTCACTTGCCTATTAATATTTTTAGAATATAATGATGATTATTTAAGTTGTCGATATGGTTTTACTTTAAGACCCAAGTGAATGTGTTTGATATTGATGTTCCACTGCTTCCTGTGTTTTTTTCTATAGAAAGCAGACGACAGGGAGAAACGCCAGGAAGCTCACAGATTCCATTTTGATGCCATGTGAAAACCCAGAGTCCTACCCGCTATTGGAACAAGGGCCTTCTGTCACATATGTCAATGGAATGGATGGTTAGGAACTGTGTAATTTTAAAGAATGTTTTGCTATTTATTAAGGTGAATTAAAATCTGATTTGAGACCGCTTGACAGCTGCTTTCAGTATTATGTTTACTTCACAATCAAAAGAAAATGGGTTAGGATTGACTGTACAACTGTTAATTATTACGAGATGAAAAAACAACTGCACTGTATGTTGCTGAAATGTCAGCTTCTGACACATTTTCTGTTCAAGATTTTTAGCACCAAAAATATTGTCTTGATTAAAGAAAGAATTGTTGTTTTAACTCTTTCAACACTGCAGAACTATATATATATATATATATATATATATATATATATATATATATATATATATATATATATATATATATATAGGACTAGGAATGGCAACTGAAAACTACAAACTGCTATATAGGAAAGGCAACTCAAAACTGCGAGAAATAATAGGAGTAAACTCCTATATTCCCAGTAGGAGACACCTAAAACTGTTAAAATAGGTATTATGCAGTTAAGTTATTTAGTGCTGAAAGAGTTGAATAAGAAAAAAGTCAAAAGCTGAAGTTCAGTTTTTTGTAATAAAGTAACTTTGAACATGTCTAAAAATGTAAAATACCCCTGGAGATATATCAAGATAATGTGTTTGTACTGTGTTAAATGTTCATTTATTACATTGAAAGCAGCATGTGCATACAGTAAATTATGTGTTTCATTTAACAATTATTTCTATAATGTTCTTCCTACACTCCAGTTTTTACATTCTGTAACTGGCTACACATGTATGTTCAAGCAAACTGAATGATATGAATGGGACTGGGAGTTGCACTGTTCCTTGGTACTTGCTGGAGCTGAACCCACTTGTAAAGTTATAGAGTCCTTTTCATTGACATTCATTCCTTAAGCTTTGTTTGCCAAGTTTTAATTTTTTAATTTTTTATGCACGGTTATTAAAATCAGTAGAAATGCCTTCATGCAATAAGTGCTGCTATACTAATACCACTGAACCATTTAATTCAAACTATTCCTGATGGTCAAGCTTAATAATGCATTGTGGGTATTATTTTATGTTCTGGGCTAATGTATTTTCTGTCACTGTGTATTGATCAGTTTGGTTTTGTATATTGTAATTGAATGCAGAAGGCCACTAAGGCTAAGTAAATGTCTTGCATCTTACAAATTAGTGAAACCTATTCTGCTTATGCATTACTCATGCTTTAACTTTTCAGGGTTGGGGGTGTAGGGTGGTGATCTATTTGACACAGATAAAAAATGATGTGTACTACTTTATTGTTGTGGTAATAACAAAATGCATGCAAACTTCCCTGTAAAACAATTAAAAATAATATACAACAAGGATTCTTAGCCTTCAAGCAAAACTTCTCTTTCATAGAAAACTCCCTTTGTTCAATGGCTTCTGAAATGCTTTTGTGAAGGAAAACTTTTAAGCCCAGTATAGTGACCAACCAGGATTATTCCTGAAAGAATGTTGGTTCTGTACAAAGCGTGTAACTTAGAGTATCTTGCCGTTCCTCCATTATCAGTTCTTATACTTTAGATTTTCATATTTGCGTACGATAGTGAAGTCTTAAACAGAGCACTCCAACAAGCAAGTGCATTGGGCTTAATGACGCATGGCATTGCCCTGAGGCAACAAACCGGTTTTAAAATGCTATTACGAATTGAAAATGAAAGAAAAGAAATAGTTTAAAAATAATAATAATTCAGTAGAAGTTAGAAAGCTGTAAAAATACAATAAAAGAATGTTGTCCTCTCTGCTAGTGTCATCAGGACTTGGAACTTTTTCCTTCACAAATACAGATAACCTATGATTATAAAACTGGTGCAATACACTGAAAAGGTTTCATTAACTAGTATGTTTGGAGATATGGCTACAGGAGAGTTAAATCATTTTATATTTTTTATTTATTTATTTTTTTTATAAATGCAACAAAAGATAACCAGAATAATGCCACGGTGTTTAGCGTTTTATTATGAGAAACAACATTGAAAATGCTGCGTTGCACGCTGAGATTTTGAATGCCTGGCACTGAAGGTGTTGAAACAATAAGAATATTTGTTGTCACAATAATTAATATTGTTACTGTTTGTTTTGCACTTTATTAATGTTTAGCCTACATTTTGATATAATAAGAAATGACCCAGTTAATTCCCAGATGATAACCTAACCTGATGGATTCATAGACAAAGGGAATAAACAGTAGCAGATATAAATACCACTGCCCTAAAATTCAGAAACTTTTTTTTTATTGATTGTATGTAATGTTATTAGATGGGGTCAATAACTAAACCCTGGAAGAAAACACCAGCAGGGTTAATATAGTGAAAGAACAGCTGTACTGAAATCCTCCACTGTTTTTATCATTAAAATAGACCCTGTGATCGCTGAGAGTGTCATCCTCCATTTTAGGCTGTGCATTGAAACCCCCATATTTACTCGTGCTGGGCCTCTCCCCTCCCTATGTACCTCTCAGCCAGCATGACAATAATTTCTGTATAAACTGAATCCATAAAATCATCTTCTTGTCTTGTTGGTGTTTTGTTTTTTGTGAGATTAACTTATTTGTGAGTGCAATGAATCATTCAAATAAAAAAGTGTGGTTAAAACAAAAGTGTGTATGTTATTTGGATATTTGATTAAATTAAAGCTATTTGCGCTACACTACACTGTACCATAGTACTTTTTTTGTGACCACGTCAGTAGTATTTATTACGTGTGAATGAAGCCCCCTTCAGTAGCAACCTGGTTAAAAAATGTGCCGTTCCCATAATGCTGATGCCTTAGGCGGGGTTAATCGCATTTGATTGAATCTATAAAACGTCGCTGCAGTACGGTGGTCACTGCATGATCAAGTCTGAAACGAGCATTGATTATTTGGATGGAAGAGATGCGGGTCTAAGCACTGCTGAGCACAGCGATTAGACTTAACTGTCTTAAAAATAATAACATTTTTCTTTCCAATAATTTAAGAAACATTAGCAGAGTTGATCATTATGAGAAATCGTCTTGCATTATTTTTTTTAAAAAAAGCCCTTATGCAGAAAATAAGAACTAAAACATGAGTGTAATTTGAGTATGTTCGGTTTCCTTGTTTATATTGGCATTTTAATAAGCTAAAAGAGTTACACAATCCTATTAAAATGGTTCAATAATAAACTTTTCTACTGGCAGCAGTCTTTTTTTGTTTGTCATGTTTGGACACTCAAATCGTTTTACAATGGTTCCGTGTTAACCGCAATATTCCACTCCTTTAACCGCATTGTTTCCCCCCCCCCAGGAAACGACCCGCCAAGAGATTCAAACTGATCAGATTTAATATTTTCGTCCAAAGTGCAACTAGATATCATCTCAGTCGCTTTTCATGAAAAATGAAATATCAGATATGTATTAATTTTGGTGTATCGCAGGCATATAAATTGAGTGTGCAATGCGTCTTATTACTTTTTTACATGACTCAGTAGCTGACTGGGTTCAATGATTTTCCTTTATTTATTTATTTATTTATTTATTTTAAATAAATAAAGTTACACAATACGCCATCAAAATACTATGGTGTATTTACTGGGTGAGAACATCAGATGAAATCTCAGCAAATCTGTAAAGAGAACTGTATAAATAAATATATAAGCTTTTGCACATTGGAAACTTAACTGTACAATTAATTGTGCTAAAAAAAGAAAAGATACAGTTGGAATGTAACACAAAACTATGTTGTCCTTAAAACTTGATGCCTAATTTTGAGCATTCAATATAAACGATTTAAACGTTTCATGACGCTGCATTTGATTTCATATATATATATATATATATATATATATATATATATATATATATATATATATATATATATATATATATATATATATATTGTGTGTGTGTGTATATAAAGGAAGAGCACTGTTCTGCAAGAAATGTAAATTACGCGCGAGAAGTTAACTGGAAAGTTTATTTTTAAACATGCACTGGATTCTAGAAAATGTTTGTACTACTATGCATCTAATACGTATACGCTAGATATAAAAATAGCATATAATAATTTAGTAATATTGGTGTCAGAAACATAACAATTGTATTTTTTCCACAAACCCAATTTTGCAATGCCTCCTTGTTCACAGTCTACTCGACTGCAATTTAATTTGATTGACAGCTATACCTGCAGCGCGCCGCAGAGACTCGCGGTAAATATTTCACCACAGGTTGCTGTGGTTGTTATACATGCTTTAAGGGAACCGTAAGATGTTGAGGCATTGTGGACTCTTCCCAAATGAAGCAGTATGAAACAGTAGTCTGCTGGAAATTGGAATTGCTCACTCCCGGTGGATGTGAGGGGGTGCATGCGTACAGGCTGCTCATTGAAGCAAACAGCGCTCGGGTCTTAAATGAGCTTCATTTAGTGCCAACATTTCATTTCAGCAGGGAGACCAGACCCTCTAGTCTGATTACTCGCTGTTCTTGCTCAACATGCTGAGATATTTTACAGTCTTTCCACTCCCTCTGCTAGAGTGCAAGATTGTTGCAATTTATGAAGCACAGACTACCGACGCTTTTGGAAATATGCTTAATGGGATTAAGGGCTGTGTTTCACACATTGTGGGGGGGAAGTGAAGATCTGGGGGTGGTTCTTTTCTGTTGGGGAGTCCCGATTAATTTCGCTGTCACGGGGCGATTGGATTAAAGCGGTTGAAGTTTGGCATGTTCTTTGCATGACTCCGAGCTTTTGTCTCGCAATAGCAAGATTAAACTACGACTGGCAACTAAGGAACTGGATGAATTATATAAAGAGGTGGAAATGAACAGAGGTAAGTTTCAGAAAGTGAGAAAATAAGAATTATCAGTGTCTCGTCCGATGGAAACAGATACCTGTACTGGACTATGCACATTGAGGCAATTTTTTCACCATCGACTATATGAATGTTTTACTAATACTGTATCGTTTCAGCAAAGTTTATGATACAAGATCCATAATTTGGTTTATGCGCAATATTGTAGAATAAAATTGGACTAAAAACGCTCTTTTTCTTACTAAATGGTGAGTAGTACATTTCCTTTAAATCAAAAGTACTGTTATACATACTGTAGTTGCCTATCACCTCTCCCACTATCTTTTTTGTTTTCCTAATAAAAATCCAGAAGTTCGCCATCTAGAGGTTGAAAAAACACAATGGCGTTTCACATAAAATTGAAAGAAAATATATAGATAGATAGAAATGTAGTGACACATACAACTTAAATGCATAACCAATTCTAGAGTGGCATATTCAGTTGCATCCTGTAGACTTTATTTCATTTATCATATATATAATACTGATATGAGTTTAAAATAAAACCAATTTAATTACCGAAAACCCTGCTTTGTCGTTCTCTAAATATTGATTTTCACATTAGGTTCAATCATATGTGGTTCAGAACCTGTGGTTTAGTACTGTTTTTTGTTTTGTTTTGTTTTTTAAACTGCTCTGGAATATGATTTATGACTCGTTAGGACTGGCTATCGGTGGACGGTGCTGAAGGGACAGCTCCCAGTGAAGAGACCCGTCAACGAAAAACAAAGAAACACGTTTTCTTTTCGAACCATTAGTAGTCATGTTGTATTTACTGAGTTTTCGCCCCACCGTTTTTATTCTCTCTATAAATCGCAAATAAAATGGTGGAAAAGTAAGTTATTTATAGCGTTGTATAATCAGCTTTTAGTTTGCGTTTTAGAAAAACAACGCGTAAACTTAGCACTGATGTAAATTATTTGAGAATGTGGCCCTTTTTAAATTGTATTTAATTTTATTTTCGTTTTAAGAAACGTGCTAAACAAGCACTTGAAAAAAAATGTCTTTGTTCACAGTACAACATTTCTATTGGCGTACTGCAATGCCCTATTATGCTCTGCCCTCAGTAATAGCACGCCCAAAAATACTGTAATCAGATTCAGAATTATTGTGATGCTAGTTATCAGTTAAGACTCTACATGAACAAATTGTGCTTTATTGTTTTTGTCCAATAATTAGAATTACCTAAATTGGTGGTGCTCTAAGCTTGCAGATAATTACTTAAAGGAGGCTGTGTGGTCCAGTGGTTAAAGCAAAGGGCTTGTAACCATGAAGTCCCTGGTTCAAATCCCATCTCGGCTACTGACTCATCATTGTGTGACCCTAAGCAAGTCACTTAATCTCCTTGTGCTCCTTGTGCTTTCGGGTGAGATGTAATTGTAAGTGACTCTGCAGCTGATGCATAGTTCACACACCCTAGTCTCTGTAAGTCGCCTTGGATAAAGGTGTCTGCTAAATAAACAAATAATAATAATAATTGGATACCGCTTACTTATTTTGATCTAAACTTATTCTTTATTTATCTAAATTATTGTACAATATGCCATTTATATTAGCTTGAATCGGGACTGCGATGTTCCACAACTAGTAAACAATGGGGGGGTTCTAGCTTTTATTATTATTATTATTATTATTATTATTATTATTATTATTATTATTATTACTATTATTGTATTGTTAGTTGTACTATTTCGTACTCTTTGTGAACCCAGTGTGATTCCGTTTATGTTGAATTTAAACTATGGGATATACAGAACAGAACACACATGAAGAGAGGCTGTTTGAGTCAGAATTTCCGTTGTTCACACAGTAAACACAGTATGCGTTTGTATATTGTCTGTAAAATATCCATAGGCACTTTTCTAAACTGTGTTTGACATGATAACACACACTTTATTAACCTTGGTTTAATATTGATTCGAATATGCGTTTTGAACGCAGTAATATGCTCAACAGACTTAAATTAGCTGTAGGCTACAAATATAAAATAGTTTCCCAAGTTTTTTGTGGATACAAATATATTACTGCTATAAACACATTCCTGAAAATGAATTATAAAATACTCAAATAATTAGCTTTTGCTCAAGAATTGCATTTTTCCAAGGGAAAATGCCAAATTCTAAATAGAAGAAAAATCCTTCCAAACTTTACACTGGAACAAAAGACCACAGCACACTTAAAATCTTTTTAATGTACCAGTTAGCAGCATATTGTTAACACGATAGACAGGAGATTTTCAACAGGGATATAACTATCAAATGGCACCCAGCATATTGTTAACACGATAGACAGGAGATTTTCAACAGGGATTTAACTATCTTATTCGATCTTCCATATATATATATATATATATATATATATATATATATATATATATATATATATATATATATATATATATATATATATATATATATATAGATAGATAGATAGATAGATAAAGACATAGTCTCTGTTTAGTCATCAACATTGTTGAGTAAAAGACCAATCATAGTCCACTTGTTTGTTGTTCACAGAGACTGGGTGGGTAGCAGGACAGCTCAATTATATCCTTAAAATCATTCTAGACTTGATGTTGAAAAAGTAAAAAGCAAGCGGCAAAAAAAAAATCTCCATCTAAAAAACAATTCTTTATTCTTTAAAAGCACAAAACACACAATGCGTTTTGACAATACATGTTTTCATCAGGTGTTGAGAATTAAGAATAACATCAGATGAATCCAATATATGTCAGTAAATTAAGCCATTTAGATTGAATAGGTAATTGAATCATTAATGAAAAGGACACAATTCAAGTTAATTGGTTCTGACATATACTTCAATGAATATGCTAGATGTAAATATCAAGATTCATTCAATAGGAGTGCAAACTATAAAAACGTGAACGAAAACACACATTTGTGACAGATCATCAATACATACTCAAAGGTGACTCAGAGTAATGTTTTTAAAAATCAGTATTACATATAGTCAGTAATTCAATACATATGAAACAACAGTTCGAGAGGATTAACATAGATTGTTACAACAATAATGCATTGGTTACACATGCTTTAGAAACTCAAACTGGTAATTTTTTTGAATAGTATATTGCGATGTACAGAAAATAATTAAGTTCAAATGTCTCGTTTAGACCATAAGGTTTCATGGATTTAAGTGTATAAATCCAATAAGCTTCTCTTTGTAACAATGTATTAACAATATTGCCACCTCTCTCCGAAAGGCATACTTATATATATGTATATATAAACAGTCTCGCCAAATCACTTAGTATTGAAGTCTCATCTGATGGTAATCTTCAGAACTGTGTGTTGGATACCCACATTAGCTCTGTTATGAGGCCCCATTTTATCATTCTTAAATCACTGCACTGGCTTCCTGTTAAATTTAGGATTGATTTTAAAATCAATAAGGCACTACACAGTCTTGGTCCTCAGTATTTGCAGGAACTGTTGGTGCCTTATGCTCCTCGCATTTTGAGATCAGTAAATGCTGAACAATTGGTGGTTCCCAGAAGTTGCTTAAAATTAGGAGGGGCAAGGGCTTTAAGTTGTTATGACCCACGCCTCTGGAACTCTGTACCAATTTCTATCAGAAATGCTGGCATAGTTGAATCTTTTAAATATGTTTTAAAAAACATTTGTTTTCCTTAGCTTATTTTTGAACTGGATTGATTGGCCAATGGCTTTTTATTATTTTAAGAGTTTTTACTGTAAAGTGACTTGGGATTCTCTGCTGTATAAAAGCAAATTGTATTCTATTCTACTGTACTATATTGTTAGGGTGCTGATAGTAGGTGTTCAGTTGGCTGGCACTTTCCTATGCAACCGTAGAAAATATACATATAATGTAATTTAATAATATAAAGACTAGCCTACTGCTGTGCCCTGGCTTAACAAAATGTTTTGCTTAAACTCCATCAAAATATTTTAATATCTTAAATGCCCTTATTTCTTGGTTGAGCTTGGGAAACTGTCAAAAGTAATTACATTGGAGAATATGTACTGGAAAACACATTTAAGAGGCTAATGTAATAGTCTATTTAATTGATGTAAACGGTGGCAGATCTAAATAGAGACATTGTTTAAATCATGAAAATATATAGATTTGGATTTGTTTCACAGACACTGATTTATTATATTATTATATAAACTGTGGTGGTAATAACATTAATGTACAATCCTCCATTCATCTAGAGCAAAATTCACGCACACCCATTTTTAATGATGTTTCCTGTCAACATTTTTACAGTTTTGAATCAAGTGGTACTTTTTAAAATGTTTTCTGTGCTTTTTACATTAAGGTTCACCTGGGTGACAGGAGTAAAATAAAATCTACCTTTTGATCTGTTATTCTGTGCTGTCAGGAAATTACAAAGGTGCAATGAGAATTTAAGATCTGATTTCTTTTACATTTGTTTACAGCCTGGTTTCTCCTCATCCTGATAGAAGAAGGATTAGCACTGGCACAAAAAACACAAGGTACTTGTTTACTGTCCTGAAGCACTCCAATGCACCGCACAATCTAAACATCCACATTGTTGATGGTCTTTCAAAACAGTCAGACATTTTATCAGGAGGGATAAAAAAAACAATTCAATAACTTTAGACTTTTGGATTCAGTACAGGTATGTGAAAAAAGAAAAATACTTTTTTGAAGGGACGCTACATAAGTCAATATAACTTAATGCCTTTAGCTTCAATTCCACACTTTATATCTAGATATTGTATCTTTTGGATAAACCTTATGTGATATTGTATCTGTAAACTTATGAATAGACTGTTAGTCCTAAAAAATCTGTTATTTATGGAGTTGGTGTTAACATTAAAGAGGGGGGGAAATATTTAAAATAAACAATGCATTAGAATAGCCTGCATATAGAAAATCCACCAAAAGAACCAATACATTATTCTGAGGCATTGAAAACATATAAAAGACAAGAAAGCTGTAAATGATTATGATTATTTGTTTTTAACCACTTATCTTTGATTCACCATACCTGTCTGTGCTTCCATTTTACTCTGCTTCAAGACACTTTGGTTTTTCTATGATATATCACAGTAAACTTGTCTTTTGTGACTTCAGATGTCCAAAACGTTGGAGCAAAGCTCAAACCTGGTGCTCAGTGTGGTACATGGATTCGAAACCATAATGGAGGATTGTTCACCTCCCCGAACTACCCTGATACCTACCCCCCAAACAAGGAATGTGTTTACATCTTGGAAGGTAAGCCAAACTGCCACTGCCTTGTGATAACTAACTGTTGTGTGGGTTAGTGTATGGGTTGGGATCATCACTGAATTCATGCACGTTCAGTTTTTTTTTTTTTATTAAGTTCAATCATAAGTTTTGATAGCTGGCTTTACTTTTCGGTAGCAAATGTAGGCAAAAGTGAAACAAATTCCACAGACTCCTATAGAGGAAAAATGACTACTACTTCCAGTATGCACCCCCAATGGATAACTTAAGTGTACAGCATTGTGGGGATTGGCTAAATATTTGATACCTAAGTATTCAAACCACAAAAAACAATAGTTTCAGAAAAGAATGCATTTCGCAGTTATGATTCAGCCGTGAACCACAGTAGAAGAAATCTTTACAAAGACAGCAAGACCATTTCTGACCTCCCTGCACCCCTATAGGAACCTGAGAGTCCTCATTAAAAGAGCGCCTCAGACTTACAGCATACACAGCACTCTTCAACCGCCGGCAAACATCATTATTTTCAGCAGGGGGTTTACCTTTGCGAAGTCTGTCTTTTTGTATTTACAGGCTCATTTGGAAGGGTTTTTAATGGCTGCTGGTGCTTGCTGTTAGAACATCTGCTGGTAGGGTGCCTCTGTGGCCCAAGCCTGCCCCCTAATATTTGATCTGAGTGGAGGATAGCACAAGACAGTTGAGTTAAATTAGTGCAAAAAACAGAGTGCTGTAGGGTAACAGGAGCTGTGAGTCTCATTCAAGTTCCGTGACCCTGCAACAGGCAACATTGCTAAATGGTATTGTCAGTATCATGAATATTTCAGTTTGTCCTGCATGTTTGCTTTCCAATGGGCCTGAAGCAGCTTGTCTACAGCAATGTCTATCTGCTGTGTAAATACATAGTCCATAAACACACAGCAGTGGTGGAATTATTGTATGATCACCTAACTATTAAAACCACTGATGTATAACCTAGCCTCAACCCTAACCCTAATCAACGTTGACAGTTATTACTGGGAAAACTGAGAATTTAATAAAGGAGCCAGAGGGGCCATGCGCTCTCACTTTTTGGCAAAACAAATATGTGCACAGCGAAAAAAAGGCACCTGTATAGGCCTATGCAGCCTATGCGACCGTGTAGGGCCCTGCGCCTCAAAGGGCCCTGCATATTGCTTCCCTTGGTCTTGAATTTGGATGCTCGCTCGCACCGCACCACTGTCCAAATTTTGTATGTACTGTACATTAGGCTAATGTTGCTTTAAGGAATTATCCCACTGGGACCCACGCCACACAAGCGTGCAACCGTGGTTAAACGCACAAACATAATACCAGTAGTTGTTGTAGTAGTCGCAGTATTATTATTATTGTTGTTGTTGTTGCAAACTTTGATACACTTGCTTCAATATTTGACATACTTGTTATATTGCATTCATTATCCGTAGAAATACTGCATTAAAATTACTTTTTTTTTTAACGAAATTGGTAGTTTTTCCATGATAGTAATGTTATCTATTGTACAGGTTTGGCAACGAGACAAAGGTATGGCTATATTTTTCTGTTGTAAAAGCAGCCATTAACAAAACTTTATGGAAGTACGAGCTTGGTCTCTTGCATCAAGTAGCCCATTACATCTTACGTTGATATATCAACACCAGTTAAACCATCTTTCTGTTCCAGGTCTTTTTTTACGTTTTTAAACCCAAATATCTTGTTGTATTTTTTTTTAATTTTTACAATAGACGTGCTTAAAATTAAATTGGTCCTGCAAAGCCCCCCATCCGACATTCCCCCTCTACACTTTTAGAAAGGCTCCAGCGCTGTTGTTCTAGCTCAAACATATATTGTGAAGAGATTATGTTACCATAACCGGCTTTTCTGCATTAGGAAACTGGCAATGCAAAAAACACCATGAAAACTGTAGAATCCAAGAGATACGAGTGGCCTTGAATACTGCATTTCCCCCAAGGTACTGGAGCTGCAGGAGGCTTGTATTTGAGACATTATTCTTCATGAATAAATGTAAATATTTTACATTTCTATCTTGTACAAAGCTGCACCACGTCAAAGAATCGAGTTGAGCTTTGACGACCCTTACTACGTCGAGCCTTCCTTTGAGTGCCGCTTCGATCACCTGGAGATTCGGGACGGTCCGTTCGGGTTCTCCCCTCTGATCGATCGCTACTGCGGCCCGAAGAGTCCTGGCTTGGTGAGATCCACGGGGAGGTTCATGTGGATAAAGTTCACAACGGACGAGGAACTCGAGGGGCTGGGTTTCCGTGTCACATATGCATTCGTACCAGGTACTTGTCTTTTTAATGGCCTAAAGTCTGCCTGTCAGGGACTTAGATTGAAAGATATATCTCATCTCATATTTGAAGAAGCAAGAGACTCAAAGGGGTCTGCAATTGATCTAAACGTTGACAACGTTTAAATCAATAAAATAAGGAGGTTTGGGGAAACCAATATCTCGCTAACAGTGTGTGTACGTCTCTTTAGAACGTTTGTCTTTAAAAGTAAAAGTAAAATGGTTTTTTCCCATTTTTTTTAAAAATTATGGTGGCATTGAGATTTGCCACTGTTAAGATCAATTGTATAGACCATAAATACTGATTTATCACAATTTCTATATGATTTTTATAATGCTAACCTCGATTCTCTGCTTTTATCATGAATGGCTGTTTATTTACCATGCTCCCTCTACATTATACAAGCACTATACTTTTACCACAACATTCCTCAGTACATTTTGATATGAAACTCTTGTTAATAACATCTGTAAGCAAAAGGTTGATTAGAATTATTTTTGCTGTTCACTGTTGTCTTTACTTGATGTGTGTTTTTTAATAACCGTGTGATTAGTTTGTTTTAGGATTGTATTTCTGTCAGGCTTCTTTGATTTGCACGCACACATAGTTTGTTTGTTTTTTTCTTCTCCTTTTCTTCATTACAGATCCAGATTTCACATACCTGGGCGGAATATTAAGTCCCATTCCAGGTCTGGTATTTCAGTTTTTCATTGCCTTGTTTCATAACATTTTAAGCTGTCTTTTTTTCTGGCATTGACTGCAGGCTTTCTCCCTCTCAGCAGACTGCCAGTTCGAGCTCTCCGGAGCCGATGGAGTAATTCGCTCAGGTCAAGTCGAGGAGGATGATAAAATCAAGCCTGGTCAAGCCGTTGACTGCATATGGACAGTTCGAGCCCCTCCTAAAGCTAAAGTAAGTCACATGGGACAGGAGTGATGAAATGTGTTTGAAAAAAATCTTTATAGCATTTGGGTTTCATGCAGAGATCAACTGAACTGTAGTATGGACAAGAAAGTCCTGAATTCGAGGCAGCCTTACAACATTTGACACTACAGAGGTCTTTGTATTGAATTCTACACAGATGCTCCCATATATTTTCAACCAGCAGTAAATTGTTAAAACAAGAAACAAGACCCAGAATTGCCTTGACTGAACATTGCATTATAGAAGTGGTAGGTGCTGTGCCTTTTATATTACCACAAAGATAACCTTCATCCCTGTCTCGCTCTGCGTCAGCTTGATTTTAGTGAAAAATAGGAATGCCTCATGCAAAGACATCTAAGATTACTAGCCTACCTCAGCATAACCCACATTTCAGAACAGGAGGAGATCATCTTTAAAGCTCTTACTTGCTCATAAGCATCAACATTTAACAAGAAATGTAACATTGCTTCTTCAAGCACATTTAGTAGACACCAGTAACCCCCGCTCAGCAGCAAAACCTGCACTTCTGGTAAGGATATGTCCTTAACAAATAAAACATATGCAATATTTATAAGCAAGCTTATAATGTTATATTTTGAGGTTTTGCGCATGTGCTTCTTGGAATAATGTGTAAAAATATCAAGAAAATTAAAGAAGAGCTAACCAATGTTCCATCTTGTTATCATTAGATATTATCACAAATCACATTTTCTTCTGTTTGAGACCTTTTTGGTCTTTGCTTGTGTTTGTATACTTCAGTTAGGAATGTGCAAATATTTGACTGTCCCCTAATCACATTACTCATTTTTCCCATGATCCAAGACCTTCTGAAAATGAGGTTTCATATGCATTGTTTCAGTATTCTATAAGCATATGTACCACAGATAAATTCAGAAAATAAATGGCTGTGGTGCTACTTTGCTGATCTCAGTAGAAAGACTTCTGAAAGTGGTTTCATTATTTACACTATGGAATGGAAGGTTTATAATAGATGCATATGGTTTAAGCACTCTTGTACACAGAGCAGGACTAACTGGTCAACTGTCCTTCATGAATTGGAAAACTCTGGCATTCCATAATTGCACAGCTATAGTAATTAAATATTAACAGAATTCTTAACACCCTACAAAGGTGATCAATCTTTCATTCCTTTCAAGTTCATTATCAATTTACTTATTCCATCTGCTTCTATATTATAATTTCTGCTACCTTCTCCATTTTCTTGTTATATATATATATATATATATATATATATATATATATATATATATATATATATATGAAGAGATGAAGAGCCAGCGAACGTTTGAAGGACATGCTGCAGAAAAAAAAAATACTGTGGAAAATGCAAATAGATTCATTTGTTACATATATAAAGGGGTATTTAACAAAAAAGGGTGACACTTTTTTTATTATATTTCTGTTTATTTCTGTCAGCTAGCTTACTAACATATTTACAAATGTGTCTCATTTTTGTTGATGGTTAATTTTATAATAACCTATTCATAATCTAATAAAACATGTTCAGCAAACATCAGATATGGGCATCTCAAAATGTCTTATATATTGCAGATTTTCTGTTTGACTTTGCATATTTATATTTGAAAAAAATTGGCTATATATAGCCTAATTCAATACTTGAATTACTTATTAGTTTGGCAGCTATCAAATGCAATACTGAAGTTATTCATCTTTCCCTTTTGTTTTTGTCTAATTTATGCTGAATGGAGAGATGGAATCTTAAGCAGGTCTCATTTGCATGGCAATTCTGTAAGATTGAATTGCTTTTGACATCACCTGCCTTATTTTTTTCTCTACAGAATTACCATGCTATTATCGCCAAGAGATTAACTGAAATAGGGGTCACACATGGCAGGCTTTCAAAACAAGTATTTGAAATGGTGTACAATAGTGACTGATGGGTTGTTCCTGGTCTTACATTTGGCTTTATATAGGCGATATAACCAAGTCTGGTACTGATGCCTGTATTTCACACCCTGATTGGCCTACCCCTTCATTGAACCCCAGAAGCATCCAATACTTCCCTCTGGAGCAGCTTGGTTTTCCTAAAGCAGCTCTTGTTTGCAATACAATTACAACTGCACCTGACACTGCAGTAAACAAGAACTATGTTTTTTGTGTGTCTTTGCGAGAATGTAAAAATCAATCTGATAAAACTGCCAGGAAATGAGTCAGACAGGGCACTGCTAAGGTTGATTAAATTCAGTTCAAAATTGAAAGCATGCTATCACATAGGAATGGAAGGAATGATTATTAGCAATCCCAGCACAGTGCCAAGGAGCTTCAGCCTGAACTAGTACAATACAAACTTATTCACACAATACAATGATCGCCCACCCCCAGGTTAGATAGGTTGAGCTGCTGAGACTTTAGAGGTAAATCTATCACTCTAAGTCAAGTAGACATTGAATTGTCTAAAATGAGATTGATGATCCATTTTAAATTAAAGAATTTAATATTTGAAATTTCCATATAAAAAAATATGGAATATATATATATATATATATATATATATATATATATATATATATATATATATATATATATATATATATATACTTCCCTTATAATATGGAATACTAGGAACAGTCTGCTGTAAAATATAATATAGATAGATAGATAGATAGATAGATAGATAGATAGATTGTGGCAGGGAGAGGGTTAAAACCACCCTGCCAAACTAAATTGTTAATTATTGTTTAATTGTCACCTGCGCCTGGCCACCATTGTAAATTAGAGCCAGGTGCAGGGTATTTAAAGGAAGCAGCCAGTCTGCTCAGGGCTGCTGTGTGAATACGCCTGACTGTGCGCGTGTGCGTACAGCTGTAGTTAAAAGAAATTAGTGTAAAACCTTTTGATAATTGAAAAAAACTGTGTTTTTGTTTGTTTGTTTTTGTTTAACAGGTAATCAGCTTAGCTGTCCTGTTTTATAGTTTAGGTTACAGTGTGTTTTAGTTATTGCTCGAGCAGAGCTAGGTGTTTGTTTTTGTTTTGTTTATTTAGTTTTGTTTTTATAAATAAAAGTGTGCAACCACGCTAAACTGCAAGTTCCTGTGTTGGGTCAGTGGTTTTTACAGGGCCAACGAACCCGAGAGTTGCAGCTAGGTTACTATGTGTATATACACTGAGTGTACAAAATATTAGGAACACCTGTTCTTTCCATGAAATAGACTGACGATGTGAATCCAGGTGAAAGCTCTGATCCCTTATTGATGTAACCTGTTAAATCCACTTCAATCAGTGTAGGTGAAGGGGAGACAGGTTAAAGAAGGATTTTTAAGCCTTGACACAATTGAGACGTGGATTGTGTACTGTATGTGTGCCATTAAGAGGGTAAATGGGCAAGACAAAAGATTTAAGTGCCTTTGAACGGGGTATGGTAGTAGGTGCCAGGCGCGCCGGTTTGAGTGTGTCAAGAACTGCAACACTGCTGGGTTTTTCATGCTCAACAGTTTCCATTGTGTATCAAGGATGGTCCCAAAGGACATCCAGCCAACGGCAGGCCAGTGGTTGAAAACGACTCATTGATGAAAGAGGCCAAAGGAGGCTGACACGAATTGTGCAGAGCAACAGACGGGCTACAGTTAGTCAACTGACAGTCCAGTACAACATTGGTGCCGAAAGACCCATAAAAGAATGCACAACTCATCGTACCTTGACGTGGTGGTGGTGTGATGGTGTGGGGTGTGTTTTCATGGCACACATTGGGCCCCTTGATAAAAGTGGAGCAACGTTTGAATGCCACAGGATATCTGAACATCATTGCCAATCAGGTGCATCCCTTCATGGCAGCAGTGTATCCATCTGCTAATGGATTTTCTCAGCAGGATATTGCCCCATGCCACAAGGCTAGGATTGTCCAGGAATGGTTCCACAAACATGACAGTGAATTCAGCTTACTGCAGTGGCCTGCCCAGTCACCAGATCTCAATCCAATTGAGCATCTGTGGGATGAGATGGAACAAGCTATTCGGAGTAGAGATCCACTACCAGCCAACTTGACACAACTGTGGAAAGCATTGGAGTCAACATGGGCCAGCATCCCTGTGGAACGCTTTCGATACCTTGTAGAGTCCATGACCTGATGAATTGAGGCTGTTCTGAGGGCAAAAGGGGGTGCAACTCAATATTAGGAAGGTGTTCCTAATGTTTTGTACACTCAGTGTATATATATGGTGTATTCAACTTTTTGAAATGTTTCAAATGTGCGGCTGTGTTTTTCAGATTTATCTGCGGTTTCTTGAGTACCAGATGGAGCACTCCAATGAGTGCAAGAAGAACTTTGTGGCGGTGTACGACGGCAACAGCGCCATCGAGAACCTGAAGGCCAAGTTCTGCAGTACCGTGGCCAACGACATCATGCTGGAGACGGGGACCGGTGTGGTGAGGATGTGGGCCGACGAGAGCAGCAGGCTCAGCCGCTTCAGAATGCTCTTCACTTCCTTCATCGACCGTAAGCCACTGTCCTCTTCAATGCTTTGTGATTAAATGTACTAAACCAATACAGTACAGAGCCTGCTTGTTGTTCTGTGACGTACACAACACAGTGAATTAGTGAAAGGCCCTTTATATGTATCTGCACAAAGAGGGTGAACTGTACATAGCCTTGTGTAAATGGGCAGTCCCTCACATGACTGATTGGAATTGAATCCCTGATATACGTTTAAGTTATAAATAAAGGGTGCAGTGTTTGAGGAAATCACAGAGCAGATACAATGGAAAGAGAGTGCTTTTATACTAGGGATGTAGACCGTTGTGTCCATGTTGTTTTTTGTGGATTTAGAATCCCAATGAAAGTGAATGGCAGAGGGATTCCACTTACAATACAATTCATATATACAATGAAATGTTGCCAAGGTAGTGATAGGCTTGGCAGCACCTGCCTACCCAAATTAGTAATATTTATTTCATGGTTTTGAAAGTAATAACTGATTTGAAGAGTTGATACTATTAGCTCTATGGGTCCTTCTAGAAGCTTTGCTGCATATTTCCACACCCAATTCTCTAGGCATTATGTAAAGGTACTGAACTATGTAGCTTATTCATTTATTTTGCAACTCAACATCCTTTTTTTACAGGGTCCTTGGGACTGTCTGAAATGCAATTTTCTTAGTGAACGAGAAAGGTGCCTTTACTTGCAGCCTTTTCTCGCTAACTACTGCAACAGCAAGCCAATGATCCTTTTCTCACTGCATCCATGTATCCAGTATGGTTACAGTACTGTAAGTGAGTATGGCACAGGCTGTTAGAAAACAACTGGGGCAATTAGTAATTAAGGTAGTAGAATTGCTTGTTGTGCAACCTTCACTAAGTTGATGGTGTGCTACTTGAAGGTTGTCAATTCGCCTCTGGTAACATCCACGACTCCAGTAGTATCTATACCTAAACTTAACATCGCAAAGGGATTGTAACTGAAATTGAAAAATGTATATTTTATTGGCCTTAAGTTTAGCTGTTTAGACCATTAAAGTAGACCCCCCAAATGACATTAAAAAAGATCCAGCTTGGATGTAGGTTGAAGCAAAGGGTTAACAACTAAATCTCTCCCTGTCACACCTAGATACACCAAGAAGGCTGTAACTTTGATAATATTGTTTATTTCTTTGGATCAGCTCAGAAATAAAGCGAAGGACAAGTTTTTCAGCAGCACAGTAATGCAATCTGCATGACAGGTTCACTTCATGCTTAGCGGTGTATGTCTGACAGTAACTCACCACAGTCATCATAGAAGGACCTGAAAATGGCTGGCTGATGAATGTATTAAAACAGAAAGTGGGTCAGATTCATTAAACGTTTCCTCTGGTGCAAAGCATGTACCTACATTTTAAATCCACACAATAACTCACAATGGCAGTGTAAGAGGTAAAACATTAACTTCAGTCGTTCTTCATACTTTATTAGCTTTACCCTTTTACAAAAAAACAGTAGTCGTAAATATTCTAGTTTGTGTCCTAGAATAGAACTATGCACACAGACTCCCTCTCTTTTTTGTGTGGTCTGCCTGAGAATGTTACCCTCTTTTGGTATTCCATTACTGGTGCCAGCTGTTATGGAATATTTCTTTGTAGACCAGATTGTTTGTTAACTAATGTAGCAGCAAGCCTGTGTAATGGTCAGAGTTGTGTGGTTCATTGCTATTATGGATTCTGTACCTCGTGGGTGAGATGAGGTTGAAAGCTTAAAAACCAGAAACGCCGGCTCTATGAAGCAAAGCGGTGCTTCAGGCAGGGAACTCCCTTTTAATCAGCCAATCATATCAGGCTTATCAAGTGTCAATAACCAGACAATTGTCAATCGAAATAGCAGTACCTTATCGCTAACAACGTAGTTACTTGTCCAATGATTGTCAGGGAAGGGATTCAAATCTTGCCCGATCCATTATCACCCTGCTGTGATTTAGAGTTTGCCTCCTCCCGAACCTGTTTTTTGGCTTCGTCTGAGGGGGGCAGCTATCCTGCCCCATGCCCATGGCTTCCCTACAGTCAGCCTCTCCACTTATTAGCGAAAAAATGTATGGGAAGGGGTTCCCCGGGGCGATGCCAAAGATGTATTATATGTTAAGTGTGCTATCCAAGAACGTATAGTATGCATAAATGTGTTATCATGTGTAATCTGTAATAAATATGAACCTATCGCATGAGTTCCTTGATTGACTTTGAATAGAGGTTAAGATACTCGCAGTCCATATCCAGCCTCAGCCCAGTTACGTCATTTGTCTTTATTTGTGCATTGGATAATCTAGTAATGTGACAATAAGTGCGTATTGGCTCACATAACAGCATGTAAAAACAATATTGATTAATAATTAATAATTGCAGCACATTGCACACCGATGTCCCACTTTGTAGTGCTTTCATCCAGAACAAACTAGCACAGTGGGAATAGAGTTTACTAATTAGGACATTGTACAATCTAACTTACCTCGCTCCCTCAAACATTGCTGGTCACTGGAGCTGGAATAAATATACAGTCCATTGGAGGCTAGTTTTTTAAATTAACTAGCCCTCTTGGTCCACGTTGGCTGTCATATTTGTCACAGGGCTTTCGCTGAATTTTTCTATGATCATAATCAAGGCCTGGCAAACTTGCTGGATGGATGCACTGTTTAGTTAAACAGGATTTATGTCACATGGTAAAACGAGGGTCAAGATGGAATCATCATGAATTAACTCAGAAAACCAGAAAACCCATAATTCTGAGTCTTGTGTTTAGATTAAGTGAATAGAAACCTATTATGTTTAAACAGCTGCAGTTGTATGTGCTTCTGCTGCTATTTAACAAAACAGAGCTCTGTTTGTACCAAAGCTATTCAAAATAGCATCGCTAACAGTGCAAGCCTTTGGTGTATTTTTGTCTTTAAAATTATATGTAAAAGATTAGAGAGGGACCAGTTAGAATAATTGAAGTGGCGGTTGTATATAATATGCTGCTTTTTAGATCTGTTGAATCTGTTCAAACTATGCACTGGTAGTTGGGCTGTGGTTCCCAACTGGTAGGGTCTCCTGTTATACATTTCTACATGTCTAGTGACACCCCACAACATAAATTACTGCAGGCCCTTTCCTATTCTGTGCACCAGATTCTAGAGCAAGTAGCTTCAAATTACATTTTCTTAGTTGGGTTTATTCTTGTACCTTTTTTTCACGATGTTTGCCATTAGTCTGAGTGGCTGCAATTTTGCAATGTCTGTCTGCTCCTGTTCACTTTGCCAGTCAGACACATGTAGTAACTTTATACTGGATTAGTAAGTGCCAGCACCCTCCAGTGCACAGCAGCATATTGCAAGGAAACCAAAAGGAAACTAAAAACTAAAAGGAAACAAAGTGGCAGATCACTAGACGGTGCTAGTACTCGCACCAGGTTAAGAACGTAACTCTGCGCAATTCACTGTAGCTCAGAGAAACTAAACAAATCTGTTTTCATTTTGGTGTTATATTGATAACATTTTATAGAAAAAAATCTAACAAATGGATTGGGGGTCCCTTTAAACATTGTGCTGTTGTTATTCAGTCACTGTTAATTCTAATGTGTTCTCCTTCAGCTCCCTGTTCCAGCAATACATTCTTTTGCCATAGCAACATGTGCATCAACAGTTCTCTGGTTTGCAATGGAGTTCAAAACTGTGTTTATCCCTGGGATGAAAATCACTGCAAAGGTAAATACAGTAGGCATTGGAAATTGTCCCACATACTGCCATTCTGTATGCAGTGCGCATGAACAGAGACCCTGCTAAAATATACTGTGCAGTGTTGTATTCTGCTAAGCTCTGTGTTACACTGTTAATAAAGGGTAACCTCTACTGTCTTTAGTGAAAACGAAAAATTAAATGACATTGCCATCTTTGAAAGGAATGTGGAGTAAATTCTTATTCCTTCATACACGTCCATGGGGCTGCTGTTTTTCAACATTATTAGTTTCAATTACTCCTGCTCAATTACAAATGCATGAATGTTCTTTATGATTCGGGAAGCAGTACAGAAGTTTGAAGTCATACTGTTGATTTAATTCCAATCCAGTAAAGTACTGCTTGTCTTTTAAAGTAATAAGGATCTGAATTATCATATATGCATAAACCTGTATTTTGTTACCAGAGAAAACATTTTTATATTTAAGTGAGCGGGGTAAAAAGCAGTGTTGTACAAGTTAGTAGGAGCAGTTGACTGTGGCTCTTATCTTGTCTTTGAGAGGATAGTTGAGCCAAAGGGAGAATTCAATCTGTTTAAAATTCCTTCCCCTCTCTTTAGAGAAAAAGACCAACGGCCTGTTCCATCAGATCACTAAAACGCACGGCACCATCATCGGCGTATCTTCTGGGATAGTGCTGGTCCTCCTCATCATTTCCATCCTGGTGCAGGTGAAGCAGCCCCGCAAAAAGGTGCTGGCACGCAAGCCTGCGTTCAACAAGAGCGGCTTCCAAGAGGTGTTCGACCCGCCTCACTACGAGCTCTTCTCACTGAGGGACAAGGAGATCTCCTCTGACCTGGCAGACCTCTCCGAGGAGCTGGAGAACTACCACAAGATGAGGAGATCCTCCACCGCCTCGCGCTGCATCCATGACCACCACTGCGGGGGCCAGCCCTCCATGGTCAAAGAGAGCCGCACCAACCTCAGCTCCATGGAGCTCCCCTACCGCAACGACTTCTCCCAGCCCCAGCCCATGAAGACATTCAATAGCACCTTCAAGAAAAGCTGCTACGGCTACAAACAGACTCATGACTGCGCCGAGCAGGTCATAGAAGACAGAGTGATGGAGGAGATCCCCTGCGAGATCTACGTGAGGGGCAGCAGGAATAATGACGCAGTACAGCGCTCAATGTCTATTGACTTTTGAAATCTCCTGAGGAGGAATATACCCACATCTTTGTTTTCACAGGGAGGAGGACAGACTTTTAAAAACAATGCTTGCATTACTATTTTATTTATTTGTATGGGGGAATTTGTTTTTTTTCTGAAAGATGTCAGATTTAGTCTTATTTTGGATGTCGTTGCTTGGCTTTACTTAATGGCTTTTGCATTGGATAATTTAATAACTGGATGATGATAATGTAAATGTGGCTGCTGTATTACTAATCCATTCGTCCTCATGATTTTTTTTTAACTGTTTGTTTTTCTTTGTTTTAAATAATAAAATAAAATATAATATAATATGCCCATACATATCTACGTATCTATCTACCCTGAATAATAAGACGAAAACTAGCCCAGTGTAATCATCACATGATTTATAGCAGCTAGGAGCCATTTCTGGCTTCAAGTGGTGTTTGTGTTGACTGATCACCTTTTGTGTATTTCTATAATACCAAAATCATTAAAGTACAGTAACATTCAGAGATAATATTAATTGGGTTATGGTCTCCTGTTATGCCTATTTCAAAAATTGGAATAGGCATATGTTGAAGAAATATTTTACTACCTTATTTATGTGAAGGTGATAACCACAGAAATTGAATTTGAAATGTACTTTTCAAACCCTAGTAATGAGTAACAACTTAATAGGTTAATTTCATGCTGCACCACAAACAAAGAAGTAATGATTTACTGTTCATACATCTTGTACTGTTTTCAAGATCACCTTCTCTTATCTCAGGACTATCATGAGGTGCTGAAATAGTCTATTATGGGAGTTGGAACCATTTTGGGGTATCTATGGTTCCCAATACCCTGGGTGACCACAGAATTCTGTCAAGAGATCTCACCTCAATTGAGAACAGCTCCAACTAGAATGGAAGGCATGATCCTTGCTTAATTTTTTTTTTTTTATTACTTATAAATTGTCTCCAACAGTGGTGTTACCTCGGTCTTTGAAAAGTTTATTATATACAGTGCCTACTCGATTTTTCACCTTTCTATAATTCACTAAATTGATTATTCACTGTTGACAGTAAGTCCTGTATAAGGGTCCTTCTCTTATTCAATGATTTCAATAGCATCTTTTTGTTGATGTGGTAAGTCAGGCAGCGAAAAAAGAGGTTATTATTGAAGCAATATTAACTGCTGTTTTTTTTTTTTTTTTTTTTTTTTAACCTGTTAGCTCACTTCCTTATAAAATTAAGTTATGCCAAGACTCACATCTAGAGGCAGTTAGACAAGGCTATAGTAGTATTATATGTGTTTGTTATAATGAATTAGGAAATACACTTCATCACATGTACACAGCATTAGTATGCATTTAATTTCTATTGCGGGCAACCACCACACAAAATTTCACACAATTTCAACCAGTATTAGTTGCTAATTCTAATATCTTGCTGTCAATTTTGGATTTGTATTGGTTAAATGGATCTTATTTACATGAAAGTTAGGATATGCATTGGCAGAGCATTCTTTAAAAAGAGCTTTTCTGTTTTTCTGAATAAAAATGAAGAAATATATTGCATTTAGAGTGACAGTATTTTTTTTTTTTACTTTATATCAATTCCATTGCTGTGCTCTGCTGAAGCTTTGCTGACTGTAGAAAAACATTAAAAAACAGGTTTGATAGTGACTGACTAACTGACATTAGAAATGACATGCAAACAATACAAGGAGACACAACTGTTATATATTAGACAGTTTAAAATCGGTCAACAGTAACTTGCATCAGTTATGAAATTATTCACTGTGAAATGGGATTGATAAGAACTGGTGCCTGGTGTAGTTATTTATAGAAAGTATTGCTGTATAAATTAAATTGCTGGTAGCTGCCTTGCAAAGAATGCATTAAGAATTCCTGTGAAAACAGTACCTTCAATGTCACAGTTGCCCGGCACCAGCATTTTTAAGTTCTGCTGTGCTATAACGCAGCAAATTAAGGGAAACATTCTGAGTGATTTATGTCATCCATACCTATAAAACATTCATGGTGGTATATACAGTAATACAAAAAGAAACAGATACAAGATGTTCTAGACAGCATTCAGAACTGGGCAGACACATGGCAAATGACATGTAATATAGAAAAGTGTAAGGTACTGCACGCAGGCAATAAAAATGTGCATTATAAATACCATATGGGAGATACTGAAATTGAAGAAGGAATCTGAAAAAGATCTAGGAGTTTATGTTGACTCAGAAATGTCTTCATCTAGACAATGTGGGGAAGCTATAAAAAAAAGGGGCAAAATGCTCAGATATGTAGTGAAGAGTATTGAATTTATATCAAGGGAAGTGAGTAAGACCTCATCTAGAATATTGTGTTCACTTCTGGTCACCTCACTACAAAAAGGATATTGCTGCTGTAGGAAGAGTGCAAAGAAGATCAACCAGAATTATTCCGGGTTTAAAAGGCATGGTATATGCAGACAGGCTAAAAGAATTTAATTTATTCAGTCTTGAACAAGGAAGACAATGCAGAGTTCTGATTCAAGCAGTCAAAATTCTAAAAGGTATTGACAACGTCGACCCAAGGGACTTTTTGGACCTGAGAAAAGAAACAAGGACCAGGGGGCACAAATGGAGATTAGATAAAGGGGCATTCGGAACAAAAAATAGGAGGCACTTTTTTACACAGAGAATTGTGGGAGTCTGGAACCAACTCCCCATTAATGTTGTTGAAGCCGATACCCTGGGATTCTTCAAGAAGCTGCTTGATGAGATCCTTGGATCAATAAGTTACTAACAACCAAACGAGCAAGAAGGGCCGAATGGCCTCCTCACGTTTGTAAACTTTCTTATGTTCTTAATTCAATGACAAGCATTTCGACTCGAAGTCTTTGTCAATGTCTTCATTAAAGTTGCTTTTACATCTTTACATTGTTACTCTTTAAAAAACAGTCCTTAAAAATTTATTTTATGAATAGGGTTTAATGCCTCATAAAACAGGACTAATAAGAAAAGTTCAATAATGCAATTCTACAGCGCATACTGATTGAAACAAAAATAAGTACAACAAGAATAATTGACTATTTTGTCTTTTTGTAATGCTGGTCTTTGGCATTGCAGAGGGTAAGGCTAGATCTAGTCTGTGTGCTCTAAACATAATCACCTAAACTCTTTAGATCCTGGTTGTGCACAATTGCAATGCTATATCATTCCCTTATCGCTTCATTCTCTGGCACATCTGGAGCGATGCTGATAAAAAGGTGTGCTTCCCTGCTTAACCTGCATGCTGCTTCCCATGTCTTGTGATAAGCTGCTTGATTAAGAAGCGCAACAGAGCAATAAATTGAATCCCACAGCCTGCCTTTTATCCGCATTTATGTTCAACCTCAGACACCCTCATGTAAAAGACATATTTAATAATTCATTCTTCAAGGGTTTTTGCTTACAGGAACACATCAGAGGTAATTTGAAGTGTGATCATGACAGGATTACCAACATACATGATAGAAAAAAAAAGAAAAAAACAACTACAAAAATGAAATCGCCCAATTGGGTTGAATTTTTTGGTTTGTTTGTTGAATGTTTTAATTTAATTGAAAGTAGGAATATCCAGCAGAACATGAAATTGAAATTGCAGGTGCTGTAAGATGAATGTACCTCTTCTTGACATTAGCAATATTATCACTGGTCACTGATTCAGTTGTGCTGAGCACTTTTTGATCTTTTCTTAGAAGTATGCAGATATTTCCAATACAAGACTGTATTTAAACCCTTGGTTATCACGTCTTTTTTTATAAAACACATGCCACCTGGTGACCAGATGTTGTAATTACATTATTTAAAATAGTGCTTGGCTAAGTTTAGTGATATTGAGTCTGTTTTGATTATATGGGTCAGATGCAAGGCTCAAAACATATTTTAAGGATTAAGGTTTTAAGACAATAGAGAAAATTCCAAAAAAACATCCATAACTATTCATGAAGAATCCATGTGATTTGAATGCTTGATAGATACAATTTCCTTGTGAAACAAAATACATCATTACTGATCTCATTATACAGCAGCTTTTCTCTACGTACAAACATGGCTCTGCAGAGATGCAAGAATAACCATTTTTTATTTTTCTATTTGCTCGATTAATCTAGCGAGGCCTGGAGCAATTAGTTACCTACCACTTAATTAGTACTGCTATATTAAGTTATCAAATTAAGCAGCAGCGTTACTGCTGTCTCGTCTGTATTTAGATTCTGTTTTCATACAACAGCAACAACCATCAATGGTTATATCCACGGGTCCATTAATGTCGCCATATCACAATATGCAAAAAATGTAACATTTGTTTAACATATTCTTCTCTCATTTATTCCTGGTTCATGAATACTTGTGCAGGCTTGTGCTTAATAAGCTATTTCCACTGAAAGAAAAACAATTTAAAAACTGATTGACTTGTATGTTTGTTATAAAATTTCCAGAAGCTTTGCATGCCACACATCAGTAACCTCTCTGAGATTCATATTTCCCCTGAAGCAAAGCACTCAGAAAATGAATTCATGTATAATGTACTAGTTTATATGCATATGTGCAGCCTACGGAGCAATATATTTGGACTGTTAATCAATATGAACTACACAGTCCACTATATGCTACAGCCAAGCCAGCATTATACATTCATATGCTTCTCTCAAATCCAATCAGTTTTATAGAGTGTAGTATAGGTAGCCTATGCATTCAGTATCCTGGCTGGGTTCCCACAATCACTGGAATGCTGCAGTTCATGATATTAAAGACAGTTGCATGTAAGAAACAATTGCTGCTGTAGGATTACTGAAACACGACAGATGTGTGGATGGAGCTAGGAACATGGAGCCTGGTTCATTAAAAAAAAAAACATAGAAAACAAGCAACATATTCTCATTGCCCTAAAACCATTAGCACTCATTACTTTCACGAAAGAAAAAATATTTTTGTTGAGTAACTTCGACATTATAACTTTTTTTTTTTTTTTTTTTTTTTAATGGGTAGATGTCACTTGGCATTAAAAAGCATTTCTAAGGCGTATTATCTCCAGCCAGCAGAGCTTTGTTACGTCTGACACACCACTGCAATAACTATAACTCATCACCATGCTTTACCTCTATATTAATCCTGCTGGTGTCTACCCTTAGGGTGCCTAAGCTTGCTATACTGGTTATAGAGTCTAGTTGCTTTAACCCTTCACAGGGGTTGTAAATATCTATTTTCAAACCGGTAAATGTGTGTTCTAGTTCCTACCTCCATTTGGTCACCAGCATAACAATTGTAGGCTGTATAACCCATATTAGGACTGATGCGATATTTCTTCCGTATTTGTTGTATTGTTATTAATGCAGAGTCTGCAAACAACGCACGTTATTCAGAATAATACTGATATTATAGTAAGTGTGTCCCAATGGTATTTTACAAACATTTAACTTGAGATACAGTTTAAATCTAACCAGGGGCCAAACACGTGAATTTAGTACTGATCCATGTACAGAAAAGTACAATTCATGCACACTGTCGTATCTTTTTTTCTGTTATGAACCAAATGTATTGCTTATGTTTTGCTATACAGGGTTTTTGACTTTGTACCCAGTGGGCTCAAGAGATAAAACATGAGTTTTCTATTTTATAAATGAACAACTGTACAGTTCAGTTACAATGGTGCTGGGTGAGTTGGGAATCCCAAAACAACTACAGCGGCTGCTTCATAGTTCTGGCTGGTGAGCAGAGTAGCACTTTTAAAAAGTATATGCTTGTAACAACATAAGGCCACCATGTATGGAGCTACTGGTACTGGTTGTACCAACCTTTCCACTTTAACTATTATTGGACAAATCAAAAGTTTACAACGATATCAGGCAACCAATAATACAAGACAAGGACTTTTTCAGATTTACATGTATAAAGAAAAGATAAATGAATACCAGTTTGAAAGCAAAAACATAATTAAAATAAATTAATAAAAAATAATATATAGTATACTAATAATTTATTAAAATTGTATAATCTCAGTATATTACTTTTTTGTAAAAAAATATATTACTATATTAAAGATCGTATTATATATTTTCATTAAAGTTAAACTTTTTTTTTTTTTAATACTTTTTAAACTCTATATAACATGTTCTAAAAACAAAAAATGCAGTTAGGACCAGTGTGTGAGAATTTTGATTTGTGAACGTGCTATTTAGGAGGCAGTGTGGTCCAATGGTTACAGTCCAGGGCTTGTAACCAGGAGATCAAAAGCTCAAATCCCACCTCTGACGGTCTCCGGTTCAAATCCTACTGTAACTGCCATAATGTTCACAACCTATCCCTGTAAACCGTTTTGTGATGGTGGTCCACTAGTAAAGGCGCTATATAAAAACAGAGATTATTATTATATTTAGCTAGCATTCATTGTCTATACGCCTTTGGTCCGCTTCACCCATATCATGTGACGCATGCCGGTGGGTTAAAGTTGACGCACTGCGTATGACGTTATCTGCAAACACCTCTTTTTCTCCTCAGCTTCATCGCAGAAGGTCCTTCTCTCGGCTCCATCATGGCGAACGTTGCTGATACTAAACTATACGACATCCTTGGGGTATCCCCCACAGCCAACGAAAACGAGCTCAAAAAGGTATTTTGGAAATCGAGACTAAACAACAGCGGCTTGTGGAAGTTGTGTCTGTTTTGGGAGTGGCGTAATTTGGAATGAGGAAGCGGGGGTATAGGGAGGCCTAGCATGATATACACTATTACAATGGACGCCGGGGCCCAACTGTACAGAAACTAACCGGTGTCCTGCTGGCTCAGTTGTTTTATTATTAAGTAAATAATAACATCCACCCACCTCAAACGATTATTTGAATGATAAAATGCCTTAATCCAGAAAATATTCGACGTTGAAGTGTTGTTTGTTTTATGTAATATGGAAAGAACACGTAAAAATAACATTTTGTTCGGGAGGTTGTTTGGTGTTTAGGTTTACTGAGTAACTAGTGGATAAAAATACTGCTTGATCCTTTTAAGACAAGTAGACGTAAACAAACTGAATTCGTTGACACGCTTTTTCTGCGATTATCTGTACCTTAGTAACAAAAAAGTCACTGAAATGCATTTGCTAATAGTCAGTTGTGTAGACATTGGTCCTGTTGGAGATTTTAACTCCCGACAAGTACTTAAATTAGCTTTTTTTCCTACACTGGTTTATAAAATTAAAAATAAAACGCCTCACCATAGACGTGTTTTTATTTGTTTGGGCCGTGGAAGCTGCCGTTCCCAACCGCGATCAGGGAAAGTGTGCATAGACAATGAAACAGAACTGAGCTATATTTGGAAGACAACCCTTTTTATAAATGATCGTTTTCTTAAAGTGACGCGTTGTTTTATTGTAATATTTTTGTGTTTTGTCTTAACTGAGGGCGGTTCGAATGTGGCATTACCTTATGCCGTAATTGGAAGGATGGAATTATCCCTTTTTTGTAAATTCATTTTTAAATAGGCTAAAATGGTAATTCGACTTGTCATATGATACTCTGGAGCAAGTTGAGTCAGATTCTTAGTTGACATATTAAACAAGTCGTATGGGGGTGGGGGAAACGTACTATACTGAGTATCAAAGGTCATTTCTCATCACAGAAAAATAACCAAACTGAATATGAAATTATTAACTTCTTGCAGTATAATATTTTTGGCTCTGGCAAAACCATATTAAATGGTTAAACTGTTTCCTGATAAATTCTCACATTTTGGGGCGGAAAAAATGATGCAACTCCTTAGCCTTAAACAATTTTTTTTTTTTTTAGGCATACAGGAAATTAGCTAAAGAATATCATCCTGATAAGAATCCAAATGCGGGGGATAAGGTAAGCGAATTGAAACTGAATTAAGTTTAACACCCTGTAGAATTAACTAATTTTGCTTCTTAATGTAGAATGAAACCTGCCGAGTAATGTTACATTAACACATTGAATTGCATACTACTTTGTAGTTTTTCATGCAGTTAATGAAAAACTGACAAATTGAAAATGTGATATAAAATACTGTACTACTATTCTGGCTTCTGGTAGACCTGCAGTATCATTTTGTAGTTTATTTTGAATACATGGTAAGTAAAATATCTGAATTGTTTTTGTTATGTTTTAATCCTAAAATTTATTGGTGCTATAAAAATGTTTTGACCATAGCTTGTGTGTGTGATTTGTTTTATATATACAGTACTGTGCAAAAGTTTTAGGCAGGTGTGAAAAAATGCTATAAAGTAAGAATGCTTTCAAATGCTTTCAAAAATAGACATTATCAATTATCAATTAACTAAATGCAAAGTGAGTGAACAGAAGAAAAATCTAAATCAAATCCATATTTGGTGTGACAACCCTTTGCCTTCAAAACAGCATCAATTCTTCTAGGTACACTTGCACAAAGTCAGGGATTTTGTAGACGTATAGTCAGGTTTATGATTAAACAATTATACCAAACAGGTGCTAATGATCATCAATTCAATATGTAGGTTGAAACACAATCATTAACTGAAACAGAAACAGCTGTGTAGAAGGAATAAAACTGGGTGAGAAACAGCCAAACTCAGCTAACAAGGTGAGGTTGCTGAAGACAGTTTACTGTCAAAAGTCATACACCATGGCAAGACTGAGCACAGCAACAAGACACAAGGTAGTTATACTGCATCAGCAAGGTCTCTCCCAGGCAGAAATTTCAAGGCAGACAGGGGTTTCCAGATGTGCTGTCCAAGCTCTTTTGAAGAAGCACAAAGAAACAGGCAGCGTTGAGGACCGTGGAGCGAGTGGTCGGCCAAGGAAACTTACTGCAGCAGATGAAAGACACACCATGCTTACTTCCCTTCGCTATCGGAAGATGTCCAGCAGTGCCATCAGCTCAGAACTGGCAGAAAACAGTGGGACCCTGGTACACCCATCTACTGTCGGAGAAGTCTGGTCAGAAGTGGCCTTCATGGAAGACTTGCGGCCAAAAGCCATACCTCCGGCGTGGAAACAAGGCCAGCGACTCAACTATGCACGAAAGCACAGGAACTGGGGTGCAGAAAAATGGCAGCAGGTGCTCTGGACTGATGAGTCAAAATTTGAAATATTTGGCTGTAGCAGGCGGCAGTTTGTTAGCGAAGGGCTGGAGAGCGTACGAATGAGTGTCTGCAGGCAACAGTGAAGCATGGTGGAGGTTCCTTGCAAGTTTGGGGCTGCATTTCTGCAAATGGAGTTGGGGATTTGGTCAGAATTAATGGTCTCCTCAATGCTGAGAAGTACAGGCAGATACTTATCCATCATGCAATACCATCAGGGAGGCATCTGATTGGCCCCAAATTTATTCTTCAGCATGACAACGACCCCAAACATACAGCGAAAGTCATTAAAAACTATCTTCAGCGTAAAGAAGAACAAGGAGTCCTGGAAGTGATGGTATGGCCCCCACACAGCCCTGATCTCAACATCATCGAGTCTGTCTGGGATTACATGAAGAGAGAGAAGCAACTGAGGCTGCCTAAATCCACAGAAGAACTGTGGTTAGTTCTCCAAGATGTTTGGGCCAACCTACCTGCCGAGTTCCTTCAAAAACTGAGTGCAAGTGTACCTAGAAGAATTGATGCTTGATGCTGTTTTGAAGGCAAAGGGTGGTCACACCAAATATGGATTTGATTTAGGTTTCTCTTCTGTTCACTCACTTTGCATTTAGTTAATTGATAAATATAATCTATTAACATGTCTATTTTTCAAAGCATTCTTACTTTACAGCATTTTTTCACACCTGTCTAAAACTTTTGCACAGTACTGTATGTATGTATGTATGTATGTATATATATATATATATATATATATATTACACACACCATAAGGCACATTATATATTCATGGCTCTGCAGAGTTAAAGTTAACGTTTAAGGCAGCAGTGTGGAGTAGTGGTTAGGGCTCTGGACTCTTGACCGGAGGGTCGTGGGTTCAATCCCAGGTTGGGGACACTGCTGCTATACCCTTGAGCAAGGTACTTTACCTAGATTGCTCCAGTAAAAACCCAACTGTATAAATGGGTAATTGTATGTAAAAAATAATGTGATATCTTGTAACAATTGTAAGTCGCCCTGGATAAGGGCGTCTGCTAAGAAATAAATAATAATAATAATAATAATAATAATAATAATAATAACCTCAATGACGTATAAACCATGTATAGTTTACTCAATGGAGTCGAGGTTGATCACACACTCAAATCTCTTTTAAACTTGACCGCTAATAAATTACAGGAATCTGATGCATATAATTATTAGTGGTTAAGTTTAAAAGAGATTTGAGTGTGTGATCAACCTCGACTCTGAGCGTCATTGAGCAAGCTATACATGGTTTGTATGTCACTGCTATTAACTATTTTTTAACTCTGCAGAGACATGTATGCATTGTCTTTTTGTTTTTTTCTCCATCAACAGTTTAAAGAAATAAGCTTTGCTTATGAAGTACTTTCCAACCAAGAGAAACGGGAACTGTACGACCGCTATGGGGAGCAGGGATTGCGGGAAGGTGGTGGTGGAGGGGCCGGAATGGACGATATATTCTCCCACATATTTGGTGGGGGCCTGTTTGGGTTCATGGGTGGCCAGAGCAGGAACCGCAATGGAAGACGAAGGGGTGAAGATATGGTTCACCCACTCAAGTAAGTATGCTGATGTTTGTACTTGTTTTACAGCGCAGAAAGAGAACCTGTGATGCACGTTTATTTTATGTATAGTTTTGAACAGAATACAATACACTTTGTCTTAAGGATAGTTTGCATCCGTGATATGTTTTAACCTAAATGAATATAAATGCTGTAATAAGACCTGTGTATATTTCAAGTTGCGTTTGCTAAGGTTTATATCTAGTAATTAATAAACATCTTGCCTTTTAACAGGGTATCATTGGAAGACCTGTATAATGGAAAGGCAACTAAACTACAACTAAGCAAGAGTGTTCTCTGTGCTTCCTGTAATGGGTAAGTAGCAACTTTTAGACTTTAACAAGAGACTTCTGTTTTTATACTAACAATTTGGTGCACATTTCATATTGTTTTGGTATCCAATTCCCCTTTTATATGTTAGTGCATTGGTTACTGTAACTGGACCTTACAAAATAAACCACAGTAATCAATAGATTAATTGCTGCACTTATAATGAGGACACAGTAGACCCTGATATAGATCCTAAAGCAGCAATAGATAGTTGTAGTGTATATTGTACAAAGCCCAAGCATACAGTATATAACTTCAGTTCTAAGGTTGGTGAAACAGTATGGTGTTTTTGGATACAGCTGTGTGTGTGTGTTTTTTTTTTTTAATATAAATATAGCCAGGGTGGCAAATCGGGAGCTGTCCAGAAATGTGCAGCTTGCAGAGGACGTGGCATGCGTATCATGATCAGACAATTAGCCCCGGGAATGGTTCAACAGATGCAGTCTGTGTGTTCTGACTGTAATGGTGAAGGTAAGGCCATACCTGTCTAATTAGGCAGGACATTATAAATCTTGCTTCAAAATCAATGATGTAGTAACCTGCTGTAATGTCAAACTTTAATTACATTCAGAATAAACTGAAGATGTGAATTTTTGCAGGTGAAGTTATCAATGAAAAGGATCGCTGTAAAAAATGTGAGGGTAAGAAAGTGATCAAAGAAGTAAAAATCCTGGAGGTTCATGTAGACAAGGGCATGAAACATGGACAGAAGATTACTTTTGGTGGAGAAGCTGACCAGGCTCCTGGTGTGGAACCAGGGGACATTGTCCTTGTACTGCAAGCAAAAGAGCATGAGGTAGGCTTGCCTATGTTAATTTATATATACTCCTGGGTTGGCAAGTGTCACTTGCAGACCCCATCTGTTTTTGAATTTTCTTTAAATAACTCTTCAAACACCTGTTTTTGGCATTCCCATAAGGATGTCCTTGTATCTGCTACTTTTATAATAAAGTACTGAGTTATTTGAATGTTTTAAGTGTCTGCTTATATACTGCCCGGTCCTTCAAACATGGAGGGTCAGTTGCAGCGTACCAGTGATTGGTCCACATCATGTGTACTAAAATGCGGACTAGAAAGATCCCGTTCATTGGCTTAACTGATCGGAACAAGTTAGACCGATTTTTAATGCAGACTAACCTACTGCTACAGCCAAAAGCTTGGCATCACCCTATAGAATTAACACATTTTGCTTCAAAGTCCAATGAAGCCTGTTTTAATATTACATTTTTTATATATTAAATTACATATCACTTTGTAACTATTTATATACTTAACAAAAAAGACACATTGAGAAATGTGACCTTTCGAAATCTAACATGAAAGACTGTACTACTTCAGCGATATCATTTTTTCTTTGACTACATGATGTTTAATAAAATATCTACATTTTGTTCATATAGTGGTGTTTTTTTTAAATTCTCAATCCTACAATTATAGCTGTATAAACCCTTCTTACTAATACCATGTGGAATTCAGTGTCAAATATATAAAGGGATCCCTGTACAAAAAGAAAGATGCATTTTTATTGCAACAAACATATTTAAATAAAAGTAAATGTCATGTCTGTGCAGATTTCAAACTGGTGGATCATACTGTACTTGCATTTAAGCTGCTGACACTGCTGCATAGGCATGAAAAAGTTTAATTGCGTGATAATGGGCCAGTTTATAGTTCAATTTATAGGTATTTTAACTGAAATTGTATTGTGTTAAACTGAGAACGGTATTAAAGGTACATGATTAAAAAGTTAATTTAAAATGTAGGGCGCAAATATAGTGCAAGACTATTATCATGGATCTGATTACATGACCGACATTATTGTATAGAATAAAGTTTTCAGATGTACAAGTCATTTTAGAGGAAAAATGCAGCTGTTTGCAAAACATTTTAAGCAGTAAATGCTTAGCACAAGCAAGCGTACTAAGTTAGTGTTATCCTTCACAGTACTAAATTAATCCATGTGAACAAGATCATCACTAATCTCATATTGTACGCTGCAGTCAGGATCTTGTTTAGTCTGGTTTAGCAGATGATCTACCTGTGATTAACTTCTGGTACGCTGCAATCTGGATTAGAAGGTGTACTAACTTTAGTCCAATCAAGTGGACTAAACCTGCTTAATCCACTAGTTAGACATATCAAGCTTGTCAAATATTCTGTAATACTTTTAAGAATACACTATTTAAATTGCACACCACCAAAGTCTATACTGTTCTGTAAGCCTCCCCAGTTGGTCTAACACTTTCCTTTTATTTAGACATTTAGGCGAGAGAGCAACGACTTGCATATGACCCACAAGATTGGCCTTGTTGAAGCACTTTGTGGATTCCAGTTTACGTTGAAACACCTGGATGGACGACAGATTGTGGTCAAGTACCCCCCTGGAAAAGTTATTGAGCCAGGTACAAACTAACTTGGCTTGTATTTATTTGGGTTATACTTGGCATTTGGTTTCAACAAATCTACCTTTTTTATATTTAAATGTGTTTCTTTCCTGACATCTAGGTTCTCTCTTGGGTGGTGCGAGGTGAAGGCATGCCACAGTATCGCAACCCATTTGAAAAGGGAGACCTGTATATTAAATTTGACGTAGAGTTCCCAGGAAACAATTGGATAAGCCCAGAAAAATTAATGGTGAGACTGTAAACCTTACTGTAATAGCTGGTAATTCAAACGTGGTTGTCTTTCTGCAGTAGAGTTGTGTGTCGTGAGTCAATCCTTTGCTGTAAAGCTACTGAAGGCTTGAGATCAGTTTACGCAAATCTTGCTATTCACATTTGTCATGGAAGTTTTATAGTGCAGAGCAGGTATGGCAGGTCAGTCGTGTGTGTGTGGTGTGTTTTTGGTTTTATTTCATTCTCCTGAAATGAGAAGAAACACAAGGTGTTTGTTTTTAGCTACAGATGAAGCTTGGTAGATGGGCATTTTGATTTAGTATTTGCAATGAGGTTTTGAAATAAGCTGAATAAATATGATGCTCTTGAAGGAATACTAATGACTAAATGTGTGTGTTTTTTGTTTTTTTTTTTAAAATTATTTCTTTAATAGGAACTTGAGGACTTTCTCCCGTCTAGAGCGGAGGCTCCAACTATATGTGGAGATTCAGAAGAGGTAGACCTTCAGGATTATGATACAAGTCATGGTTCATCTGGTGGGCAGAGACGTGAAGCTTACAACGATAGCTCTGATGATGAAAGTGGGCACCACGGTCCTGGCGTACAGTGCGCACACCAGTAAACACTTGAGAAAAATAAGTTGCATAAGGTTTTGGTTAAGATTTCTAAATCCCTTCCAGATCTCATGAGCAACCCAGATTGCATCTAATGGACATTTTATTTTTGCTCTGTGTAACTTACATTTGTTATAGTATTTACAGAGTTAATATAAACCAACAGTAAATGCAGAAGTTTTGCCTCGAATTCAGAACTTTTGTCACAAGAGCTTTGAGTAGGGGAGTGAAATCCTAAAGGACATTTTTAGGTTTCTGTGTTTGTGTCTGTTAGTTTTTTTTTTGTTTGTTTGTTTTTTTACCAGTTTGTGTAGGTTTGTATTGCTTTCTATTTTAAAATAAAAAAAATCTTGTGTACAATTTATATTGGCTGCAGTCACACAAGCTGCTATTAAAATAGAATATACAGTGTCATAGCCTGCAAGCTCTAAACCCAGGTGCATATTAGAATGCTTTTGTTTCTGCACTGAATAAAAAAGAGTGAAGCAAAGAATTTACTTCTGTGTAAAGTTTCTGGAGTTGTTAAATACAATTTAAATGTACTGAGCTATACAGCATTTCATTTGAATGGGATCTTCATATTCCCCTTCCATTTTGAATTTGGATCCTGTTTTGAGGTCTGCCTGTAGTTGCTGCATTTCCTAGCCTTGAATAGTAATTCTGAATATTCAAACTTATTACTTACTTCTGTGTTGTAGTGGACTTGTATAAAGTCACCATTACCTGAAATTTTAAATAAACAAGTTCCATGTAGAAATAAAAGTATTCTCTTGACTCTAAAGATTATACCTTTTTCTCATTCTAAATTTGCTCATAGTTGTTGTTGTTTTTGTTTTTGTTTTTTTTTTTAAATGCAAGTAGCAGTAAATATACATCTAAGCTTACAAGATTTCTAGAGCTTTAGATGTTAAATGTAAATGTCATTGAGCGTTTCCCTCCCTTGTAATCAGAGCACTTGTGGCAGAGTTATCGAAGTTATGAAAACTGGACTGGTCCTGGTGTTAATGAATATGTTAACCCAAAGAAACATCAATTTTCAAAAGAAAAAAAAAACAAACTGCAGACTATATTCTGCATTTATCCAGATGTAGAAGCCTGTTCTGTAGAACAAGATATTGTAACTGATCAAAATTATCAGTGTTGATGCAGATGTTCGTTCATGTTTACTTCTACAATAAAACAAATCTGTGACAATGAGGGTCTGTTTACCTAGGTCTGTAACATGCAGATTTTGAGCTCATTTTACAGAAACTCCAGTAATAACTACCTGTATTATTTGAAAACGACCCAAAATAGGAACTAGGTTTTCTTTACTTAGAATGTATATGTCACGTTGATGTCTATGCTGCTTATTAAGGTGCTTGTGAGCTGAGATTAAAGCAGTAGCTGATTCTGCTCATATTACAGATTTGCATTTCATATTTAGTGATATGGAAACTTTTCTTGCATATGAAAAGTACCTGTGATATATGCCTGCCATGTTACTTTGTGGTTACCGGATGTTAAAGCCCAAATGCTTTGAGATACCAGCTTTATACTTGGAATACAACTCTAGGTGAAGTTCAGTCGTAAAATAAAAATGACCCCTTTTTGTGGCAATACTTTTATGAAGTGGCAGCCACCATGCTGTCAAAGTCATCTTAGAGACTATATGGCATATTTAATCCATATTTGTATGGTTGCATAAAAGCGTGCTAAATTTCCTGGTGACCTAGTATGGTGTTGGTGGTATATCAACAGTACATAACTTATTCTCAATTAAGTGTAAAAATTAACTGTTCCATTGCCATGTTGTTTTAAACTATTGTCATATAAATGAAGACCACATGCTTTGAAACACTATCATCATGGTTGATGCACCACTTTATTATAGTGTTGTGTGTCAAGTTCCATTACAGCTGTTAAAGCAGCCACATCAGTGGTGCAGCTCTTTTCACATAATCTTACAGTATGCCCCGGGAATGTTTTGTTCATGTTTAATCTTGAGAACGCCACACTGGGTTTATACAAGTTCTCATCCAAAAATGTGTGTGTAGAGACAGATAGATATATCTAAATAAATACTTTATTTTAACAAATACCAAAAGAAAAACAAAAACACATTTATGTTACTATTACCAAAAATGATATAAAATGCAATTAAATTATCCTATCCTAAAACATAAAGAAAGCACATTAAAGTCACAAAAACAGACAATTTGAGCGTTTCCTCCTCAACTACATACACACACAACCCCACCCCCATACCAAGTGTGTTTTAAAGTCGTCCAGGTCATACATCAGAAAATAAAAATTAAATAGTCAATAACCACTTCCTTCTTTTTTAAAATTGCTAATTTAGCTTGTCCCAAATCCTGCATTTGGTACACCAAACAGTCTCTGAAAAGTATCAAGACCCTCGAACAAGGACTGTATTTGTGCAAACAATGAGTACAATCTGGCAAAACAGAACAGTCTCTCCTCCCCAACGGGGGCATTTATCAGAGACCCTTGGATCTGTTATGCCGAGATAAGAGTTTACTGCAAGAATGGTGTGCAGGAGTCTCCACGGACTCGCCTGACGTTTTAGGTGGGGGGGGGGGTTGTACAGTGACCTCCAGGCTGGCCTGATCAGGGAATTTCTGGAGCTGTTTGTGCCGGACTTTTAAGCACACCTGGTATAGGAGCTTCCCCTCCACGCTCTGCAGAGGATGATCAATTAAGTGTTTTTAATAAGAGGAGGCACCCTTCTTGCTCACGATCCAGGGGATCAGCTCAGTAAAACTGTGCTTCAGAACATCCCGATGTTCTCTGGGTAGGGTAGTGCGGAGCTGGGAGAGCAGCAAGCCCGTACTGCAGCCAGACTCATCCAGGTGTGATTTAAGTCCAGCACATGCCTTGGTTTTATAATCCTAGCTTTGAGCAGGGTACCAGAAAAAGTGAGAGAGTTACACTGCCCTATTCTAAAAGCAAAGTTAAAAACAATGGTTATCAAGCACCCAATAAAAGTCCATTGTTCGTTTACTTTGCTTGTAGACTTCCATGCCCTCAGTACCGAGAGAGAGAGGCAGTACTAGTTCACATTGTGTACATTTTCTGGTTGATTTTGGAAACTTAGACATCTTTTACTACTGAAGAAGGTCAGTTTAAGAAGTTAACACATAAAATATGGACTAAAATAGCCTGCTACTGACCAGTACCACCTAATTGTATGAGGGAAGCGAACTGTGGGTAATGACTTGATGTGCCAAAACAAACATTTAATGTAGGAGGTGCAAGAATAAAAGAAATATGCATTTATTTGATCATGTGGGATCTATTTTATTAAGGTTAATATACAGAAATCACACACAAATAAGCTTAATTTTACTGTTAAAACATTTTTAAAAAAAGTATAAAAATCAACATTTTACAGACAGTTACTTCAAAAGAAATACAGTTCTCAGATACCGTTTCCATGGCCAACTTTAGCCTTGCAAATGAAATCTAGTGTGCTCTGTGGGAAAACAATTACATTGAGTTAGTACTGGATCTTGAAGTTTTAGCAAAAAAAAAAATGAAGTTCAAAGCTTGCAATATTGGAGACTGTAAACTTTACACACACACACGTGTAATAAGCAATATAAAAATATTTAAAAAGAAAAAAAAAAAAATTGTGTATTGAAGTAATGGCCAACACCCACCCAGAGTCATAGCATTGGGGAGGTGAAGGGAGGGTAATATCCAGTTTGACCAATATAACTCACCATTAATGCCTGCATATGTTGTACTGCCTTCTCATCAAGCAGGTCCAGATCTATCTTGTTTTTAACATCGCCAAATAAGTACAGAGCCTAGCAGTAAACATTGAAATGTTAAGTTGAGAGTGCTTTCATTTTTCTTCATTAATTAGGAAACAAAAAAAAAAAAAAAAAGCACTAAAACACTAGTTACCTAATGTTGCAACAGTATATACATGTTTATTACAGAATATCCACATGTTTCCATACATACTGGGTCTTGAACTAGGACACATTGTTAAATGAATGTCATGGTCAAGAGTCTTGTTGTAAACTAATTTCTAGCAATCAAAACCCACTCGCCTCCCCCTCACACAGACTGCTAATTCTCCCCCGCCCCCCTCCAAAAATTTGAATCTTAAGGATTACCTGTCCGTGAGAAGTAGGTATATTTGCAAATGCAAGCGAGTGGTCTAAACCGGCAGGGTTATTCAAGAAGCTGCAGGCCTTGTGTCCTGTTCTGGTAGATATGTTTGATAATGAAAACCAGAGTTAGCATTGGGAAATCAGCAGCTGTAGATTTAATAGGTCCCCCACACTACCCATCCCCAAAAGGGGAAAAAAACTGGATAAAATGGATGAAATACTTTTGATTGGATTCTTGTGCTACTTCCTGGGTTTTGGCAACACGGCTCACAGCTTTTCTTGCAGTTCTCGTTGTTGCTGGAGTCATCCTTGGAAGAGAAAGTAAGTAATTTAATACAAGCGTCTCCTTGAAGTCCAGATAGTAATCATTTTCCTCTCCAATGTGGTACATGTTCTAAAAGGAGAAACTACATTGTTTTAGGCACTGTATTGATGTTTCACATGCATACTGATTTGGACAAACTGTAGAATGCACTCCTGCAACCACCAAATAAAATACTACTGTACTGGATTTGCCATCAGCCAATTACCTTGGTAACGTAGGACTTTGTTTTGTAGCAGAGGATAGGGATGCAAGAGACCTGGATTTTGCTGGTGGCTGTAAAAAAAAAAAAGCCAACTCAATTCTAGTTAGTAAAAGTTCAAAAGAATTAAATAGGCTAGATACAACTGTTTGGATTGCAGTAATCAGACCTTGTCAATTTATATATATATATTTTAAGTTTGAATAGCACAGGACATTTAACTTAAGTGTTGTTACCAAGCATTTAAAAAAGATATGTACCGTTATTAGTCTTGGTCAAATTTCAAGTTTTTGGCTCAGCGCCTCCTGTATGTGTGTGTTGGAGAACCCAATGTTACCTATATACCTTTTGGGCAGTCCCCTTGCATTGAACGGACAGAGTTCTTGTAATTCTTACAGGCATCTTGGGGTCAGATTCTTCCAGGATAGAGACTTAAAGAAACATGATAAATTGACTGATCAAATACAGTAGGAAGTGTAGCCAGACAAAAGCTATTAGGCTACTATTCAATAAGATCATCTTTCCAAATAAAGGTAGCTGGTCCAAGCCTATGCTTACTACCCTTCACTGGTGATGAGCAAGAACCCAATGTATCACAGGTAAATGTCAAAGTAAGTATTTAAAATGTGATCTTAATTACACATCACTCAAGCATCTAACAAATGACAAGCAATTGCACCAAATTAAAGTGGCTGTAACACAAAGGTACAGAGATGAACAGAAAGCAGGGTGCTTATTCAAAAATCACTGAACATTACAATCTGGACGTTACCCTTTTTACTGTTCTTCCGCTTCCTCGTTTTAATTTCTGGGAACACTTCCTGAAATACAACCATTGTGTTACCGTTTGGCATTCTAAAACAAGAATTGTGATTTTAAATGTAGTTGCACTTTGTTGACTTTAGGTGGCAGCATTGCACTGTTAAGATCAAGGGTCACGGTACCGTAAAAAACGATTATTCCTCGTGTCTGTAGAGCAATATGCACGTGTATAGATTACTTGTAGATTTAGTCCCTGAGGATTTACTTCCTCAGTCATTTTTGGTAATGTATCAGTTTGTACAGGACGCAGGTTGCAAATACGTTCTTAACCGAGTGCTCCATTTTTAGTGACTATCACAGTGCAGAGAGAAAAAAAAGCAATCATTCTTACCACATTAGTTACAGCAGCCACGCCTTCAGCTTGCCAGATTTGCTCTATCGATAGTAAAACAACTTTCATAGTTACCATTTAATATGAAAAAATCTAAACACATTACAATGATGAAAAAGGTAACTAACAAAGTGCATGCGTTATTAACCCTACTGATATTTAATATACATAAACAAACATTGCACAGACCAAAAGGCTTAGCCCCTGTGTGGTACCTGTTTGTTAAGCAACAGTTTTACGAAGGCTCACCGATCTTCATGTTTTTCAGCTTGGTGCGTTGTAGGTCGAACGGCATCTTCAGGAGCTCCACTTTAAAAGCTTTTCCCACGGTGGACACGAGTTTTTCCAACTTTGTTTCCAAATCATTTCTTCTTTTCGTTGCTACTGGGTAAAACAGACATATGCATAAGTAGATTACCGGAGTTTTGCAGATTTGTGTATCCCCTTAGATTTGACGCCTGCGTAGATCGAGATCGCTATAGGTGAACGCTTGATCTTTCTGAACAGTATTTACGTACTGTAGAAAATCAGTGGTGTTAAATGTGCAGTTTTATTTTGCTACAAAATTAGTTTGCTCTTGTTTTCAATGTTTGTTGCAAACTGCAGTAGAACTAAACGGCAGTGCTTGTGAACACGTCCAGCTTCGAAAAACTGCATATGCACAGGCATGGAATCGTGCGGGGATACAGATGTAGCGAATTCAGTTAACGCAGACAGACCCATCACACAGGGCGAGGCAATCCACGCACAGGCAGAGGGCGAGCGCGAACCCGGGACCTGTCGCACATAACGCCTGTACAAATATATATATTTGCAAGACGCGTGCGATTACGTCACCTACCAGCCCTGCTGCTGCCTTCCCCCGTGCACGCTACACAGAAATCTGCGTAACACCTAGTTTAGATAGTGTTTTGGAGGTGTATTTGACAATTACGTTATTAGAAAGGACTTGCTTCTGAAAACTATTTGTTGTACAAAATTATAATTACATGTATCCCTTCACGGGGTTCGAATTTGGGTTGGGATTATATTACAAAAGGCTTCGTAGTGTTTTTCAAAACTATTCATAAAACAATAAATATATTCGTTGTTAATCAGGGATAACGTTGCCTACCTTCATTCTCAAAATGCTGCATGAACAGTTTGATTTTCCGGTCTCTCTGTTCTTCGCTCGTTTGTTTTTCTGTATTATCTTCAGTCTTTTCAGCTTTTCGATATTTCTTGGCAGCCATGTTTGTATCGGTGTTTTTCGCAAATGAAACTCCCGACTTACGCATTTTTATTCCTCTCTTTCACCTGGTGGTGTGGGTTTATTTAAAGCCTACACCTTTTACTCACAATTGGCGCAGTTGATTCTGATTTCGATTATAATTTTCAATTGAAAGGAACAATGCTATCACAGCGAGGGTCAGCGTGTATAAATATAGCAATTATAATATTAATAAAGCCTCAGTCGAATTCAACTGAAATGTGTGTCCAATACACAAGTGCAATGTAGTTAACAACCAAATTGAGCTCAACGCGAGAAAGATTGCTTTCATTTTGAAACCAATTTGTAGAGCCAATGTTTGTTTGTTTTTAGCCTAGGCGAAATAGTACCATGAAACTTCACAAGAGCAACAGGAGACGTCAAGGAACAGCAAGGTATGGAATGGTGCTAAGTGGTGGCTCCAATCATGCTTTGTCCCGACTCCCAGTTTAAATTCTTTATATATATATATATATAAAAAAAGCAGCTTAGTGTAAGTTTACTGGTCCTGGTTTTCGAAGCTTGATCAAGGATATTTTTGTAATACTGATGTTATTCAATTGATGACATGTGGTTGTATGTTCTTTAGTAACTTAAATAAAGACAGCACACAAATGCAGTTAAAGAAAAAAAGCTGTATTATACAAAACTGATAAAGCAAGCAAGTTATTTTTTTTCTTTACACATTAGGTTCCTAATACATTTTTTGTTTGATCTTATTTTTCCTTAACAGTTTTGTTCAAAATCTCTTTCCAGCTGTAGGAACTAGTAAACATCTGCAAAGTACAATTCTGCAAACTCGTTATTTTACTTATTTAGTGTAAAACACAGACATCTTTTACAGGTTAGTTCATCCTAGTTTAAAGGCTATTTCCCTTTAATTTCATAACATGCAAGATGTGCAGGTTAGTGTTACATGTAAACTTATAGTTACAGTCTACAGTACACAATAAATGAGTTTTAATCAGCTGACAAACAGTATACACAGCTCCGTATTAAATAAAGAAAGTCTACTTTGAAAACTGCGTGAAACTTACAAGATAGTTTTAATGCCTTTTAGGTTTATAGCATCCCCAGTTGAGTTAAGGGTTCTTAATTGAAATATATATAATACATATAAAAATATATCTAAAAAGAATGCCTTGTGTAACAACTCTAGTTCAAGATGTATGAACAGGGATCAGAGTTACCATGTAAACCAACAAAAATTGTTTGAGACTAGGGGTTTTAATTGATTAATCACATCTGTAACCTGTGATTGATTTAAAAAAAATTGATTAATCAATAAAATCAATCGCAGCACAGATGATTATTCCATCAATAGATAATATCAAGATTAAAACCCTTATTTGAGACCAAATATAATGATGTTCTTGCCTATTTAAAGACAAGCTATTTTTCCCCTGGTATTTCAACTATTCCTAACTACAAGTGAAATAATCGATATGTTTCAATGAAGTGGTTGTTGTAAATAGTCACTACCAGCACTTTTTAAACTCTAGCATCATGCAGGTTATTTTTTTGGACAATCTCAATGAGCAACTTTCTTTGGACCAGATTTTAAATCCATCCATTTATATCCATATTTGTCACAGTTGTAGTGTTTCATACAATGGTTAGCAGATATGAGACCTTTTGTAATGAACACTGTAATGCTGCCCAGTTTCTCCACGACAATTGTATGCCATTAATTGCCATGTTTCTTGATGCTGTTGCCCAATTGAATCAATCAATTTTGCAGGTAGTTCTGTACGAAATGCATTAACCATGCAGATGTCTTTTGCACTTGATTGCAATCCAGACGGTAAATGCATTAGCAAACTTAGGCACACTGACAACCTGCTAGGCACTGTATAAAACATAAATTACAAAAGTACAAAAGTATTAAACACCTCGAAAATAGAAAACTGAAAAGGCAGAGAGCCCAAGCGGTGATAAAAGCTTTAAGAGGGGCGCTTGGGTTTTGGGTTTTTGCAAGAGCAGCTATGGAAAGGGAAATTCATTTCAAAAGGACCTCCTAAAAACATAGGCTATTACAAATATGAATTATTAGCAAAGTTCCATAAGTCCTGCATAATACTATGAAACAGTTGTTAATAGTGAAACAATCGTTTTGGACTTCTGACATTTCTAAGTAGATATTACACGGTTCTAAAAGCTATGATGTCAGCACATGTCTCAGCAGTAAGGGCAAACAACACAACTGACTGATTTCCCACCCCCAACCTCCAACCTCCAACCCCCAACCCCCATTCCCCATTTGCAAGCCAAATATTCTCCAGTAAACCAAGCATCTTCACTTCTTAACATTCATCTTGACATGGCATCCAGTGCAGCATATCTCTGTAGAAACTTAATGTGGAAGTCTTTGACTTTCTCTAGGAGCAATTTCAGCTTCTCAGAAGGTGGAAGAATGGTCATTCTGGAGAAACAAAAAACATTTATTTCACGTGTACATAAAAAAAATAAAAACTACAACCGTTTAAATTATATTTATCTGTCCCCCGAAGCGTGTGCCATCAGCCGACCCCTTTTTTTCACACTGCGGACTCACCATGCAGCCACCCAAGAGCTACAGCGTCGGAGGACAACGCAGCTCTCAGGCAGCTTACAGGCAAGCCCGCAGGCACCCGGCCAGGCTACAGGGGTCGCTGGTGCGTGGCGGCGCTCGGCCAATTGAGCGCAACCCCTGGAAGCTCCCGTCCTCGGTCGGCAAAGGAATAGCCTGGACTCTTAACTCGCGACGTCCAGACTATAGGGCACATCCTGCACTCCACGTGGAGCACCTTTACTGGATGTGCCACTCGGGAGCCCCCAAATTATATTTATTTTGACTCAGAATCCATCAACAACCATTACTAGAAACATATTTCACTTAAGCCAGGTCTTCAAAAATCTACTTTCCTCCACTGTGCCACCTTTAAAGGGTCAGCAGTGTGGAGTAGTGGTTAGGGCTCTGGACTCTTGACCGGAGGGTCGTGGGTTCAATCCCAGGTCGGGGTCACTGCTGCTGTACCCTTAAGCAAGGTACTTCACATAGATTGCTCCAGTAAAAACCCAACTGTATAAATGGGTAATTGTATATAAAAAGATAATGTGAAAATAATATTATAATTGTATGTAAAAAATAATGTGATATCTTGTAACAATTGTAAGTTGCCCTGGAGAAGGGTGTCTGCTAAGAAATAAATAATAATAATAATAATAATAATAATAATAATAATAATAGACCATCCTCATGGCTTAATTACAAACAATTGTTTTACCTACTGTTAGCTTTATTTTAAATCCTTAGTTAGCAGTCCTTCAGATGAGTAAAGAATATATGAAACAAAATGTTTCATTACCTAAAGTGGTAGGTTCCTTCCTTTTGCCCAAATCCACTGCCTGGCACCACACATATCCCAGTCTCCTCAAGCAGTCTCAGACAGTACAGCATGTCTGGCGCCATGCCCAATACCTAAAAGACAAAGCAAGGGTTTTACTGTATCTGAAAGTATCTGGTATTGCGTAATAAACATCCATGGATTTTTCCATTGATGTGTCATTACTAGCAGTTCTGAATGTCCATATATACAGTGCTCCCTCGCTATAACGCTCCTCGGATATAAAGCTCCTTACACGATGTCCCCCAATTCCCTATGCTAGAGATTCATGCAATATTTCTACAGTAAATACAGTACCGGTGTTGTTCAAACCGTAAACAACTTCTCAGTCTAACTTCCGTTTCTGTCTCTCCCATTTGATACAGTATCTGAACTGAAGAAAAGCTGCGCTGACACTTTATAACACGGACATCTTATTCAGCATTTGTTTTATAACTAAATAAATATTAGGCCTATTACATGGTTATCTTTCCTAATGTATTTACTTTTTTGCTGCGAGAGGAGCTGCAGCTTTCTCCGAGAGACGCTTCAGCCCCGCTCCGGCAGCCGAACCTGGAGCGAGCCCATTCCCTCTTCCCCTCGCCCGACCCGCTCTCCTTCTCGCACTTGGTTTGGTTGTCTGTCGCTTTGAACTGATCTCCCGACCGCTGTTTAGCCAAGCTATTTATAGTTTAAAATCTGCTAATTAAAATGATCCACGAATGGGAATTTTTTTTTTTTGTTTTTTTTTTTAAAAAAATATAGCGTTGATTACATGGTGCTTGGTTAATTCACGGAAAGTTACATTTTTGCTTCACTATATGTGCATTATAGAGAGGGAGTTATTTTATTTTGTATTTTAGTCAAATGTGTGTTATGTGTCCTCATGGTGCCCCCCACCCTCCCCCATTTATAATGCTCTTGGTTATAACGCTCATATCGTGTGTCCCCGAGACCCATGTTATAGAGAGGGTGCACTGTGTGTGTGTGTGTATATATATATATATATATATATATATATATATATATATATATATATAGTCATAAATGCACTAACGATATTTATATGCACCCTTAGATGCTTCAAAACCTCATTTATTATTTATGTAACAGGTGGTGTTTAGATCAATTTAATATATGACCAACGTCCTGATTATCCCACTGTAAAGGGCTGTCCACAAACCTTGGCCTCTTCGATTGCTTTGGGAGGAATGAAGATCCTGGGGAAGGCATACATTGCCCCCTGCACGGGGTTACAACGGATTCCAGGGACTGTGTTCAGGATCTCCTCTGTGAGCTTAGCCCTCTCAGCCAGGTTACTCAATATCGATTTCTTTTCCTGCAGATCACGAGAAGAAGCAAGAAAGTAAATACATAGGACAGCATTGCACTTACTGGGATGCAAACTACAACGGCCACCTGCTGTAAAATGTGTCTTAGATGAGCAGTTCATACCAGTTGGAAAACCCAAGAAAGGATTGTGTTTGGTTCTTTTAAAACAGATTTCACCATATTTATGAATGTTTTATTTGCTCCTTAGCATCGGTTCAGATAACCAACATCAGACAGCACAAGCCTGTCTGAAATATCACAGAAACCTCCAACACTGGCCAAGACAAGCTTGTTTTCATTCAATCAATGCACCACATGCTAAAGGGTCACTATTAAGGTCATTCTGGAATTATTTTTACCAATGAAAGGCATTCCATGTTTGACATTCCCATCACTGACCTTGGTGAACTGCTCACACGACTGCTCTCCAGACCGCGGAGGGTTAACCACGACATCCATTGCCACCTGTCCCGACACTGAAGGGCAGAGACGGACCGACAACAGCTTCATCATCTGAGCTCTCACCTCCTGCTCCAGGTTGATCACCTCCATGTAACCACCTCTGTAGCCACACCTAGGGGGCAGGCACCAACATGGATTGGAACACAGGACTTTATTAGCAAGAGGGATCTGTTTCCACAGCCCAACAGGGCCATGCTCAGGTTCATGCTCGGATGCATTCTTGCTGAGCACTGTGCTTTTAATTTTCACAATCATTTTCAACCAGCAGTATCCCAAAACGAGAGATACGTGCAACACTGATGGGCTAGAAACTCAATACCCATCCTGAAATGGTTATTACACGTCTTAAGGCACAGCATATACTCACTCTCCCGTGTATCCTTTGGAAGTTGAGTGGAAGGAGGCCAACTCCACATTGTTGAAGTATTCCGGCCCCATCTCACACAGGACCTTCTTGAAGGAATGAAACTTACAGTCTGGAGAATAGACGTTGTCTTGATAAACCTGACAGATACCAGGGGAATCAATTAGAAGTCATACTGAGTATATGTCCCAGCACAGTAATTCCACACAATATACTAGACACTACTTTTAGTATAAATGTGATAATGTGTTTGTCTTTTTTTTTTTTTTTTTTAAATGAGATTTTATTTTATTTATTTTTTAAATTGAGTCGTCGCCCATGTTTTTTACCCCGGTTTTCTCCCCAATTTGGAATGCCCAATTATTATTTTTATCCTGGTTCACTGCTGCAACCCCTCCGCCGACTCGGTAAACGGAGGCTGAAACACGCGTCCTCCGAAACGTGTTCCTGCCAATCCGTCATTTTTCACACTGTGGATCCACAGCGAAGCCACCAGACCTATAGTGCCGGAGGACAACATAGATCTGATGGCTCCACTGCAGACCCGCAGGTGTCCTATCAGCCACAGGGGTCGCTGGTGCACGGTGAACCATGGATTCCCCTGCTGACCTAAGCCCTCCCTACCCGGGCGGCAATTGGCCAATTGTGCATCGCCCCCTAGGAACCCCCGGTCACGGTCGGCAGTGACATAGCCTGGATTCGAACCTGTGATCTCCAGGCTACAGGGCGCATCCTGCACAAATGAGATTTTATTTTAATTTACCTCGTCAGACAGAAGAAAAAGGTTCTCCTTGTAAGCAAAGTGAATGACCTCTTCAATGCACTTCCTGCTTTGAACCTGACCTGAACAATTCAAATATGCTTATTAGGTTCACCTTATGAAATACTGAAAACATTTGTTTTGGTTTCACACTAAAGTGGCTAAAGTTGTGTTTACTCAGACCTGTTCTATATGAACCCTAGTCTCATTTAGTCCACCTTATTTTCATTGCCCCCCCCCCCCCCAATCAGGCATTTACTATGGAGTGGACAATTTGCCTAGAGTGGTACATATAGACCCCCACGCCCATCTCCAAGGCAGTATTTATATTTTTAAGCTCATTTATTTTTTTGCAACTTAAAAAAAAAAGATTCTCACAGCCTCATTACTGACTTAAATAGCCCTCCTTATTTAGGCAAATCCAACTTTGATTTATTTTCTGCTCAAAATTCAGAACCCCCTTGTCCATTGTGTTTGTTCAGATACACACCAGTTGGATTTCCCGGGTTTATGATGCACAGCACTCTGGGATTGCAGTATTTCCTGGCTGTGCTCAAGGCCCTGTGCAGCTCATTGACATCCATAGCCCAGCAGTTGTCCTCATCCAGGTAATAGTTAACCTGGACTGCGTCCAGTTCAGATATGGCTGCAGAGTAGAGGGGGTACTGGGGGATAGGAATCATCACGCCTGTGCGAGACAACCCTTCTCCTGCCACCAGCAGCTTCAGAATAGTCTGCAGCAACACAACAACAAAAACGACTAAAACAGAATACAATACTAGCGATAAGCCCAGGTTTCATTCAAACCTCATTAGAAATATAGATCTCTGAAGTTATATAAATACAGTCAGATTCAATATCTAATATCTACCAGGAACCCTTACGTAAAGCAAAGGGGAACACCATGGTAAAGCAAGTCTCATCCCTGTAATGAAACAGCACAAAGACTGCACCTACAGAAATGCCATCACTAGCTCCCGAGGTGAGGTAGATATTATTTGGATCAGCCGGGACGCCCCCATCTCTCTGCTCAATGTACATGGCAACATCCTCTCGGATACAGTCCAGGCCCTGACTAGCACTGTATGAACCTGCAACAAAACATCAAAGATGATCAAGCGGTTCTGGGGAAAACCTGCCTTATTTATTTATTTATTGTAACACAGAATTGGTTTTGTCTGGATTCACAAACTCCGATTAGCACTAATCATGGACTACTGAAGTAAAAGACAAAAGCAACATGCAATAAATGTTGATATTGATTAAAATATTTCATGGTCTATAACCCAGACTATCTCACCTGAATCCAATTAATTACTGTTGAACCAAATTGAGTTATTGAGACGAACTTGAAACCAACCTGTTTATAAAGTCATCTAGAAGACAGGAAGAATCCACAGGAGTTTGTCATAACTAAAAGAAGCAGTGAATGAGTGTCACTGTTCACGATCAAGACTTTTCTTTACTAGCAGAGGTCACGCTAGCTTTTCTGTTCATCATGCCCAAAATTTTAACACAAAGGCTAAGAAACACCAGAGATGTGCATTTTGGTACATTTTTATGAACTTTTAAACTCTATGGCATGTAGTAGTTTAAAAAAAATATCTGTGTGTGTATAAATATACATATAAACACAGACACGGTTTTTTCTTTGTTATATATACTAACAGTAGACCGTTTGCATGACAACGAGACAGGATTTTACGCACTTTTTATTGCCTTCATCTATGTGTGTTTTAATATTTTTCTGCATTCCAATAACAGCATCGCCGAAGATTCTTGAAAAACTGTACATCCGTGCGTATGTTTTTTTTTTTTTGCCCTGCAGCTCTTTCAGCAGCTCTTTCACACACAGTACATATTGCCGTCTCGATAAACACGCCACGGATACTTCATCTCCCGCTCAAAATTCTAAGAACGTATTTTTCATTGTGTTTTTGTGCATTACTACACCGTACTACTCGTCGTAGTCAGAAGTAGATGGCTGAGATTCAGATTAGCAGTCTTCTTCATGAGAATCCCCTGAAGATGATGACTGCTTAGGGCTTCCCTGTTAAAATAGTGCGGAAAATAACAAAAGCACAACGTTAAATTAGGCGATTGCAAAAATGAAATGCGAGTTAAAAGTAGGATCTGGGATGAACAATTCACGTAATTTGTCAGCTCTGTTTGAAATAAAATTAAAAGGGACCAGAATGAGGCTCAGGCAAGACATGAAGGTAAAAGCAAAGATTGTTTTGCAATGTGTCACCTGATTAAAAATAAAACCTGAAAGCTCTATTTTTGTGTGTGTGTTCGCATTTACTTTTTCCAAAATACTTGTTTTATTTCTTAGCAAAATTGACCTCTGTTAATATGGGGCATAACACATTTTAAAAAAATACAGTGCATGGTGGGATACTATCGTATTAATTTACAATGTTCATTCCGCTGCTAGGAACTGTAACCAAACTATTCAAATAGCATTAATGTGTGCACGCATTACGCCCGACTTAACATGAAACGGTACTTCAGTGTGGACGCTAAAGTTTGAGCTGGATTAATTTAAACGTTTTTGAGTACAGTTCTCAAGATCGGTTACGTAGAGTGGACAGGGCCTAAAAGTAAATATACTTAATATTGCTGGCAAGTCCAAATATGAGGCTTATTGCTGCCAGCTACAGGACTGGAGTGTACCTTAATCAATGCTGTTATATTGCAGAACAATTTTTTTTTTTTTTTTGCTGCAGTGTAATAGATACCATGAATATGCATGTCATGCGTCCCTTTCCATTCTCTGCGTCCAGTGAACGCAAGACAAAATGTTTTTCCGTCCAGTGGATTTGCTTTGCATCTAGGACGCAAAATTTTGCATTAACGCGACCTCTGTTACTAGCCTTTGAAGCTTGCACCACAATACAGGTGTAAACATGAAAAGGGAGGTCACCATGACCTACATCCACAGCATGGAGTAGAATACCATCTCCTAGCAAATGCACAGGAAAGGTATTGAACACATACCCAAGCTGTTCCCTCCACAGCCTTGCAGAATCCGACGGGCTCTTGCTTTAGCGTCTTCTGGGAAAACAGGACTGTCCAGCAGCTCTGGACATGTGCAAAGAGCCACTACCTGAACACAAAGAGGAATATGATGAGGATTTCATTCACAGAGTGATTTCTCAACAACTGAATGTTGGGAAGCACAGCTACATTGAAAAAGAAAAATGTTATTATCTGAGATTTTTATTTGCAATACAAAGAGGCCATACACACAGTAGTTTTCCTATTTTCCTGCTGCTGGTGGTTTCAGTCATGCTTTCAGGAAACTAAATACCACTGATATGCTTACATCATGTGCTATGCAGCTGACGCTAACCACCAGTGACATTGGCACGGCCACAGAAACCAGACAGCTTTTCAAACAGTCCAGAAAGTACAGGTATAGGCAGCACTGTAGCTTTACTGCAGCTGTGCTTTGTAGAACAAATAGAAGAGTTCAAGTGAGTTCACACTGCAAGCTACAGTAGACTTCATTCACGCAAACAGCTTCTGCAGAGAATGGAGGGCTGTTCATGTTAAAAGATACTGTTTCATTCCTCACTCGGGACCATTTAAAGTGGAGCTATCAAAAACACAAGCCAAGTTTCAAGAAACCGTTGGCGCAACCTTGCCCAGCACAAAGCAAAATAAGCGATGGGGGTTAAGGTGGTGGCCAAAACTAACCTGATCCAGCCTAGGCATAGTGTGGAAAGCATTGCTTAAAATAACCTGCTGCTGCTCTCTTGCCAGGCAATTCCACACAGTAACAAAATAATTCCTACAGTAATTCAGTGGGCAAGTAAAAAGAAAAAAGCACAGTTATGCTTTTGTTGTTGTAAAAGCTTTACCAATCTAACCCCTATCCTGAACCAAAAATATGACTATATATTATACACTGCATATTAAATTTATTAAACATAGTAACATGAAACTGGATTTCATGAATATATTCAAAGTTATACATTTGCTGTATTTAACTGGATATTTGAAATAAATATAAGCAAAACGTTTAGGAAAACATGTGCTAAGAGCAGCAGTTTTTGAAAAATATTGCCTATTCTTACAAATATATAAACAAATGTATATTAGTAGAACAAGATGTATGATGTGGTTTCCAAAACAGCTGGAGATTCTCTTTAAGGATGCTGGTTTTGCAGAAGAACACACTGAAACAGATCTATATATGATTACATCTCTCTAAACAGTGCTGTTACCTGGCGGAGAAAGGTGATTGGCTGTTGCCCCATGGCATGAGCATCTCCAATGTTGGCCTTGATGACCTCTGAAAAAGGCTTCTTCATTCCCTGCAATGACAAGCAATAGTGAGAATAGCACAATATGAGGATTTTATTAAAGCTGTTAATCTATGTTTAATTGAGATATATATATATATATATATATATATATATATATATATATATATATATATATATATACTACCAACACATTTTCAATGAAAAAAGTAGACCTGATTTAGTATTTGAGATCTTTATATTTGACATAGATTCTTACATGCAATATTCAAGTAGTTTTTTTTTTTTACAATCCAACCAAGTAGTAAAAACAATGAAGCATTTTTATTTCCACTTATTGTTTAAACCTTAACAGCCTTACATTTTACTCTTCAGTTTCATGATCTAAACATTCAAATGATATATGCTTATGCTTACTCTGAAACTTAGCTCAGAAACTAACAAGGGTGAGAAAGGTTCGATGAGTGACTGGGTAAGAATCTGTGTTTAGGCACTGCAGCTTAATGGAAAGGATCAAAGACAATAAAATAGAATAAAAAGGTTGTTTTTTCACATTGAAATATTCTACTGCCTATTTAAAAAGATTCTTCAACACGCTGGTTTCTGCAATGTAAGGAAACTGTTTTCCAGAACACATGATAATCAGCGACTGAAATAGAGAACAGTATTGATGTGAAATGAAGGTTCTTTCTTTGCATGGTGTTGGAAGAAGACAAAAGACTGTCTGCTTACTGTGCTTACTAGAAGCAATGCCCTGTTTATTTATATATCACCTGCAAAAATAAATAAAAAAAGGTTCTGCAATCATAATGACGTTTCTGTTTTCTGTTACATGTTTGTTCTGTAGAGGCTTACTGGATCAGAATAGCTTTTAGTAGTAAATGCATTTAAAATTAGATTCATTTCAATAAAAATTGCAAGAGATGACAATGCCCTCAAACCCGTTATACAGCAACTTGTTAATTTTGAATCAACGGCACAGATTACACGTTAAAGGTCAAATGAGTTATCAGATGCTGAACGACCCTGTGAAATGTAACATTTTAAGCGCTGTTTCTATACCCTGTGAATTTGCGCATCGTGACCTATCTATCACTGCCACCCACAGTGACAAAGCCTGCACAGGGGTCGTTGCCAGCACAGCAAGACAACGCCTTTTAATCCACCAATCAGCACGGGGAGGTGTGCCTTCGTGGGGGTGGGGGTGGGGGTGTTGCAGAGCATGGTCTGATGCAACCAAGCACTAGTAGCAGATTGGTTTATGTATTTATTTATTTAACTAGTTTAGCTCCATCCAGACACACGTTATTCCTACCTTCTTAAGCGTTCACGCCACTCTAATCTAAAACAGACTAGTGCAACTATACCTGGAACACAGGGGGTTAAATGTGTCCTGTAAGATTTAAAAAAAAAAAGTCAAACTAAACAGTACTGTTTTTGTTATACAAGAAACACCAACAGACCTGCATTCATAAAATACCATACAACATTAATCACATGCAAAAGCAAAAGATAAAAATACAGGTAGCCGGTAACATTTAACCCTTTGAAAAAGCATGTCAAAACGAACCTGCAGTAATTCTTTTTCGATTTCCCCCGCTTTGATGACAATGGGTCCCCTCACTGCATACTCCACTGCCTTGACTTGGGGATTTAGAGTCTCCATGGTCAGCACTCGGGTCTTGCCATTTTCTTTGGTAAGTGTTGCTGGTGCTTCGGCTGTGCTCAGACGCTTTACTCCGGTAACTTTAACTTGAATGTTTCCAGATCGTTTCAATAGCATCACTGATGAAGACAGGCATCGACTCGTTTTGAGACCGTTCATATTCAAACGACAGTGGTCGAAAACGCCAGTATTTAAAGATATTTTAGCGAGCGCTTGACAACGATGCATTTTTACCTATTATTTCGTAGTAAACGTTATTGGTTAATAATCGTAGATAAAGATACTTTAGACAACAACATATCGTATTATTACCCGTTTCGCCGATGGAAGAGTTCTGCCTATTTTTACCCGTTTTTGTTCAGCGCTAGGATGTATTTGTAACAGTCCCTGTTAACAGCGGTTTTTGGGTATTCGAGTCATTTCACTAGCTGAATCCGTAATAGCAAACGATGTCATCGGTTAGAGAACTACAACTCCCAGCGTGCACCACAAAATTCCGAAGGCTTCAGACACACCTCTCTGGGCTGGCAAGGGAGGAATGTGTGCTGACAGACAGATAGATTAACCACAGCTGTTAGAATGACCGCGTTGCATCATGGTACAGTACATGCATACCCAGTTGTAGTGCGAATATGGTTCACGACATAAGCTGGCTCTTTGAGCTAAATATATATATATATATATATATATATATATATATATATATATATATATATATATATATATATATATATATATATATATATAGCACATCCCACTGAATGAACAATGTTTCCAGTCTGTGTGACAAACAAACACCACAGCCAGTGTAGCCCTAACACCTATTGTATAGCTCGATTTCAGCCTGTAAACTGCACATCAGTAGCACACTATAAAGCTAGCCCATTTGCCGAGCACCACAGTATTCCCCTGTAAAACTGCAGCAGCAGTTGGATACATTTTAATATCAAAGTGTCATTTTTATAAGTGAAAGCAGAAAGCATTTATGTAGACAAACACGGTGCCAGTAATCCCAAGTGAATACCAGGTAATAACTTCCTATTTACAATACATTTATATATAAATCATGTTTGCTCCAACAACTGGTTGGCAAGATCTTCATGGCATACTTATAGGCGCCTTCGCTGTTTCCCTATAGCCAGGTATTTCCTAAACCTTGATTCCTTAAATACGTCATTCAAATAAATGAAATGAGCAAGGATTTAGAAATGCCTCAAAGCGTTGTACGTTACATTCATAATTTGCATGATGTGTGAACCTGGTTTACATTTGAATTCGGCTTCTCTGCTGTGTTTCAGTTGCCCCCCCCCCCCTCCTTTTTTTCTAGATTAACACCTACTAAACACTTGGTAGTTTTTGTAATCTGCTTTTTGCTTACTCTGCAGTGTTGGAGAGCAGTTTAATTGCATGCATGAGTACTTAGAGGAGTGGCTGTGTTTGCAAGAAGAGGCGGACCCCAGCTCTCCCTGCGGCTTTACATAATTACATAGTGGAGATTCAGGATTTCTTCTCTTGTCTTTTTTTTAACAATTACAACAGTTGGCTTATAGAAGATCTGAAGAGGGTTCAGACCAGGGACGTCACTAGAGATTCATGGATAGGGGGGCTAAGCCTCTTTTAGGGGGTCTGGGCATACTCCCCCAGGATTTTTAAAGCCCCCAAAACGTCTTTTCATCATGTATTTTTAGAGTAACAACGGGTGTAAAATCTATCAAAATAAGGTTATTTTTGGTCAAGGTTGGCTAAAAGTATACCTGTCTCATAGTTTGTGTTAGACACTGATCAAATATGACTTACTTAAATTCTATCCAAATAAAGAAATTAAAGTCCACTCTGTCCCCATCCATCCAACACCAACAAAAGGCACAAAAATGGCTGTACTATGTAGCCAAAATACTTTTTGGATTTTATTTTGAGAGAGAGAGAGAGAGAGAGAGAGAGAGAGAGAGAGAGAGAGAGAGAGAGAGAGAGAGATGAGAAGACATGCAGGTCATATTATACCATTAGAAAAAAATCTTTATTTAAGTTTCACCCTTTTGTTAATTGTTGCTCAGAATTAATCCAATAATTCAGACACATGGAACATCTTAAACAGTATCATCCACAATGCGGCAAAACTAAATTCAACTAATGAGCTAAATAAAATAAAAAAAACTGAAAAATAATTAGGAATAAAATCTGATAAAAAAGTAAGATCCCAAACAAATATTACAACCTATATTACAGAACTGCTCCTCCTGCTTCTCTCTTTTGCATGAATCCGTCCTGCCAGAGCCTTTTCCTGTCCGTTTACTGTTAGCTAGCAATCTCAAGCCACAGAAGCAGCTAACGTTAACCAAAATGTTACCTACAAGTAGGCCTAACAGTCACTAGCGCGTGCTGCAGCCTCTGCAGCAGCAGCCTCCCCCAGGTCCTAGTGCCCTCCCGGTAAGAAGTTTAAGATGCGATGGAACGGTTGACGAAAAAAAAGAAATCACAGAGAAAAAATATTGACTGATATATTGATTTATTTAGGCCTAGCGACGTCCCTGGTTCAGACAAGAATAATTTTACTTAATATACAATTCCTCATAATAGTAACCACAATCATTGTATTCGTTTGTCAGAGGTTTGCAAACATTCTGAGTTCTCGTTTCCTTCACGTATCAAATTCCAGTTATATCTGTATTAAATAAATAAATAAATAAATAAATAAATAAAACATCCTGTCAACATCCTTATAGAAAGCTGTGTTTTAAACTACCAGTACATTAAATTATTACTGCTGTTATTTGTAAATTATTAAATGCCAAGCCACACAACATAATTTATTGAAATCTCGGGTCCTGTGTTTATTTTTGTATTTCTTTGGTTTTTAAGGAAAAGCAGTAATTGCATTGCATGAGTTATGTAACATGGTTTATTTGTACATTTCAATACATTCTTTGTGTTTCTATCAACACGGGTCCCTCTAGTGGCTGACCTCGGAATTAGAAAGTTTAGAGTTGAGATTAATCTATCGCTATCACAGCAATTGTAAATTGCTTTGTTTTTGAATTATATATTATTTAAGCAGTTCTTAAAATAGTAATTATTTCTAAAGTAGAATTTTTTTGTGTGTGAATATATCACCTGTAAACAAAAACAAAACTATAATACATTGTTGCTATTTAATTAAACAACATGTCACATGAATATGTTATCCCCTTCTCTCACCGACTCAAAAAACATTAATTGACCTTATTTGGCCTCAAGTTTCTTAAGGGGCCAGGTGGATCAAATTGTGTTTCATTCGGCTGTTTATTTTGGACTGGTTCTATTAACTAGGTTTAACTAGATTTTCTTTCTGTAGCATTTTTTTTACTACAAACTCCTACAATGTACAGATTTAATAATCTAGTTTTAATGTACGGAAAAGTCTCCACTGAATTATTGTAACGCAGCAAAAATAGAGCATAATTACTTACAGCTCCCTCCAGTTCCCAACGACATCATAAGCAATTCATTCCAGGACGTCAGACATGCAAACTCTTTTGTTCCTTCATTTTAATTACATAAGTCAGGAAACTGTGTGTGTGTGTGTGTGGATGCAAAAATCTAAAGATGTAGCAATTTAGCTGAATTTGTCAAAGAAGTTCACATACATGTATTTAATCAACCAATGACAATATGACATTGTCTACTTCTTCATATTCTTTAGTGACAGATACTCCATGCTAAAAAATATATATATTATTGTTATCATTTTTGTATTGCAATCAAATCAGGGTCAGGATGTCAAGCCATAAAAAAATGACTGGAATTAGGTTCTGTGGTTATTTAAGCTTCACTCAACTATGTATGATAAAAATTCTAGCTCTACCTACATATTGTGGTATATTTGTAATAGCCATGGAAATGTACTGTCGGAATATGTTTGCAGCCAATGTCTTATAAAAGGTCATATCAGGGCAGGCTGTAGTTACACACAGTTTTAAATCGTGTTTGAAGAAGCAGGAAATGACTGGAATGTGAGGCAGTTAGAGATGCAAGAAGTGGTCTGAGATATGAGATATAATCAGCATTAACAGGCAGACATTGTGGGCTGCTGCAAGCTCAACTGGCAATCAGGAAAACCATGACAGAAGCCTAATAGAAAAACAACTCAATACTGGAAGTAATGGACACCATCTATCTGAGCAGAGACCTGCTGTCTGTTTCTAGGATGGCTTGAAGAATAAACTTAATTAAAAAAAATCACATTAAACAACATTCTAATATTCTAAAGGAAGAATGTTTTTTAAAAAAAAAAAACACAAGAAATATATTTTGAAGGTATTAATGAGATGCATTTTGTATTTTCAAATATATATATATAGTAATTCATTTATTTATAGTCATACACTGTATATTTGTACTAATGTATTGTGATACATCTATATATTTTTTCAAACATTTATTACTTGACATTAAATATTTTATAGTTGACCTTACCTGAACTAATGCAATTCTGTAATCAGATAAACTCTGAAGAAATGCATTCACTTTTCAATGTACCATTGAATTAGCCATGTGCAAATAGCCTGAAGACATGGCTATCACTTATGAGTTAACAGCTGGGCGTGCAAGGCTGACCTGACTGTTGTGCTGAAAGAGGTAGGGGGGGCAGGTATGAGATGCTGAAAAGAGAAGACAATGCCATGAGAGGAGCTTTGGAGGGCAGTACTTTCCCAATAAGATGCACGACAGCAACTAGCAATATAATAGCAACATATAAATAACATATATATGATATACATTATATGAAGTGTAGAAAATACAGGCACATTATCAATCCGTCTACTGAGGGGGGAGGGCAGAAGCAAGGGGAACTGGGTCTGGGGGTGGGGGCTTGTTGTAAATGTGATAAAGCTGCACATTCAAGAAAATAGGAAGTTGCTGTAAAATCTGTAAAGAAAATAAATGTTACAGTTAAACTGTAAAAAAAAAAGTGTACTTTTAGTTGTTTATGAATAGGAAAGGTGATAACACACATACTTCAAGGGTAGTAAAATTCAGTATATAAAGGATAAAAGAAAGCCACTTTATAATACATCTACTGATGGACCTACATTTTAGATGAAGTTTTACTGGGAATGTTTCTGTCTCATCTTATAAATGTCATATTTTCCTTATATTACATGAACCACCACTTATCCAAACTGTTAATTATATTAACAGTTTATTGGGTTTTTTAAAAATTAGCATGTAATATACATAAAAGCCACATGCATTCACATTTTGCAGCAAAGAAAATGTGAACGCATGATTTTTCTAGGGCAGAAGGAATCTAGCAAGCAAGCAAACCCATAAATGTATAAGGATTGATTTTGCGCACGCTCAGTCCAGCAGAGTGCTGTGTGTTAAAAGCAAGAAAACCATCAGGCAGAAAAGCGCATGCTCAATCCGGCAGTGTGCTTGCTGCCGATTTGGTGAGCTGGAGAGTGTTCGGGGTCGAGTCAGCTGCACTTTTTTTTTTTTTTTTTTTTTTTTGGAACTAGAAAAGGAGAGGTGAATTTTCGGTGCTGCTTACTGAATACAATATCGCTGGATTAAACAATTTATTTATAAAATTTGCCGCACAGAGAACAGTAAGCATGTCTGGAAATAAAGCCAAAAAAGTGAAAATGGCCACCAAATCGTGTCCAGAGTGTGATCAACAGGTAAGAATTTATATGTATTTCTATTTATTTATTTTTTAAATAATGTTAAAGTGGTCAGTATTACTAAATTAATTGCGGGATATATGTATCTGAGTTAGTGGTGTGATAAAGGTTTGCATTCAGAACAGATGCTTGCTGAGTGCCTGTGTGTGTGTGTGTGTGTTTTTTTTGTTTTGTTTTGTTTTTATATAAGAACATTTATTGGGCTGTTTTTAATTTAGACCGAGTATGTTTCCTTTTACGTTATTTTATTTTGTGTAGAACCGGACGTGTTTGAACTAGAGGGAAACTTTACATCGTAACTCTTTTGGCTTCCCTATCGTTACAAACCAGTATCCTGAAATTATATATATATATATATATATATATATATATATATATATATATATATATATATATATATATATATATATATGTCTTTGTCTGGGGAGATTTGTTTTAAAGTCTACGTCAACAATGTGACATTTTAATATTGTCGAAGATCACATTTCAGGGAAAGAATGTAACATAGATGTATTAAGTATTCAACGCTATATGGAGATTTAAAAAAATATTTTTAAAAAAGTGCATTTTTTTAGTTCTGGGGATTTTGTTGCAAAATACCTTTTGGTATATCAGAAAACAAGTTTTTTTTTGGTGTACCAGTATTTAAAATGGCCAGAACATAAAATTATGTGTGCGTTCCATACGTCTTGTATGTGTTTGATTTTAATGAAAACTGATGGAGTTAACTTTGTCAGATACAGTAAAATCCTCTTTAAAGCTCAGTTATGTAAATGTAGCTTAATGTATTTATTGAACGTGCGAGTCGTCATAAAATGAGCCATTAGGCGTTTCATTTATTTATTTATTTATTTATTTATTTTTTATTTTACATTTTTTGTATGTATATTTACTGCCCTATTTCTGTAAACGATGAGTGTAAAACAAGTATCAAGAAAAAAAGTCTTTCAAATAACGTGTGCATTGTGTAAATGTATATTGTTTTCTTTTATTAGATTCCTGTAGCGTGCAAAGGGTGCCCCTGTGGCTATGTGTTCATTAGCCGGAAACTTCTAAATGCCAAAAAAGCAGAGAAATCGTCATCAATAGGTAATTCATCATTCATGTGGTATTGAATCCAAAATGTTAAAATTAAAATCAAGAATTACTGCCAGGTTAGGCACATATATTTTTTTTCCCAAAGAGGACGCTTGCCAATATTAAGTAACCTTTTGTACTTGAAGATACAGACATTTTGTTTATATAAAATCCTGACACCTGTATTTTAATACTACTTTTTCAGTGAAGTCTCAGTTAAGTTTTTCAGACTCGCCCCACCAGGCCTGACTATATTACTTTATTTCTGAAGCAGTATTATGGCTCATGAATGTATTAATACTTTGGGATAGGCAAAGGCTGGTTTTGAAAACAGGCCTTGTACTGAAAGCAGTAACTACAGTTTTTGCATGTTTGTTTTTAGTTCATGTTTGCTAAATTCCGGTAGGTATTTACCTAACATTGGTAATTTCTAAAGGATTGTGGAACCTGAAATGTCTCCGATAATCCTGTACAGTGCTGCATTCTTACTTTGCTCACTACATTTTTTTTTTAATGTATTTAGTTCTTTGTTGTGATGGGTACAGATGACGCCAGTTTTCAAATTTACAAGTATTTTGCACTTGACAAAAAGAGCTGACAACCATATTTGAGTGAATGCTAGGAGGGGATGGGGGAGGGGGCAATTACTTCTAGGTTCAAGCCCTGCTCACTCAACTCCTGCCCATTTAAACCTGTTCTTTCCATGCCATATCCACACAGCTTGGTAATACCAACAATCTAAACGTAATTAAGTGATGCATTGCTTAACTGGTCAGTTCAGTAACTAGATATTTATCATTCCCAGTTTATTATGTAAATTATCCCTTTTCTTTTGTGAAGCAGTACTTCTCAAAATGATATTGGCCAGCTAACATTGCTTAGAATTCAGATATTATTGTCATGTCAGTATTTAATTTTAAATGAATTGTGTTGGACATTATTTGACCGGTGTGCCTTTTAAACCGTCACAGTTTTTTTTTTACGCTAAAATAGATTTCTTGGTGTCTGTTAACTACATAAAAACAGCAGTTTTTGAATTTTGGGTTTCAACATTGTTTTATCACCCATAATAGGTAGCTTTTAGTAATTGAACAGCTTAGTGTTACTGCTGGAATGTTTTCTTTGAAGGGAGTGGGGCAGCTCAGATTACAATCCCAGTTATTCTGTGAGGTTCGATATGATAAAGCTGTACTTGTGTCTGATGCTGGCCTAGAAGCTAAACGCAGAGCCGTGAATTGTAGGTGGTGTACAAACTGGAAACATGTCTAAATATTTATTGATTGATTTTAATTTTCTGGAAAGGAAAGACTATTTTGTGCATGTTGTTTGGTATACTGAGGTTGATGCAATACAGGCATATGCGTTAGTGAACACTGTTCTGCATTTACAGGACAACAAACCACTAAATATGCACAGCTAACCAAGAAGCTGTGGCAATTCACAGACTGAATTATTTCTGGTTCATTTAGAATTTTAGCTTATAATATAAAATATTGAAGCTATTGTTGGAATTGAAATGCATTTCTTTTTAAAGCTGATGCTGTAATGTTACATGTATTATAAATTAATGCTGCGCTACTCGAAATTGTAGTTTCCATTGTAAAAGTAGAGAATTTATTACGTCTTCTCTGCTGTACATTTTATTTATAATTGAAATCGGTGAATCTCTAACAAACACTGGAAATGGTTACTCAATGGTTGACTTGACCCCTTTCCCAGTGGGGAAAAAATAAATTAAAATGCCTATAAAAATAAAAATAATCTTCCCCAGTGCAGTTGTCCCTCCTTCCTGACTTGTATCTATCATTGATTCGTTCTGAATACTTTAAACCCGCCCCAACTACTGAGTGGCAGCACATTCCTACATTTCTATTGGAGGATTATATTGGAGGATTATTAAAACGAGATGTTCTTGCTCGCAAGATTTAAAGCTATATTGCAGTAGGCTAGGAAGTATTTACACGCTCATGGAATTTTAAAACGGAATTGCAAATTGTGGCGAAATGTAAAAAAATGCTTAAACACACAAACCCCGGAAGAATATGCCCGTGACCAGAAGGATTTCGTTGTGGAAGATAGCAAAGGAAAGAAGGTACAATTGAAGTGTGTCGAGTTTACAGTACATCCATGGAGTACCAGCACAATATGAGCTATAATCTTTATTTATAAAACGGAATGTTTGGATGCTGCACGCTGATTGGCTGTTGAGGATTGTTACAGTGCAAAATAGTACAATGCACGGCAGAATTAATTTTTTGCCGAAGCACAGTTCAATTAATAAATTATCAATACACAACATATAAAAAAACTCACACTAAATATACACATTGTTTTTAAAAATGAGTGACATTCATTTCGTCACATTTGATCTTTTCGGAGGCATGACCGTGTACAAGTACATAGAATTACAAAAAGCAAAACCTCAGTTGAAAAAAAACGCTTTTGTGTTGTGTTGCATTAACATGCAGCCATATGTTAGTCAACACAACGCACACCCTGTCTTGTACTTTACAAGCTGCTGTGTTGAGTGCATGTGAGCACAATATACAAACTCCCTAATAACAAATACATTTTAGACGCTCGAAAAATTATATTGCTGGAGAGTTTAGACCACACCCTCTCCTTGTTAATGAGTTCTTCAGTCTTGAGCTGAATTTCATATTCAATAAAAGGATCAGTTGTCAAAAATACACGACCATGTGGCAGTCAGACATTTGTTATCATTTGTGTGTGTGTGTGTGTGTGTGTGTGTGTATATATATATATATATATATATATATATATATATATATATATATATATATATATATATATATATACAGTACTGTGCAAAAGTTTTAGGCAGGTGTGAAAAAATGCTAAAGTAAGAATGCTTTCAAAGACATGTTAATAGATTATATTTATCAATTAACTAAATGCAAAGTGAGTGAACAGAAAAAAAAATCTAAATCAAACTCATATTTGGTGTGACCACCCTTTGCCTTCAAAACACCATCAATCATCAATTCTTCTAGGTACTACTTGCACACAGTTTTGAAGGAACTCGGCAGGTAGGTTGGCCCAAAACATCTTGGAGAACTAACCACAGTTCTTCTGTGGATTTAGGCAGCCTCAGTTGCTTCTCTCTCTTCATGTAATCCCAGACAGACTCGATGATGTTGAGATCAGGGCTCTGTGGGGCCATACCATCACTTCAGGACTCCTTGTTCTTCTTTACGCTGAAGATAGTTCTTAATGACTTTTCGGCTGTATGTTTGGGGTCGTTGTCATGCTGCAGAATAAATTTGGGGCCAATCAGATGCCTCCCTGATGGTATTGCATGATGGATAAGTATCTGCCTGTACTTCTCAGCATTGAGGAGACCATTAATTCTGACCAAATCCCCAACTCCATTTGCAGAAATGTAGCCCCAAACTTGCAAGGAACCTCCACCATGCTTCACTGTTGCCTGCAGACATTCATTATTAGCTCTCCAGCCCTTCGTGAACAAACTGCCTTCTGCTACAGCCAAATATTTCAAATTTTGACTCATCAGTCCAGAGCACCTGCTGCCATTTTCTGCACCCCAGTTCCTGTGCTTTGCGTGCATAGTTGAGTAACGGCCTTGTTTCCACGTCGGAGGTATGGCTTTTGGCGCAAGTCTTCCATGAAGGCCACTTCTGACCAGACTTCTCCGGACAGTAGATGGGTGTACCAGGGTCCCACTTTTTCTGCCAGTTCTGAGCTGATGGCACTGCTGGACATATTCGATTATGAAGGGAAGTAAGCATGATGTGTCTTTCATCTGCTGCAGTAGTTTCCTTGGCCAACCGCTGCATATACAGGTCGCTTAACGTTGCCCGTTTCTTTGTGCTTCTTCAAAGAGCTTGGACAGCACATCTGAAACCCTGTCTGCCTTGAAATTTCTGCCTGGGAGAGACCTTGCTGATGCAGTATAACTACCTTGTATCTTGTTGCTGTGCTCAGTCTTGCCATGGTGTATGACTTTTGACAGTAAACTGTCTTCAGCAACCTCACCTTGTTAGCTGAGTTTGGCTGTTCCTCACCCAGTTTTTCCTCCCGACACAGCTGTTTTGTTTCAGTTAATGATTGTGTTTCAACCTACATATTTAATTAATGATCATTAGCACCTGTTTGGTATAATTGTTTAATCATACACCTGACTATATGCCTACAAAATCCTGACTTTGTGCAAGTGTACCTAGAAGAATTGATGCTGTTTTGAAGGCAAAGGGTGGTCACACCAAATATGGATTTGATTTAGATTTTCTTCTGTTCACTCACTTTGCATTTCAGTTAATTGATAAATATAATCTATTAACATGTCTATTTTGAAAGCATTCTTACTTTATGGTATTTTTTCACACCTGCCTAAAAGTTTTGCACAGTACTGTATATATATATATATATATATATATATATATATATATATATATATATATATATATATATATATATATATATAAATATAATGCACTGTTTTATTTACCCTAATTAATACATTGTACAATAGCAACTCAACAAGGACTTTCCAACGAGTCATCAGAAATAAAGGGACCTAGACTATAAAATATTTTACTGAAGAGATTTTGCAATACCAGGAATTGACAATACCTACCCTTTGTTCTGCACAGTAATTCTGAAACCAACAAAATGGACGTAATCCAAGTGTAAGTAATCTCATTGAGACCAGAGAAGTGATATCCTGGCACAGAAAACTATTATTATTTGTATATTGTCGAAGTTTAACAGAGTGCCATGGAATAGTGTGTGTGTGCGCGTAGGGCTAACCAAGTTTATGGCGCTTCATAATTTACCACCTTTTAATTTTACAGATAACAAATCTGATGCAAAGAGGAGAAGAACAGAAAGAATACGCAGAGAAAAGATTAACTCAACTGCAACCAAAGATTTAGAAAACAGGAAACGCTCCAGGACAAACAGCCATTCCGAGCACATTCGCAGAGGGAGAGGGAGGCCTAAAAGTGTGTCGAGCAAGAAGCACGAGGAAGAAAAAGGTAATGAATGGGTTAGACGTTAAAAGCATAGTCTTGCAGGAGGCACAGCGCCTGTGTCTTTTAAATGAAAATAAATAGCCAAACTGAGAAACAGAACTGCCATGTAGAAAGAAGCCATTATTAAAGGCTACATAAAATGCAATTGAAAGCATGTTTTCAGAATACATGAAGTTTAAAAATCGGGTCTTTTATTTACAACACTTTTATATCATGCTTTATTAAAAAAAGATATATAATGTTGGAGTGCTTTAAAACCATGAATGAATTCCAATACCAGACCACATGTAATTGAAACACCAGAAATAGTCTTTAAACAAATCGTGAATCAAAATACCCAATTGGTCTAAAATACCTAATTGCGCTTGTAGATTATTGATGAGAGTAGATTAAGCATCTAATCATTTAAATGGCACTGATCTTTGTCGATCTGTACTGGTGTGGGATTTGACACCATCTTGCACTTTGTCATATCCGTGGATAGTTAAGAATGTACTGTGTTCCGTTTATGCAATTCTTTTAAAAGCATGAGTCATAGTTGCAAGATACACAAATTGGAGTTCTCTGTAGTGATTATTCATTCCAGTGGTGTGCTTTTTTGTTCCACTTGGGCCAAGCTCAGCTTTAAAGACAGTTGTTTTGCCAACCCTTTCTATTTAGCAATATGGAGAGTTGATCCCACTGGTAAATGTAAACGATTTAACTCTCTGTGGTTTTTCTTGGTAGTTAGCAGAAGGGTGTGGTGTGCTGAGTAGTTAACATTTGCCCTGCTGTTCTACTTCAAGCTGAAGTACTGGAGCTACATTGTCATGCTGTAAAAGGCTTCTCTTTTTAATTGTGCTGCAATTTAATTGTATTTAAAAAAAAAATAATAATAAATTGGGGGTGGGGTGTTTTACAAAGTGACAAATGTCGTATTATTCCATATAACAGATTCAGTGTCTCCATTATTCTTGCACAGTAAATGTCTGTCTTCATGCTTCATTTAAGATATGTTTACACAAATGCTAAAATACCCAGTTACCTGGTAACCCACAGTTGCTAAATTATCCAGCTACCTACTAAGTGTTGTAAGTGGTATTTTTTTTTCTTTTTAAATACAAATATCTGTGTCTCTCAAGAATAATTTGTAGGTCGCTTTCTTTCTAACGTATGTGTGTTTTTTTTTTCTTCAGAAAAACAAGACAAAGAAATCGACATATATGCCAGTCTTTCAGATGAGAAGGCTTTTGTCTTCTCTGTGGCTCTGGCAGAAATAAACAGAAAAATCCTCAATCAAAGGCTGATTTTACAACCACCAGACTGTTAATGGAGTGAAACGACCCAACTCAGGACCTGCCCTGCAGAAACTCATGAATGAAATCGGTGGACCTTTATGTAGAATTGCGACCCAGAAGTACTGGATCTGTACTGTGTGAAGGAGTTGCAGTGCCAGTTAAGCCAGCCTGGTGGTTTTCCAGGGACACTGGTGATGATGAGGACTTTGTATGCACCTGGATGCATAGGACTTGTATTTAATATTTCCGACCTGGTAAATGTTGATGGTATACAAGTCAAATATTTACTTTTTAATCCTATTTTAAAATATGTTGTTGTACATACATTATGCCAAAATATTAAGAGACAGTTGTTTTTGTTTGCTTTCTCAAAGTACAGAAAACGCACTCTTTTTAGAGACGTGGTGTTGTGCACTTGGAAAAACAGATTAGTAATTCAATTCCGTGTCTTGTATGTGAAAAGGTTTAATCGTTCATAAAAATAAATGTATGTCATTTGAAACCTTGTTGCACCTTAGATAAATATGGCAACATACGCCACATTATTTAATTACGTATATATTGGATCTCCTTTGTATTGTTTTAAAATATACTTCACTCTACCCATTTAATTACCTGCTGTGTACTGCAATAAATAATTGAATGTAATAACGTGGCCGACTATTCCTCCAAAGACAATCGAGTATGATTTTTCAGATTGGGCATTTTTGGGCATCCCTTTATTTTCAAGGATTCAATTCCATTAAAGGACAATGCACTTGGATTCACAAATTAATTAACAGCAAATTCAATTAAAACTCTAGCATGTTGTATGGTGTAATGTTGTTTATTGGTTGCTAAACTGGTTGGTTTCATTTGCATGATGCCCCAGCAGTGTTTTTGAAACACACAATGGCTAATAGCTGTACTCCACCTATGAGTTATTTTTAAAAGCTGTAGGGTTGCAATTCTTTACCTTCAGTTGCTATAGCTGTAACTGAGTTACAAACAAAAACCATCTGTTTATAACAGGTTTTTTCACCTGCCTATGGTAATGGCCCCTGCACTAGTAAGAGGTGACAAGCAGCAGCCATCTGCTCATTAGTGAGATCCCTGGAGAATGAAGATGGAAAGACAGTAGGAAAATTAATTGCACCTGGTTTCTATCCTGTGACCCAGTTATGTTTTGCTGGTAAAATAAAATGCCATTATCGATTTATCAGGTATACAGTAATAATTGCAAGTTTAAATGTTAATGTTTCTATACTAAATACAGTGTTCTCATACAAATGGTGTGTATTGTTATCTAAATAGTAAGGCAGAGTATACAGATTTGGGGATTTCTGTAGTTTAATCTTTTTTTATATTTACTCCGATTGTAGATTCCACATAGACAGTTTTGTCAGTCATTCTATTTCTGTTGGTTTTAGTTTTTAGTCACACATGTTTTCACAGGTTAATTTCAAGAGCTGGTGATAAAGGGAAATTTGTAGCACAGTTAAATTAGAATGTGACCACAACTACTCGAGCTGTGTCTTCTCAGCCAGTTGCTGCACTTTTTCAGCAGTGGTATTTATAACAGCATCTCAAAAGTAAGCAGTTTTCTTTATTTAGCAATAATGTACGAATTGGACCAAAACTGATCTGTACAAATAGATGCAAAAGGAATGCTGCTAGCCTGATGGTCCACCCTGCTCATATTACATTTGTTTTTGTAATAATGTCTTTGCTAGTTTTATTAGATACATGATTTGGTAAGGGAAAAGATTAGCATTTTATAACACCAGGTCTGTGTCATTATATACCATTTATGCAAAATGTTTTTTGGGCAATTCACTCCAAACTGCATTGGTCTACCCAACTGATGTTAAAATGCTCACTATCCCAGTAGATCCCATCCTGATTTTTATTGATTTTTTTTTTTTTTTTACAATGTATCTCCATTATTTTGAATTTATACCAGTATCACTAGATTATTTACATAAACAAACTTTAAGAGCAGAACTTGAAACTCACACTAGCTCTGCACCTAGTCCTGGTTTTCAGAATATTATTGAAATGACAAGGTGCCAGGTGCTTGATCAATCAGGCCCTGCCAAATATGCTTTTGAACTGATCACACTTTTCACAGCATAAGTAAGTCACACTTTAGTCTGTAGGTTTACTACGGTAATAAGATATTGTCATGCCGTTATAATTAGCTGTAATCGTAGTTCCTGTTTTTTCTGAAACCCGGTTTCAAGCCCTGCTTTATATCTTATTTCTGTGATACTTCAATTGGAGTTATTTATTCTTCGATGTATCTGACATGTGTAGGCTGTTGGGTCTTATTACGTACAAGCTGTTCTCTCTGTCCTGAAAAATCTAAAAAGTAAATTTAGAAGTATTGTGCATTTCAAAAAGGCAAGTAATATAAGCACACCGATTATATATTTAAGCTATGGTTTGAATTTCAAAAGAAATCTCAGCTCTTCATGTGAATGTAATCAGTCAAAGACATATGGTTAGGGTTAGTTATTCTGGTTCTTGCAGCAAGGTCTGTTGCAATTCTCTTTCACAAGTAAATAGCTAGGCTTTGAAAGTATAGTTGAAGAGCATTACATATGCTTAAGTAGCTTAAAGGAGATGGTTTTAAAGACAATGAAAGCAGTGCAGTGTGTTTTAAGCCTGTCTAAGCAGGAAGCCCTTTTAAATTCTAAAGGCGGGTTACAGTTTTATCTCAAAGCACAATGTTGTAAAAATGGCTTATTAGGGAATCATAAAATACAATATTAATGGTACCTACTGCTGTCTAATAATAATATTCACTGTTCAGGTTTAGATAGGATGTCCATATTAACACATCTTAAAACATAAACTCAAAAGAAATAGAAATGTTGTCCACCAGCTGCTAAAAATTCAAAGGCGCTATTATCAACCATTTGACACCTTGTAATCTATCGATACAACGCATTTGAGCTCTTTGTGTGAATAGAGACCCACTTGCAATTTGTCTACTGTCAGTAGTTTATAATTGTTTCTTTTCAACAAAGCTAAGAACGTGTTTCATGACGACATTACAGAAATAGCTGCAACGTAAAATATAAAAACGTGAATAAATCAAAAACCACAACCAGAGCATGAAAACAAATGTGTTATTTTGTTATAATATTGGCTATTTAAAGTATTACAAAACCGATGATAATAAAAAGATACAGCACTAGTATTGAAGTGCTGTGTAATTGAAAGGCATAGCTGAGTTTCACAAACAATCAAGAAAAATACCGCTACAGAGAGCTTTCCCCAAGGACACAGTCTTGCTTGCTTGCGTGCTTTTATGATATAACCGAGGAAGGCATACAAAGAGGACCAGTGCTTTAATAAAATAGGAAAGTTGTGGTAATATATTCAAATCTATTACTTTTTAACAGGATTTGTTCTGTCAGGGGTGGCTGTTTGCTGCTTACGTAGGCTCAATATTTTCCACTCCTCTTTGGTAGTCGCAGCTACACAGATTGAAAATGGAAATTAAGAGGTCATGCTCTGAGTAGAATGGGAAGGAAATAGCAATTGTGTTGTCTCTCTGGAAACCATTTTCTTTAGGATTTTTTTATCAGCTTTTTAAAACGGTTCTCCCTACGATACAATTAATTCTGTTTCTGTTTAGTTATGCTATCCTAACCATATTTTCTAATCTGCTGGAGAAGTGTGTACTGGTGGATATAATACAGAGTACAGGTTTGTATTGTTGGAGCTACAATCGGGGGAAAAAGCTGAGTTAGCACCCAAAACTTCCTTCAAATCAATTCACAGGATGTTGTTGAGCAGCAATGATTTGTCCTAAAGAAGGGCAAAGTCAAATCCCAGGTCAGTAATTCCCCCTTCTGAAATTGTGTTGTGTTCCACTCCCCTGACAGCACATCACCACTATAATGAGAACCAGTTAGTCCTACACGATCAAATAAAAGATCTTATCATTGCCCTGAAACGACATGCTTACAGATTATCCTGTACAACCTCCTACCCAAACTATATAGTCTATAACAGTACAAAGAATCTAATCTAATCTAAAGTGCTGTATCTGCAAAAGCTGTTTCTGCATCAAACTGTAAACCTGGGCTGCCTTGCTGACTTGCATTTCTGTCTTGGACGATCATTTACTGGCAGACAAGAAAGGTTTGCTAAGCAGAATAAAAATAGGTATAGTACACAGTCGTGTATTTTATTACTTATTGTATTTTTTTATCCTGCCACAAAACAATTTTTAACGAACAATCCGTACCGTGTCTTTTAATGTGAAATTAATTCATATCTAATATCATTTGGAGTAAAAAGTACATGACTGGTCTGTACATAGGGAAAAGGCTGCTATCAATCTAGAGCAAAAGCCACGTGGCCTGACTGTGCAGCTGGACTGCTGCAGGTAAAGTGTTTGCAAAAAGGATTATAAAATTCAATGCAATACTGAAGTGTGGGACTGTTTAAACAAGGGCTTTCTTTATTCTTCAGAACTCTGAGCATTCTCCCCTTTCCTATTGTCTAACCTTGCTGTGTTCATAACGAATTGTATTTTAGTCCACTTTGCATTACCTGTATTTCATTTAAACTCAAGCCTCATTTTATGTCTTTGAAAACATTAAAAAATCCTTCTAGTCAAAACTATTGAGACATCGGAGGTAAATGTTTGAAACGGTGGTAACTGATTTATGTTAATAAAGTCATTGTTACTTGTTCATATGGGAATTTTTTAAAGAAAGTGATAGGTGCTTTAGATAACATTGGGTATGCAAGGCTTTCATATGCAAAAAGGTGTCATTTAATCACTGAGACAGCAGAGCTACATCTTTGAAACAGTGGTATTGATTAATGTGTGTGGTAAGTTCCAAATATACGCTTTAGTAGTCAATAGAACTGGGAGATAAATTATATGAACCAATTCTCTTCTTATCTGATTACTTCAGGTTTAGCCAGTTTTCCAGTTTAGTGGTTATCAACACATTTCTCCTTCTCTAAATGGAAGTGCTGAGAAAGTATATTTTTAGGATAATGTGTTAAACGGCTTACTGACAGTTTGATACTAACCCACATTTGCGGAAGTTTGATGAAAACACGTTTATGTTTGTTGGATAGACATATACATTATGCAAATTTCCTACCAGTATAATTTAGCTTGACATATTTAGCACTTTTGTCATAGCAGGATCAGACCCTGCGTCATTTGTTCAGCTAAAGTATTGTAATACAGAATAAACATTTGTCGTTGAATTTAAGTTTCTTTTGGTGTTTCTGTATTCAGCACTATCTACAATTTATAATATGCTTGCTACAGAGGTTTGAACCCTGATCCACTAGCTCCCCCAGTCCAGCTTTTTGTTTCAACCAGGGACTAATTATTTGCTGTAAGCATGCATTACCTCAAGGATTTTACAGTGTGTAGCTATAGTGATTGTTCATGAGTCTCTGTTCATCGCCACACTGCAGTGTTAACACCACTGCCAGCAATATGCTTTAACCCATTTAAACCATACTGTAAACATGGAGAAACTGCAAATGGACTGGTCAAATTGACCGTGGTAAACTTAGGAAGGGTTTTAAAATGTGAAACTTCATAGATAATGTTTTATTGAGCGTAGTTTTTAAGATAAAGGACATTATACATATGGATTGCAGTGGGTCTGATACAAAAGCAAGGCAGCTCATGAAGCTGCTACATCCTGGGATCTCATTAGGGTGTGTTTTAAATGATCCTTCCTGAATTCTCCCAGAACTCGAGTTGGTGAAAAAGGTGGTGTTTCCATGTTTTTCTGAGTTACCCGAGTTATCACTTGAGTTGGGCAGGAAACACTACAGATTTTACCCAGAAATGTTTGCGACTTACAAGGTCAAGACACGAATTCGCTGCAGGCGGAATTATAGTCAAATTGTGAATGATTTAAAAGATAAATTCATCTAGATATTCTTTCGAGGAACATCACATAAGTGAGGAAAACAAAAATATAATAATAATAATAACTAGAACTGCCAGGCAGTTTTACGGCTTCCAAGCTCAGTACCAGTTGGACATTTTGGCAAGCTGTAACACTGCAGCACAGTGTCAGCAACAGATCAGTTTTATGAAGCAGTTTCAATTAAAAATACTGCATTAGTTCATTATGTCACAATGCTTTATAACTTTAAACACCATAGTAACCATGACCCTATCTACACACTGTAAGAAGTTATAAGCTAATTTTACATTTAACCTTAAGGAGAGGTCAAAGGTCACGATCAAGGTAATTTTTGAATAGAGCATATATGGGTTCCTAAATGTGTTGTATAGTAACCATAATGCTATGTGCACTGTAAGGAGTTATAAGCTAGTTTTACATTTGACCTTTGATTTTTGGATAGAGCATATATGGGTTCCTACCTGTGTTCTATCGTAACTTAACCATGAACCTATCGGCACTTTGTAAGCAGTTTTAAGCTAATTTTACATTTGACCGAAGATTTTGAAAGGTGAAATGTGCCAGGTGGCCATATTGGTTTACATAAAAAATCAATTTTGAAAAAGTCAATTGTATTGACACAGGAATGATGCTTCTCAACTTTGGAGTTAATCAAATAAACCATTTTTCACCTGAAGCGGTTTTAAATTTAAGAAACAAATGTAGGTCTGGCGGCCATCTTGTTTTTACAAAAGAACACCATTTTTCTCTGTTTGAATTCCATTGTCCCTAGGATGATGCCTGCCAAGTTCAGAGTTAGTTGGTTAAATGGTTTTCAAACAGAAGCAGTTTGATGTTTGGGGAGCGTTTCAGTGAATTTGCTGGCAGCCATTGTGCTATTAAAATGTAACGCTGCAACTTATGCTTTGCAAACTTGAAGCGGGTTTGGTTGCTGATGACATATGCAAAGTTTCAGATTAATCGGTTCACCTGTTCCGAAGAAGATTTTAAAAGGTTTTTCCAAAAAATGCGTCAGGCCGCCATCTTGGTTGACGCAGGAGCGCAATTTTTTGGCATCTGAGCTGTAATTCCCACGGGATGATACCTGCCAAGTTTCATGTTGATTGGTTACACCGCGTGTGAACAGGAGCAGTTTTAAGTTTTGGGAGGAAAAACGCTGGCATGGAAGCCTAATAATTTACTTTGAAGTGCTTCACGTGTGGGAAATACAGAATTACCCATTTCTACAATCACCACTAGGTGGTTCCTTGTCTTTTGATGGTAAATTGACACATTTTTGTGTTAACCTGAGGAGAGCGCTGTTGCTTTAGAAATACCAGGGTACTTTAGTGGCCACTTGTGGATGCTAATGAATAGTACATTACAGTCTCAAAGTTCCATCTTATCCAATTAAACCTCAAATGCCTCCTGAATCCACCTTCCATGCCAAGTTTTGTACAGATCAATGACAGCATGCTTCCATTAGGGTGGTTCAGTAGAGATAAAGAATCCGGGGGATTTCATTTGCTGATTGTAAATACGTTTTTACACACTCCTGCATTAAGTGCATTAAGTACTACTTCTACAAGGCTAACTAATCAAATACAGGCATTCTTTTATCATTAGCAACAATGTCAAGGTCGTATGTCCTTTCTTTCTTGTCACTAGTATGCAGCATATAAACCTGTATTCCTCAGAATACAATAACAGACACATTGGCTGTTTGTTCATTTTTTTCAGTTGCTTAGCAACAAACCAGGGTTTAGGCTGAGTTTATTGAACATGTTTCAGGAGATAGAAAGATACAGGTTTGTTATTCTCCGATTAATAAGCTCATTATTAAATGCAACTGTAAAACATTGTGGCATGTGACTTTAAAAAATCACGCTATAGAAAGATGATTTTCTGATAGCCATTTAGGTTTTATATGAAGAAAGAGGTATTGCTCAACAACTGTGTAATTTAGTTCAATTTATGCACCAACTTTTTTTACTTTACAGTACAGTGAACACAATTTAAGTATTCCCCTTCATATGCCACAAGAGGGCGATCTAGTGTTACAAATTTGCAAGACATGAAAAGCATGACAATATCAATAATTGTAGTTTTTGACCCAAGGTTGCAGCATATCGATCACTAATACAGATTTTGTTTTGATGATATCTTTTTTTTAGTTGTGTCAGGCCTCACTATAGCCTGGCTTCAGACACAGGGCCTGGTATAGAACCAGCCGCCAAAGGAAAGACTCACTCACCTGCTGGCTAAATTGATTGCCTTGTTTCTCCTAAACCTTTACATTAAAAATTGATTTTAAGACGAGAGACAAACTTTTGCACCAAATCTTCACAACAATATTTGGAACATCTGCAAAGCTAGATAGAATCTGTTTGTCCTCGCCTTTATGGCACGTTCTGACCATCCTACTGTGAATATAGAAAAATCATGCTAAACACTTCAGACAGCAGCATCTCAAGAGTGTGATGGCTGACAAGCATGAGTTAGAGCACCAACATTAGCCTGGCATTAGCAACAGGCTGTATAAACATATGAAATCACTGGCTTTGCTGGAGGCTTTCACATGCAAGCCAAGGTCGGTGAAGGGTATTTTGGAAACGACAGTTCCCATGTGCATGTGATTGGGGCGTCTATTTCTAGGTATCAAGACAAAGAGCTGCCTATACGACTCACCTGCTGTCCCTAGATCAACTGGATTTTCCTATTGACAGAAAACCAGTTAGTGTGAGTGAGTGTGGAATCTAAACCATTCAAGGCTGTAGAGCTACTTTGACTACTTGTTTGTCATTCAGCGGAATACAGCCCTTGGTAAAATGTGTGATATCTTCCATTAAGCTGATACGTTCTGTTGCAAGATGAGGTGTTGTTTTGTAATGTTTTTCCTGTTTTATATGTTGCTATAGTTTGTGTATTTTCAAGTACAGGAGGAAGCTGTGCTGGAGAAACAGTTAACTTTTTTTTAAGAAGAAGAAGAAGAATCATGTTACCGCAGTTTAGGCTTGTTTAGAGCTCTTTGTTAGACCAGAGGAAGAAAAGACTGCTACACTCTGTTGTCTCTGAAAAAGGTACATTAATACCTTTTCTGTATTGTATGCAAATATTGAAGTTTAATAAAGATATTAGTATTAAACTGACTAATTGTTCTATTAAGCTATTCATTCAAGATGAATCTACCTGTGAGCCAGTTAACAATTCACTCTTACAAAAAGGACAGTGCATGTATTATGGTCATTATAAGTTCACTGCCTGTATATAGTTTAAAGGGCATGACATCTCCATGATGTTGAAAGGATCTTCTGACAGCTTAATTAATCTTTCATGTTCGTAATTTAAATAAACAACTAAATAAATAAAATCATCAAAAAAACCTTTTCATGATGAGAAGCACTCCACTGTGCTTTACCAGCAGCAGGTTTCAAGCTATGTTGAATGCATAAGCGTTTATGACTTCAAATTTATTTATGTAAAAGCATTTTCATAAAGTAGGTAATGAAAATTCTCTGCAGGGGTGAATTTTGACATGGCAGGGAATGGAGACTGCAAAGCACAGGGGCTGAATGTGCAGACAGATTGTACAGTAGACAGTGCAGAGGAGAGGGTACTTTGTGTATTGAAGAGAGCAAGAAGGATTATTATTATACTGAGTGAAATACATTACAGTGATGAGGCATGAACCAACGCTGCTAAACAAGTGGAGGCAGGTTAGATTATTGATATGGATGTGAATTAAAGGTACAATAAATGCTTTACTTTTTTTATTTTAGCTTGTCTTCTCCGCCTCTCCATAGCTTAGTTGTAACAACTGGAAGCATTTTGTGAGAAAAAAAATCACCCATAAGTGGCACAAAGGCTAAGGCTATGCATATGAAGGGCAGCAGTGTGGAGTAGTGGTTAGGGCTCTGGACTCTTGACCGGAGGGTCGTGGGTTCCATCCCAGGTGGGGGACACTGCTGCTGTACCCTTGAGCAAGGTACTTTACCTAGATTGCTCCAGTAAAAACCCAACTGTATAAATGGGTAATTGCATGTCAAAATAATGTGATATCTTGTAACAATTGTAAGTCGCCCTGGATAAGGGTGTCTGCTAAGAAATAAATAATAATAATAATGGTCGATAAGTAGTGATGGTAAATCCTCATAAATACATGATGGAGCCCCCGTTTAAAACACAAATGCTTACATCTATTTAAATCTGGACCTCTTCAATTTGAGTATGATTTAGCAGTGGAATACGGTATTTAGTTTATTTCACAATTTTCATGGTTAAGCCGTTTTAATAACACTTTATAATAATGGGATTTATTGGTACTGTATTGGAAATATAATGTCAATAAATATAATCGGATCATTACCACAGGGTTGCTAATCTTTTTATATTTACACTGATTGACCTGTATTGAGGGCAGGAGCATGCATCTCCCGGCATATTGTGGAAACAGGTGTGTGTTGAAGGTTTCTGCCATTTGTGCCACTGTAGCACGTATGTTGCTTGTCACAATACATAGCACATGTCTTTGGGCTTGATCCATCATTACCTGCTTACGACCTGAGTGTGCTTTCTGGTGGTGGGTTTTCTGCAAGCATTGCCATTCCAGGAACACCTGGGATATTTGATGGACTAGTTGGTAATGCAGACACCATTCATAGACATACCCCTTGTGGTGTCATGGAGACTCTTCTACATTCCCATTGGTGTTACTGAATAGTTGCACACAACCATGACACATCTTATATAGGTCTAGTGGATCACACAACATGATCCCATGATCACATTAGCAAGATATTATTTTGTTTCCAACATTCATCCAAAACAAGAGACTTATGAAGCTTGTTATCAGTTTTGACATTTGGCCACATTTGAGCTCTTAAAAAAACAAAAACAAAGCCACCTCAGGGGCTTACCCAGGGACTTGGATGCCACTAATGCTATCACATTTACATGAAACTGAATCCCTGTGTTTCCAATACACTTTAGCATACCGCGCAGACTGACGAACTTCAGCGTGTCTTCCAAAGCAGTTTTGTAGAATCGCCATCCAGGCTTCAGTATCTATTTTCCTATCAGTGGAGATTAAAGCGATTATACCTTTAACAATACTGGAAGTCCATCACCTAGGAATTATGCAGACAAAAGCAAATCTGGGCCTATTATTAGACTGACTCCTCATATTCCTTAAATACTCAGTGTAATCTATAGCAGCTGTTATCTTTTTGGAGGATGTGGCGAGGCCATGGGTGCTGCCCTGGTGAAGTATCAGTGATAGCGGAATGGGATATTACAAATATCCGCCAACGTGTTTGATAAGATACAATGCCTGTCTGGTGTTACGCAGTTAAAGTTCCAGCATGATTAATTCTTCCTTGGGCCTAATTTCATTAGCACTTGGAACGCAGACAGTGACTGACAGACCTGAAAGAATGCATGGGTGAAAGTGATGGGGACCTCTGTCTACAGATCCCTTCTGCTCAGCACTGGTGGGTTTAGCGTCTCTGCATATGTACAAAAGTTTTCAGTAAGTCCTTTTTATGTATTTCTTTCTTTCTTTTTAAGGTTTACAGAAAAAAAGCTAGGATGTTATATCTATTGTAAGACAGATATTGAGTTCTCAAAGGAATATAAACAAAGATCACTTAACGTCATTGGAATTGTAATAAAATGAAACAAAATTAAGTGATACAGGAAAGGACTTGAGATACGCAGAAAGGAACCTCGATGATCACAGAGCGAAGGCTGTAAGGTTTTAATATGGTGTGTCCTGTGTATCGAAAGTGAACCAAGTGAAATAATAGCAATAGGTGATTAACTGATGATAATGGATATACTTGGGTTTGGGGGAATGTTACAGTGTCATTTTTATACTTTCCATACTGGCATTGACCAGTGTGATTTATAAACTAAGCTTAAGCAATCATGGTGGCAAAAATGATATGTAGATAAGAATGTGAATGTTGCCTTGAAATCTGCTACTATGCCAGTGAGCAGCAGAATTTGTGAATCGGGAAAATCCATCCAGCTAAATTCTAAAAGCAAAAAGCACAAAACAGGTTTAGAGCAGGAGCTAATTCATTAAACAGCACATTTCACTGTAGACTCATTCGACTATTGAATTTCACACTAAATAAAAGGATTATGTGCCTGTTTAAAAACGGGAGGATATTTGTTTGCTGTTCTGTTGCAGTGGGTCTGCCTGCCAGCTACTGTACTTTGGCAGACAATGGTAAAAGCTTAGAAAAGTGTACTTCAGTAACACAATAACAAGGGACATTGCAGCTTGAAAGCAATACAACATGATAACCTTTTAATTATTCCACTCAAGAGCTACTTCTACTGACACTGAGCTCTTCAGACGGGATCATTGACGTTTTCATCTTGAGTTGTTGAAGGTAAAGAGAAGATCAATTTTAATGGTAGCACTCATCTAATTATATAATGACATATCTAAGGACTCTGTGTTCTGTACTTATAGATCAAAGACACAAACATTAGTTCTCTCCTATTGACAGTGTTATGGCAGGTGCTTTTTTTTGCTTAACCGCTGTATATCTACTAGGTCAGGAGTTTTCAGCCGGGGGTACGCAGGACGACTCAGTAAAAGAAAATAATGATCTTGAATTGATTTTTTAAAACTGTATTATATATTATCTCTAAACCACTGTGCATAAATATTTTTGTTTTGCAGCTCAAAGGTTAGTATAGCATAGTTTCAAAATAAACATCCACCTGAATGGCACACATAATTATGCTGAGATGGGAAGTAAATGGTAACGTGATACACAATTACAGTGCAGACTATTTGGAATTATTTATAATAACTTTGCTGAATAGAAAGCGAATACGTGTGTTTCTGAAGAGATTCCCTTTTGATTCTGTCTACCCAAAGACTTGTAATTACATGTTTTAAGAATTACTGTTTGGTATTGTGTTCTAAACCATCAGTTTGTCAGTCCCGCACTGTTATGACATAAATTATATATTCAGATTATTTTGCCTTTTATTGTGTTACCTATGAGAAAAGCAAACATTGTAAAGGGGTACTTGAGCTGAAACCTCCAGACAGAAGGGGGACAGTTTTTAAAAAAAGGTTGAAAACCATTGCACTAGGCCAATGGGCTAATCAAATGTAAAGTTGGATGGTTAGTGATACTTCATGCTGTATATAGCCTGGCCTATATTCTGCTGTTTGCTGCAATCTGAGACCTATCAACCCTATTGGCAGATGAACATCTTACCTCAACCAGTCAGGATTTGTATTCTGTCTGTCCTGAGTAGGGATCAACACCAAGGGCTCTGAATACTGGCTGTACTGAACCAGCCATCCTGACTTTCATTTCAAATCGAGTGTGTTTGGTAAGGGAAACTGTATTCTAAATGAGCTTACATGAACACACTGTGCCACCAAACTCTGAGAACACTTTAGGCGGTTTGCGGTTGACGGGCTTGTGTGGGTGAAGATCACAAGCAAACATTATGTTATCTAAGTGTGAATGTGTTCTGTCATTTTGCTATTTACCATTCTCATTTACAATGCTTTCACTAGTCTTTTAATATGTTTTGCTAAGCTCTATAAGTGACTCCAATGTAATTATTATCAATAGAAATTCATACTAACTGCCCTTTAGGAACAAAACAAATGGCTGTTTTAGGTAACTGGAAAAATCCATTAGCATCTAAAACAGGTAATTGGTGGAAAACAATGCTGGATATTTTCAATTTTAAAAAAGGTACATTTTTTAGAGGATTTGTAAGACAGAAATTAATTATTGGAAATTCTGCAAACCTAAAGAAACAACTAACAAAACCAGGTTCCAAGAGAACTGTGGCAATGTTCTGTGCCTCACAGCTGTGACATCACATAGCCCATTGAAACGAATATGAGGAGGGTCGGACACACAACATACATCTCTAAGCAACTGTGAATAAACAGACCAGTACCCAGATCTGTTTGTCACACTATATTGGGATGATCTAACATGCCAAGTTAAATGAACTATTCTAATGTGTTAAAAGGTACACTGGGCAACACAAACCTCAGACTGGCATTAAAGATTAAGTAGTGGGGTTCCAAAAAATATACTGCTCTAGTGCACTGGGGTTTGAGATCTGTCTTCTAAATCGCTGTGGGAAGAGTGATAAATATAATAAGGCTCTGGCTTTTCTGTTCCGTACCACATCATGGATCGTTATTGCTGTGTCACCTGTTTGACAATGTGGGCAATAATCCTGACACTATCAGTGCACTAGAGCGGCCATTTTGAAAAGAGCTTTGAAACAGACTTGAAAGTTATAAGTGTAAAAAGTTGTCAGGATGTTAACAATAAAAAGGAAAATGACAGGTGCGTTATTTAACAGTTCTAGCAACACACTGACTGCTGCCTCCATCTTTCAGGATTTCTTCTTAGCAGTGAAATGTTTTTGTTGCCTCTCATTGCTGGTCTCTTAATTAGTAGGGCAAGGTTTTGTATTACATATTTTCATGACAGGTTGGTGAAATCGATGTGTACCATTACAAGCAAATATCAGGAGTTACCAAAGTGTCCGTCACCAAATCATCTTGCTGTCCTGCTATGGTCATTTAACGCATTAGGGTCTTATATCCACTTGGGCTAATGAAAAAGTAACACAGTTTCAGTTTCTACACATTGTGGTAATAAAACTGATTGTTCACATTGGTAATAGAAAATCTCCTCATTGAGTATTTTCTTAAGCGAATGAACGGATCAATGCGGCAGGACTCCAGTATTCAACGAATGATCACATGACCGTAACATGAAACAGCTTTAAGGCTCCAAGAAGACACAAGGAGATTTAAAAAAAAAAAAAAAAATCTGAAAAAGAGGGAAGACAAGATGAGACAGACATGAAAAACAATACCCTCTGAAAAACATTGCGATATATGGAATTAGAGAACTATGAAGTAATTTTCCATGGAACTTCCCCTTAAATAAACAACCTTATCAGGATTTCAATTGACTTGCTCAATCTACATACCAGTGTGCCAGATCAGAGAGGTTTATTTTTAATTTGTAGTGGCAGTCAATGCACTCAGCGCTAGTTGCATTAATACCATTTGAGAACATGCATTCTCCATGACTGCTACAGTAAAACAGCTGTAGCTCCCTCTGAGTCAAGAAACCCAACTCATTCTTGCTCAATGCAAACAGTGGAGAAATATGCTTGCGGTAGGAGAAACGCAAACATCTTGTTGAACATCTTGCTCTCCCCTGCTGCATGCGAAAAGGTCATTCCTCAAATGCCCGGCAATCAACAGCCTCTTCAGAAACAATTTTAAATGTTTTGGTGACGTCAAGGGAGAGGAAGAATTTGGCCTGTACAATGCATAGTAGGTCATTTAAAAGCCTTGTAGAAAACTAAAGCAGATAGCATATCAAAGCAGAGGTGTTTATTTAAGAGTAGTGTCATGCCACTGGCACAAAGTCCCAGAAGAGGGAATCAGTCCCAGAAGAGGAAAAAACGTTAACCCTTAAAAGCCTGGTTAATTGGGGGAGAAAAAACAAGTGCATGGTAGAACGTGAAACAGATGTCCTATTGATTCTTTTTGGAAAAATGAGTAAACAGGTGTCTCTTACGGCCTGTATCTCCAAAATGTATGAAGGTGGCACTTTGGACCGTGCTGGTGGAACCAGGACAGATTCACCCGTGAAAAAGCCCAGCACCAGTCTCAGTGCCATGGACAATAAGGTGAATCTTCTGGATGCAAAAGTGGAGAAAATCTCAAAAAGTCAAGGGGAAGTTCTGAAGAAGCTTGAAGCGGTCTACCAGGGCATCGAGAACCTGGAAAATGGCATCGCAAAACTGAAACCGGCAAAGGAACCTCCAGGCACTGGAGAACATTTGAAAAAGGGAGAGCCGAGTTTATACAATGAGATCAAGGCTCTGTGCACTGAAAGCGTGAACCTGCTGAAGTCCCTGCAACAGGAAACAAACAAGCAAAGAGAAAAAATTGATAGGATTGAACGCTCTGTCTCCACCGCAGACAAAGTCATTACATTTGTTGGCGAGATCTTCAAAAGCTCTAAAATAGTGGCGTATATCCTCAAGGACACAGTTCCCTGGAGGAAAGGCAGTCTTTTAGAAAACACAGAAGAGGTCAGTTTGTATGGAAGGTTTGATTGTTTTTAACTTAATCTGCAGCATATATATATATATATATATATATATATATATATATATATATATATATATATATATATATATATATATATATATATATATATATAGATATATATATATATATATATATATATATATATATATATATATATATATATATATATATATATATATTCATTATGCATTATGTATGCAGTCTTTGTGATTTATTTTGTAATTGATAGATTTTTGAAATTTACAATTTATTCTTTTTTTTTCAGATAGCCTTTTATTTGAATGTCAAAAGAATCCTTTGTGCATTGTATGAAAATCAGAATTTCTTTTAAATTGAATGCAAAATAAATAAATTGTCTTATTGGTTAATTATAACTTCTTTCTGCAACGCTGCAGCCTAAAAAGGTGATTTATAACAGGTAAATAACCACAGCTTCAAAGCAGGGACACTAGAATTGAAATACAGTTATAATCCCAACTTCAGAAAAATTTGAAGGCAATATTTGGTGGTCAAATGTAATTCTGAAAAAAAATATATATATTATTATTATTATTATTATTATTATTATTATTATTATTATTATTATTATTATTATTATTATTATTATTATATAGGGGTAACCTAAGCAATTAATGCACAGTCCAAATAACATACACTTGTTTGTTACATTTCCAGTATTCCATTGATAACTGTAAATGCCTAATCATACTTTACAAGGCAAAACTATAATAAAATCAGATAACCCTAGTAGAGAATAATCCCTCAGCTGCTTATAGCCACCCAAAGACAATCGCGTTCTGTCGAGAGCTGCTTCACTGAGATGTCAGTAATTCAAAACGTTGTGCTAAGTGTGTCTCCAGTATGTACTAAATACCAAATAATAAATTAAACTTGCACCATCCATTCTGGGGTTGAATGCAGAAAAAAAATAACATGGGGCCAAGTATTTGAATACATTGCTTTCATTTACCAAATGAAATTGAAACCCCCGACAGACCAAAAATTAGTATATCTTCTGAGATAATACAGGCCCCATATACTGGTAATTATTATTATTATTATTATTTTTTTTAATCAATGCATCTAAAAGTAGACTCACATTATGATTTTGTATTTTAAAACAGCGGAAAAGTAAACATAGCCCTTAATCATGCTCTAACATAGGCTAATAACATTAAAAATGCTAAAAAAAACAAAAAAACATAATTATAAAACACCTTTCTTTCCTTTGGGGATTATAGATGTATAACTATGTGTTAGAAATTAACTGTTGTTTTTTTATAATGGAAATAATAATTCACTGTTGTTTTCTTTTTTGACAGAAAAAAGAAACAGGTGCAAAGCCCAAAGCTGAATTCTGCAATCGAGCGATTCAGGCAGAGATCAGGAGATCTTCTGAAGGTACTTTAGGGTTACAAGCTTGCGCTCAGCCACGTTTCCATCTGCACCATGAAACCAGTCAGTAAAACTCAATCTCATCTGGTTCCAATCTTCTATAATCTACAATCTATAATCCAATCTGAAACTGGACAAAACACAAAAGTCAAACAATCAGCTGTTTTTACTGTATCATGTTTTTGTACAGTTGCTATTTATAAATGAATTCACCAACCTCCAAATATAATTCACAGCCTTCATGATCAGTCTACATATTTTTTTGGAATACTGGATATTTAAAACCTACCTCTCGATTTCTGCCAGCCCACAGTCTTAACTGGGGCTCACAGAGTCCGAATTGAAATCGATGATGGAAATAAATGAGTCTAATTTCAAATTGCTTTCGAGGCAGACGGAAATGTAGCATTACTCAATGTTTATAAGCAATGCATATTGAAAATAATATGTATGAAATGTAAATAATGAAAAAAGCAATAATCATAAAGGCAGTGAATAGTTAAATCTATCTAATCTGCACGTCTCCATGTCTTTAATATAGATTTTGTCATATACAATGATTACTTTTGGATTCAAACATGTGTCCTGCTTTTTTTTTTTTTAGATGATACAGGTGTGAAGAAGCAGCCAACTAAAACAGATGAACGGGTCAACTTGGCTCTTCAATCTCAATCCGACAATCAAGTGGATGAAAGTCCCCTAGCCCCCATCACATCCACAGAAGTGCTCGCTGAGGCCAAGAGCTCAGAGCTCAGTATTACAAGCACCAAACATATTGCAGAGAATAAACTGTCTCGGAAACCCAAGGAGGTCACCATCAAAAGCAGAGGATCCACACAAACACAGACCTTTATTAAAGAAAGGCATGATGTTGGAGTGAACACAGATGACCATGATGCACCTGAGTGTCAGAAAGAGGAGGTCACTATTACTGTTATAACAGGGGAGACCCAGACTCCAGCCCCCGCTGCCAAACCAGAGCTGAATGAGGCTACTGCTTCACCTCTTGAGCGGTAATTAAAATGTCTCTGTTTCATCAGCTTTTAATCTAATGCATGCAATTATGATATTTGTGCAAACAACCAAAAGATTCTGCTGCACTTTTATTCAGATCCTTCCTAACTCATTTTCCAAATTGCTGCTAGTTAATATATTGTGCAGACAAACTGAAGCCTTCATCTTCGAACCAAGAGGTAATCAAAACACAAAATAATCACGGTGCTCCTACACATAGAGCCTTTTTCTGCTATTTTTACTGCTTTTTTATCTTGACTGTTAAGTGACAACTACCAGTATGCATGTACATATTTATTTAGGGGTCAATCAAATTATGTGAATTTTGGCAGGTATAAATAAGCTCTTCTTTTAATTACGAAATAGGACCCTGTCTGCCGTTTCATACATCTTTACAGACAGAAATTCACAAATTCAGATTTTCATGACCTTGGTTCTCAAATTTGTATTATCTCAGTGGATGTGTATAGGTCCGCCACTGTTTAGATCAATTAGCCCCATGATCTTAAAGCTGAATTTAACACCCAGTTTCACAAATAGAAGCCATGAAGGAGGTGTGGGTCAATTGTTTATGTGTAACTTGTGCATAAAACAACTGTGCACCACTAACAGTTAAGCTTTAACAAGGAAAAAAAAGATTGTTTTATTATTTGTTTTAATTTGTATGTTATGAGCGCTAATTATTAATATATGTGTTGTTAAACTTCGCAATGTGTTTCTATTTTAGGCATCCTGATATTACACATGACGTTCCCGGTGAATTAAAAAGGAAGCCTTTGGCTGAACAAGGAGCTGGTTCATCTACACAGGAGCAAGAAGAAGCTAAGAGAAGCTCTAAAAATGACGTTGAAGGAGCCAAAAAAACACAGGCAGAGAAAAAAGAGGTCTGCAAATCCTCCAAAATTGCTATACCACTGACAAAAAACAAAGATACCGGCTCTGAAAAAGACAGTGAAGTTCCCTTAACCCCTCTAAAGGGCACTCCCCCAGCCAAAACCCAGAATGAGCAGAAAACCCAGGCAAGTGAAGCACAAAATACAGACAATGACAGTGTCAAGACACATAAGGCTGAAAAACTCTCCAAAATTGAGTCACCAAATAAGTCAGCTGATCCTGTACAACGAACTGAGCCTGAGAAGAAGACTTCAGCAACAGAGACCATCGTAGCATTGGAGACTAAAGCTGAGGAGAATGCTAAACCTCAAAAAGCATTGAGAGTTATCATTGGTAAGTACCAGGATTATATTCTGTTTGGATATGCAGCTATTTACACTACAGTGTTTGTTGTTAAAACACATTTCAATAAGGAATAATGAACTGTAAGTGTGATTTTTAGCCCATTAACTGCCAACCGATTTGATGGTCAGTCTTGAAGTAAGCAGTGGGTAAATTCGGCCTGTTTTTTCCGTAGGAATGGGTGTTTATTGACTTGTAAGTCAAGTGTAACTATGTATTGTCCAGAAGAAAACATTTGGAGTGCATTAACGTGCATTATTTCTATTTTCTAGATGACAGCCCGTCTCAGCCAGCACCCTTTGAACATCGTATTGTAAGTGCTAGGCATACGGCAGTTACCTCATACTACTCGCTCATTCAGAACGAGCTCTTAGGGGGGTAAGTTGTACCAATTAGTTATTTTTTTACAGTGGTGTCTATTTTAATGGTCTAAAGAGAGGGGCGGTGTTAAAATGACCCAGTTTAGACTAATAATACATATCAAGTTATGTCTTTTTTTAGGAGAACAGTGAGGTAGATTAGTGATTCAAAAAAGCAACAAAAATGTTTAAAACTACAGCAACAATCTCAAAATGGCAGTGATACAACTAAACGAAAAAGGAGAAACTACCAGAAAAATAGCTTGAATTGGCTGCTGTTGCAAAAAGGAAACCAAAGTCGATTGCAAACTCAAAGCTGTTTGTGTTGAAGAATGGGCAAAAATATCCCAGAAAAAGGTTTAAAAATCCCCCCCAAAAAAAGACTGCAAGCTGTAAAGGAAGCAAAGGGTGGGCACACAAAATACTAATGTAAGGGTGCCCAAATACTTTTGTTAAAGTATGAAATTAGTTTTTGCATGTTATTTTTCATTTTATGCATGTTATGTAATAATTTGTTGTTTTATTATAAAGCTGAGTCTCTAATTTATATCTTTCAATAGAATAATTAGAAATTATAGAAATCACTTTCTTGTGTTTTTCTATATATATATACACAATACGTCCCTTATAATATGGAATACTAGGAACAGTCTACCGTAAAATATAAAATAAGAGCTTCAAATTAGCCAGACAGCAGCTATGCTAAGGCATTTTTGTATTATTTACCGAGGAGTGTTACTTTGCTCTACATTGCTAAAGTAACAGTAAGAGGTAAAGGTCTTTCCTTTAGTTTCCTTGACCCTGGCAAAGTCCTAGTCCTAGGAAGCAGTTTGTTATAGAAGGCCTGATATCTCCCTGTTGCTGCCCCTGGTTATATTTCTATGGCTGGCACAGCTAAAGTCTAAAAACAGATTCGAATTCTGAAAAGGGCCTGTGCTCTTTATATAAGGCCAACTACTTTCACGGAAACATGTCAACACTCAGCATGAATTGGAGTTTAAGGTTGAAGAATTACAAGGAGGCAAGAATTAAGGGTATAACTAATGTCATGCATACATATGAAATGACTAAAATTGATAGGAACCTTTGATAAGAAAATGGGTTTTGACAACAGTGGATCCAGCGGATTTTGTTAGTAGAGTTACAGACTGGGTTAAACAACCATAAAATAAAACTTGCCTATAAACACACCAGATATAAATCTGTTAGCTGAGTCGTTTTATTTAATGAACCAAAGCAATTTATAACTGATTTCTTCTCACGGTTCGGTTTCTCTCTTCTCAGTAAATGTGTGCATTGCCTTGATTTGACCTTTACATGATGTGTAGACACAAAAGGATACACATCACATCACTGGGATGTAAAAAATAAAAGTGGAGGGCAGTAAGAGGGATTAGACTCCTCGGGGCTTGTCCGTTGCTAACACACTATTTGCCCAACAGCCTGATTGATTCCAGTGCTTCCCTATTACAGCATCACATATCGATTACTCTCCAGGTAAAAATTGTGCTTCCTGCCTTTCCTACTAATAAAATCATCAATTTGCCTATTTTGACAATTTTCCAAGATTTTCAGTTCCAGTGGTTTGATTTCATATGCACAACAAATCAAAACAACAGAAGCAACAGGGTGTTCTAATGAATTGGCACAGGGCTGTTCATGGGTTAACCTTCTCTGTACTAGTTACAATGTTGTGACGAGCATTACATGTGAAGCTCACATATTTGAAACAGCCTGTTCTTGCCTGTGTGATGGAAACCAACATACAAAGAATGATCTGTCAGATATAAGCACGGCTTTAACGGAAGGATGGGACTCTGTACATTTTCCATCCCTGGGCATTAGATATCAAGTACTATCTGCTTTGATCTGTCCAATTACCTCTGCTGTCACAGTTGTTGTAGGAACAGAAAAGGGCATTGGCTGTATTCAGTTCCAACATTTCAAATAAACAACCAGATATTGACAGGCCCGTGCAACGGTGTGATATTCAATATTTATTGGTGGGGGTGTTTGACGTGTGCAGCGAACAACTGGCAAGAAAGACACAGCTAATCCTGCCTGGGCAATGCTGGCCTGCTTTTGTGTTTGTCTTGTACAGGGCTATTTTTAGAACCTGATAAGCAAACCTGTTTGTAAGACTTTCTTTAGCGAGCCACTTCCATGTCAGTACTGCACTGTGTTACTTCAACTGGTAAATAGACTTCAGTCCTGTTTTTATTTATTTTTTATTTATTATTTAAATATAATTGGATTGTCATTCATTTTTTTTCATTCAGTCGATCTTTGTTATTCAGAAATATAATAAGCAAGCTGAGCTGTCTCACAAGAGGAGTGGTACCCTGAAATCTATTTTCTAAGAATGATGAATGACCAGGAGTGGAACCCTGATCAGAACTTTGTTTACTTAAGTGAAATCTCGAAATGTTACCCAAAAATTATCAACGAGTGTCCCACTCCCAAAAATTATAAACCAGCACAGGTGTTCAAATACTTTTAGCACTGCAGACTCCGGCAGTGTATATTTTCATGATGATTTCCTATCTATTTATCTATCTAGAATGTGAATCTGTATATGCAATATTCGTATTTCTGTCTCCTCTATCTCACACTATAGGGAAAATCATTTTATGGCCTGTCTGTGTGTGTTTGTGTTGACAGGGGACGATTCGGCCAGGTTTACAAGTGTGCAGAGCTGTCATCTGGCCTCATGCTGGCTGCCAAGACAATACCAGTTAAAGACTTGAAGGACAGGGTAAGCAGTGAGTCAAGGATACCTGGGCAGACACACAGGGTTTGTAGTTCCTGTGAAGCTGATTTATGGACATCCAACTGCACATTCTGTTCATGGCTGTGTCACACTGACGTATCTCGATTGATAGGTTTGTTCTGGAACCTTCTAATCCTGTTTAACTGCACTTATCCTTTCCATTCACAAGACACAACTTTACCTTACTGGTGTTTTAACAAACAGTTAATTTTCACAGTACCTTCAAAGTTTGTACATATCGAACACATGTAACATATCTGGGTACAATGTTCCATGACAGTACCATCTTTTTAGTAATTTGATTATAAATGCAAAAACTAATTTAAACAACAAGATATTTGCATTCCAAGTTTGTGAAACATTGTTTTTTTTATTTAAAAACTGGACAAGCTTGATTTAAATTGTATAACCAGTACCTTAAATGTAGCTACATTGAACATTGGCCTTTAAACTTAATCCAGTTATTTGGGGGGTTTATGGGACAGTGGTGGGGGGACTTCAATAATATATCACAACAGTGGGCTGCGCTAAAGATTTACACTTACCTACTAGCACCACCTGCTGTAAGATAAAGGCACCAATAATCAAATTACTTTGTACTGTATGTCAATTGGAGCCAAATCAACACTGAGTGCTATACAATTGGGAATAAATTTAACCATTAACCCTTTGCACCCAGGATCCCTCCCGCCATAGTTGTAATGGGTGTTAGGAAATACAATGGATTATTTTATGATGTTTGTCTTTTTCTTTTCTTTCTCTAATTAAGGATGAAGTCAAGAATGAAATTTGTGTCATGAACCAGTTAAATCATGTCAATTTGATCCAGCTGTATGATGCCTTTGAGTCCAAGAACAATCTGACTTTGATTATGGAATAGTATGTTTGGAAGTTTTTCAATTCTGGCATAAATAATTGAGCACTCACACAGAGTACTTGTAACATATGCTAAGCTGATGCACAGATAACTGTAGAACTCTTAATTGCACCTCTAACCATCTGTTAGAGCTATGTAGTTCCATATCTATATCTTTATCTATGTCTAAATCTATAAATGAGTTATTAAAGCAAAATCATAAAGGCGAATGTAGTATCAGGTTTTTTTTTCTTTTGTTTTCAGTTCATTTAGTGCAGCTATTTTGTGACCATTAACTTAAGAAGATTTTATGACACCCCAGTGCCTTGAGAGGTCTTGACATAACTTTTTGTTTTTTTAGAAGTGAAATAAAGAACACACAGGTTACATTTTATCTATTTTTTTTTTCTCCAAGGCTAAACTTGTTCCAATAAAACGAAATGGAAGGCTGTATAAGCCCTTGTAATTGCTGATAGGAGCAGAGTTTTCTACTTTTAGTTTTTCTACAGAACCGGGACATTTCTGTACTGTAGCAAAAGCTTTTTAAATTGTGTCTCGACCCTTTTCCTCGCATCCCATTTTCTTGTGGTTGCTCTTTTTCTTTGTCTTTCTACTGATTGCATGGGATACACGTGAATATGAAAGATCCAAGCTGGTTTACAGACTTCGCAGATGCAACAGCACAAACTGTGATACAGTACAAATCAGTGATCTTGTACACATTCATACTGAGATCTGTTTTGATTCCTGTGACTACACAGCAGGCGTAATAAAAACATGAAGAAAAACCATTCTAATTTCAATTGCCAGGCCAGTAGGTGGAAGGTCGACTCACCAATTGTTTTGTTGCTGTTCTGCAGTATTGGCGGAGGAGAATTATTTGACAGAATCATCGATAATTATCAGCTGACTGAGCTTGACGCCATCGTGTTTACCAAACAGATCTGTGAGGGGGTTCAGTACCTGCATCAGCAGTACATTCTCCATTTAGACCTGAAGGTAAGGCTCAAACATCATGCCTGACTTTCTGGACAATGTGCAAGCCAACTGGAATCAATGTGGTGGCGCTCAATTGCAAGAAAATAAATGTGTATAACACCATGTTCTGTCTCCCAGCCTGTTACCATTGTTTAAACTATTGAAAATATATGAACAAGGTAATAAATTGGTTCTGTAAAAAGCAAGGCAGGGTACATCATTAATGACTACATTAGTTTTTTTTTAGCATAATAACATTATTTGCTTTATAATTTTTAATGCTTAATATTACTGTGTTATTTTAGTATTTTTGTAAGTTATATATATATATATATTTATACAAATATTCTTCTATTTTCTTTTTTTTCATTCTTTTTAGCCAGAAAACATTTTATGTGTAAACCGCACAGGAAACCAAATAAAAATCATTGACTTTGGACTGGCAAGAAGGTAAGAAGTGACCCTTTATTAATTCCAGGGGTTGATTATCTCAACCTATACCCTTTACAGAGTAGCAGTATGTTGAATGCACTGAAGCTGTTTTTGGGAGATAATTAGTTGCCTTTATAGGTTCCTACATTGCTACTTTGACAGAGGTAAAATAAATAGCCATTATATGTCAATGAGCTATACTTGACTGAATGTCTTAAAAAGTGGATATGCTTCAGCTATAACCATATGTTAATGAGAGAACTTGTCATGTATTATGAATGCAATGCAATTTTTGTGACCAATTGATTAAATTTCTGCTTCTGGGACAGGTACAGACCCCGCGATAAACTGAAAGTTAACTTCGGCACCCCTGAGTTCCTGGCACCAGAAGTGGTGAACTACGACTTTGTTTCATTCCCTACTGATATGTGGAGTGTGGGAGTTATCACGTATATGCTGTATGTATCACTGGGAAATGCCGACTCTTTCTTAAATAGTGATTCAAAGGATATTTGCATCCTTGGGTCCCTAAGTCAGTATAATCTTTTAATGCTATTTAGAAAAATGAGAACAGATGGTAGACTGTTCTGCGGGTATGATGTAAAAATCATACAAATCCCTTTAGTCTCATGCTTTACAGGAGGCATTTTGCTCATCATCTATAAAATAGCATACACGTAATGCATACATGCTTGCAGTTGGATTGTTTGTGTTCTTTTGCAAATCTGTCAATCATTGGAAACTAACAATAACCTGAACTATGTATATGCATATCCACAAACTTTGTATGACTTATTTCTTAAGGCAAAGCTCCCCCTCTGGGATTCGCTTTGTGTCAGGCAGCAGACTGGTCTGTAACCACAATGTGCTTTTTTTCCAGGCTGAGTGGGATGTCTCCTTTCCTTGGAGATAACGACACAGACACCATGAACAATATCCTCCATGGCAACTGCGAGTTTGACTCTGGCTCATTTGAAAATGTCTCTGCGGAGGCCAAAGACTTCATGTCTAGGTTGCTAGTGTCCGAAAAATGGTATGCCCCGTACTTAACATTTAGAGTATTGACATGAGCATGAACCAGTACATCCCTTTAGGTTTAGTGCAGTACTGTCATTGTTTTAAAATTTCAAAACATTTAATAAACCATTTGTGACTGAAGGGGGTATAACAAATAGACTCATTTTTAGATCGATCTCCGCCAGGCCATATCTGCTTCTTTTTACTCCCCACATAGGATAACCATTAAGTGAAATCTTGTTGTTCCCTTTATCATTTTAACATCAATATGCTCTTTCGCTAATGCTGCCACTGCTTCTTTTTACAGATTCCTGCTGGAATGATCAATCTTTTCATTTCAAGGGCCACTCGTATTGATTTGTTTTAATGAACTCTGTCTCTCACAGAGGTTTTTTTCCAAGGCACCCCATTGTTGTGTCTTGGTACAATGTTTTGCTTCACAGCGCTGGTTGGCAAGCAGTAGCTGCAAAGTGGCTAAAATGATCTTTAGTAATGAAAGGGGCTTTCACGGGACACGCTGTAACTCATTTGTAATGATAATTCTAAAGCATGCTCATGATCCAGTTTGTGCTGAAATAGGACTGCAGCTGGATAACGTGACCCTTTACTGAGAGTGCATTTCATGTTCCTTGAAAAGGAGAGCAGAGTACATTTTCAATCAATCGTGTGGATTATGCCTATAAAGAGTAAAGAGCTTCAACAGCTTTCCCATCCCCTTCCCTTTTCAGGATGTTTGCAATTGTTCTTTTTGCAATTACTCACATATTGTTTTGTTTTTTTATTTTCTGTGATCTGACTTTTAGTTCAGAAGCTGCTCTTCAGTTCTAGTTGTCTGTGATAGAAATATGTATCTAGTGCACAGCAGTGCATTTCCAGAAAAACAGAAGGAAACTGGATCCAAAGGGGCAGATCACTAGATTGTGATTTTGCTGGTCTAGCCTATAATATATATCTTTGTCAGACAACTAGAAGTGAAAATCAGCTCCTGAACTCAGGTGTAAGCCCCTTAAAGAGTAAGTAGCAGGGTTCTGGAAAATATAGCATTACATGCCTGCTCTAGTGCACTGATAGTATAAGGATTATTGCCCACATTGTCAAACAGGTAGCACAGCAATAACGATCCATGATGTGGTACCGGACAGAAAAGCCAGAGCACTTGTTGTTATGTTTTTGTTTTTATTTTAATTGCTCTTCCTGCAGTGATTTAGAGGACAGATCTCAAACCTCCGCGCACTAGAGCAGCCATTTTGAAAAGAGCTTTGAAACAGACTTTCAAGTTATAAGTGTAAAAAGCTGTCAGGATGTTAACAATGAAAAGGAAAATTACAGGTACGTTATTTAAACATTTGTAGCAACATGTGGGGGCGTGTAACGTTATATTTTTCGGAACCCCTCTACTTACTCTTTAACACAGACATCAAAATATTTACAATATTTGAGTACTTGCTCAGAATTATTGCAAACATCATACAAAGGTAAGGGGGCAATCAAAAAAGAACCTAGAAAATACAATTTTAAACTACTTACTCTTTAATAAAAATACATTTCGTAGGAAAGACTGGATATACTACTGTTCTCTGTATATACCTGTATCTGATAGTTACCCAAATTAAACACTATTATTATTATTATTATTTATTTATTTATTTCTTAGTAGACGCCCTTATCCAGGGCGACTTACAATCGTAAGCAAATACATTTCAATATCTAGGCCAGGTGTCGACACTGAGAAAAAGCAGATAACTACGTACGGACTATGGAAGAACACAATAAATATTGACCGATTGTATGAAATATTTCCACTACAACATAATAAGAGAATAATACAAAAAGACAAATATATACCACAGAGCAATTCTTGTTTTTTTTCTAATCTTCCCAAGTCCTCAGGAAGTGTTAAAGTGCAGACTTCTCTTTCTTTAACAGCAGTAGAATGAGCGCCACCGGGTGCTTGAAGCACGACTGGCTGAACAACTTAGCAGAGAAAGCCAAAAAGTGCCAAGTCTGTCTCAGGTCTCAGCTTCGGTTACAGAGCTACTTGGCTCATCGACAGTGGAAGGTAATGGGTTTTGTGTCAGATCAACTGGTATTTGCAAATGCAGTATTTGCGGTTTTTGGTTTGCTGTTATGCAAAAGAAATGGATGTCTGACTTCATAGAATGATATTTGAGCAGATCCAATACTAATACTGTTGAATTTATACCACTCACTCACAAAAAAAAAATGTCATCTGGTTAATTTGGCAAAAATTATAGTTTGCAATTTTTAATAAAAATTATTTTTGGCCCAAACAAATATGTTTTGTTTTACAGTGGTCTGAACAACACATTAAGTCCCTAAACTTCAGATAGGGACTGAGTCATAATATATCATTTAAATGACTAGCTTTCAGGTTTTAAAATCTGTTTTCTTACCTCTGCTGAGCACTAGCAATATAATCACTTGTTCCTGTTTTTTTCTGTTGAACCCCTTTTGGCTCTTTGCCTGTATTTTATTTGTTCATTTTCAAAGACAATGTTTTAGATGAAATGCTGCTTCCTGGCACCCAATCACATGGGTTTAATGGAAACCAGGCCATGCAACCCACAACAACGTTACCAGGATGCAGCAGTTTATCGGTAGTGTTGTATTAAAAATATTCTTAATGTAAATAAAAAGTAGAACCAAGAGATTCTAAGCTATGAAAGGCTGGGCTGCAATTATGTTAAGATTGGACCAGTTGTTCACAGTAGCTTTAAAAACAGCATTTAATTTTCTTTTTGCAGAAACATTTCTATGTCATTGCTGCTGCCAACAGACTGAAGAGACTCCACCAGCGTAGGTCTGTGAATCCTGCATAGATGGGTCAGGAGGGCTGAAAAGGGCTTGACTTTACTACTCCACTCTCATTTCATGTGATTGCATTGCAGATCTGCCTCTTATAGACAGAACTGTGAATTGTAGAGCAACTACTTTTTTACATTAGCTGTAGTATCTAAGCATTTTATTTTATTTATTTATTTTTTGTAAAGTGGTGAAACGTATTGTTTATAAATGTGACATGAATAATATTGCTGAGATTTATATACACTTCCAATGAACATTATTACAAAACCTTGCATAGTTCTGTTGCTACTTATCAGCCCACATTTTAGAAGCCACAAAGAAAATATTTTAAAATCATATGCAAAGCTGCTGTCTGTTTATAGTCAGAGAACCATTACTTTTGTAAGAATCTATACAAAATGAATATAGCAATGTTTTGTTTTCTTCAGTACTTCATTATCGAGTTAGTCATTTCCAGCTATAATTGTATCATCTCATAATTATTAGATTGTGGTAAAACAATCATGGATTTTATTTGTTTCAAAATTATAACATACAATTGTATTTTTTCAGTTGTATAGTCATATTTTTTATATGCAAATATGTACAATTAACCTAGATGTACAATACTTTTTGACATAAAAAGGTGTGGTGTTCTTTTGAAAAAGTATATAGAGGGGCATTTAACTCCTAATTGACTATCACAACTGAAAGTCACACAGTTAGCCAGTGTACTCATATACACAGCTCTACTTACCTTCTGTGAAGGCAGCAGTAATTTGGTGTGCATGCACGTACTTGTGCTGATCACTACAAACCTACTGTACAATGTTAAAAAAATAAATTGTGAAAAAATTGTTTTCAGTATGCGCCATGCCCTTTTAAAGTGTAATGATCTGTGCATCTCCCATGGTAACGGAATTACCGTTTTCACACTCACAGACATTACCACTTTGATTCTATCAGTATGTTCCAACATATTTATTCAGATGTAAAATAGGCTTAATTTAATGCGATAATTTTAGACAGAATTGTCATGACTACCTTGATTAGAGACAATTAACCTTTGTGGCAACGGAACAATGCTTTGTACCTACTCCCTGTGAAATGTGACATGCCTCTCAGCAATACTAATTAAAATACAGATAACTCAACAAAAATAGGACTTCTATTTTATTAAAAAACAAAATAGGCATCATTTAATTAAGGGTTAATGAGAAAGCAAGTATTAAAAATAGCAATATATATGAACATCTGTGTATACAGCAAATGAACAACGTGAATGCATTAATAAAGCATCATAGTGATACTTCGCCATTCACTTTCAATGGGATTTCAAACCCTGTGATAATGGGATACTGCACAATTTCAATAAACAAACATCTGCATTGACAGTATAGCACAGCCATCAGTTGCAGAATGACTAATTCAACTGAAATGCATAAAATATTTAACCAGAGGATGCAGCAAGTATACCTGAAGACAACTGTCTTCTATCTCAGATTTGATCAATTTGTAAATTCTGTGTTCTGTAGAGATATCTGTACTTCAGAGTCAACAAAGTCTGATTTGCAACCCCTTAACTATCGGGACACTAAATATCTTACTGGTTTAAAATCATAGAAGTGGAAAGAAACTGTGGCTTAGGTCAATCAGATAGGATCATCTCAGCAGGTATCCACTTTCTTGGCTTTGGCTGAATTTTCCAGGATTTCTCTCTTCCATTCTTCATAGTCTTGCTTGGCAGATTCTTCAGACTTTTGCTGTTTGGGCATGGTTGCTGTCTCTTCTGTTATAAAAAACACAGAATCAGGTAAACAATTTTAGGTGCAAACAAGCTGCAAATTGAGTCCAATTACTGCATACTCAAATAACATAGTGTTATTTTCATGACGTCAACCACCGAGAATTTTAAGAAAATTTTTTGGCGAGTTGTAATTATGTTTTATAAATAGATTGTCTTCCTACTTTCTTTGTTCTCTATGCACTCAAGCAATGTCTTCTGTTTCTTCCTGGTTGTTTTTACTGATATTATCTGTTCAGCAGATTCACCTGCGGGGCAGACGACAAGAAAATTACTGCAGTTAAAAACCATTACAAATGATCCTTACAGGAACCCCTTAAAGAAGAAGGGCTGAAGAGTTTTAATACCTACATCCAGAGCATAAAGAACATCACTTCCAATACTAAGTAATTAAAGATGGCCACTAGTGCCTTCCGAAACAGTTTTGTCCTCAATTATCACTTACTGCAAATTTGCTGTCCAAACTTCTCCAGTTGGGTGCAGAGTCAATCAAAGGTGCCCTTCTTAGCACCGGAGGTAGCTGTCAATTTCGTCTTATCACCTTTGATTTTCATACACCTAGAGAAGAACATTTAGTGTATTAGTGAATAAAGGTTTAGCATTTCCATTGTTAGAATCCACAATTCCTTTGCACATAACTTCACAACATAACCTTGCTGCAGATTTCACTTTATCACCATGTATAAATTGTGTTACTGTTGATAGAAGTTGCTTTTAAAGAGTAGACTGAATGACATGCTGTGAACAATGCTGCAGTGGTAAAGAGCAGCTTCGATAAATCCAATCCACTTTGCTGTGCTTCAGGTAGACTGGATTCATATCTGCAAAAGCAAAGATCAAGTATCATTATATACCGTAGTAATAGGATATTTCATTCTGGATCATTGAAAAAACACATTTGACATTATGCATTGCTTTGATTTGTTTTATTTATTGATAAACATGACATAAGATGCATTGTTTACCAATTTCAACATAACCAGATCGCTGGCTTCAACATATTACATACTGATTTCTAACTACAATAAATCTCAGTACACAAAGCTCTCCATCATAAAACATTCCTAAAATCATTTGTGAAGTGCATGCAATACAATCAAAATCTGGACAGTGCAATAATAAATAAGACCTTTGACACACCTCTGACACATGCATTATACATGTCCACATCAAGTTAGCAGTGTGGTTTAACATAACACCCTGCATGCATTCTTACTTTGTCTTTTCGGTGTTTCATTGATGTTGCTGCCAGGTCCAGACACATGACCGCATTGCTGGTTGCTGTTGTATGTGCGGACAGCCCTGTGCATTTCACCTGTGAATATAATTACACACTTTACAAACACATTTAAAAATAATACATTCGACTATATCATCGGGGCAGCAGTGTAAACATATTTCACTTAAACCAGGTCTTCAAAAATCTACTTTCCTCCACTGTGCCACCTTTAAAGGGGCAGCAGTGTGGAGTTGTGGTTAGGGCTCTGGACTCTTGACCGGAGAGTCGTGGGTTCAATCCCAGGTTGGGGACACTGCTGCTGTACCCTTGAGCAAGGTACTTTACCTAGATTGCTCCAGTAAAAACCCAACTGTATAAATGGGTAATTGTATGTAAAAATAATGTGACACAGACTAGTATCCACTGGGGTAAAAGCTGGCAATTCCAGACAATCTGTTTTATCTAAATATCTATCATAGGGGTGTATCCCCCTGTAAAGTAAAGTAGCGATAACAGCCAGATTATACTGTGCACCTGTCAAAAAAAGTAAAACATTTAAACACTGTATTTATTGCCAGGCTACTGAGATCACGCTTTAGACATTTAATTACTGCCTACACTAAGACAAATAAGATTTGTGACCAGCGAATACATGCTCAATATCAATCTAAATAATGCATACCGGGTAGTACCTTTACACACACACACACACACACACACACACACACACACACACACACACACACACACACACACACGAGACTGTCTAGTTTTATTTGTTAGGTGATTATTTGAACAGTTATTCCCAATTTGGATGCCAATCTCCTGATCATTTCTTGCTCCATGTTTGTTGGCTGTCTTGAAAAACGTGTTCTGAATAACTGTAAACCAATGGGTGCGTTCACAGAGGTCATTCTTACAAGATCATTGGCTAAATTGGTCAGATTCTGCACAAAATGTTCTTCGTAAACGCACCCTCTGCACAGAATCTGCGCAGAATGATCTCTGTGAAGGGCACCCTCAAATTGAGAGACGCAGCAATAACCCGCCTCATCCGGGGTGGAGACTTAACTAGAAATAACTTTTTTTTTCTTTTTCGTTTCGACGTGAAAGTAAAAGTTAATAAATATGCAAAGTAATTAAATTTTGTATTTGTCATTATTTTAACAGGTTATATAGGATTTTAATTGTTATTAATTTAACCATGTATGTCCGTTCATATTAAAGAACCCCGCCCACCGGTTTTTCACTAGTAAAGCGTTTCTCCAGTAAAGAAAGTCTGAAGTATGTGGGGCCGTGTTGCCATATGCATTAAATTTGCAGATTGTTTAAGCAAATTTATTAAAAACAGAAAGTTCAACTGAAATGTGATAAGATATGAGTAAAAACTTAATTGAAAACTTCAGGGACCAAGGTTTTTGACACAAGCCTGCCTACATTTTTTATATAACTACCCATTTCCTTTTCTTTATAATTAAGTCAAATAAAACATAAATATTCATCTTTTTGCAGTAGAATTTGCACTACTACACCACAATGTTTACAGCCAATAGCTTTTCTATTATTGATTCTGCATTCAGCAGCAGTATTTTTTTCCCCATCAATGTATGCTACAGTTATGTGTCGATTGGTTGTTTTCTTTTTCTTTATTACACTTAACCAATGGCAGGGTTTCGGGCTTAACCAATGAGAGGGTTCCTAGTTGTGATTGTCACAGGGTTAGCTGGCAGCAGTCACATGATTTGGAGAGATTGACGGGGGTTGTGTTTCCTGATACAGACTCAGTAATCATGGTAAGTCTTAATATTATTGATGAATTAGTTGCACAGCTACAAAATAACACTGATGATAATTAGCATTGCTGTCTATAAATGGCGGTTTCGATTTGCAACTTATAAAACATGTTTAAATATCAAAACTACCGTTGGACTAGATGGGTGGTGCAAAGGCCTAGTGTGGCTGTCCTGCTATTTTCAATGTTAGGAAAGAATTCCACTTGTAATACCGTATATTATTATTATTATTACCGTTTATTATTATTATTATTATTATTATCAACAACGTAAAATGCACACGTTAATAAAGAATGTTGACAGACGTGTCGATAACCAGTACATTGCACACTACCAAATAAGCAATACAAGTCGTAATTAAACTCAAGTTATAACATAGAGAAGTACTGAATGACTTATCTATGTTACATGCAAATAAACACATAATACACTACATTTAACAAGAAAACAATTTTATTAAAAAACAACAACACCCAAGTACTGGAATGTATATGTCGAGGTCGTCGTTGCCCGTCATTTCGCTCTGGATTGAATAACTCGATTGATAGATACGTAATGCTGTATGTTTTAACCACTATTTAAACGCACTTTATACTTATTGAGACTGTAGTTCAGAATGCAGAACTAACGTTAACATCGTGCTTAAACGCCCATGTTGTGTGTGCATGCAAATAAAGGTCAGGTATGTCGAATGAGTAATTTATTTAAAGGGCTAGTAATGTACTTGGCTGCAAATGTGCTGTCTTACGGATGAAAGTACTACTAGCTCCATAGTATTAACAAAAAACAACGTTTGTGTGTTCATTGTTTCTGCACGACACAGTTCCAGCTTAAATGCAAGATCAACTTCTATTTCTAATTTAAAATTGGAACAGTTGGTTCTTTAAGTTTCACTGTGACACATTTTTTTGATCCGAGTATTTTAATCACTCTGGGCATTAGTTCTTTTGCTGGAAATATTGGAAAATAGTATTGCAGTTTAATTAATCGGAATAACAGATTTTTTTACATTCTGTGATAAATGGAGCAGGGCTTTCTTGTCACACTGCAGTTAACTGAAATGTGTGCCAGATTCACAAATAAGCTCAGTCTAGGGACAAGCTCACACAATGAAAAGTAAAGTAAAAATAAAGCAAATGAATTACACACAACGTAGATTTCGTGATTGGTTTCTCCAAGTTTAGAGAACTACACAGAAACATATACATGTTTAAACTTGACACCCATACAATAGATTCCCATGCACTATTTGGATTACACAAACATTTTAAATATGTTAAAATGATCTAAAGCATGGTAGTAGTTAGATGCACATTGAATGGACCCATCACTGCAGTCTTTCTTTTTAATGACATTTGTTTTTAACAAGATCTGTGTGTCATCTTTCAGCCTGCCACTCAGCAGTCTCCCCAGGATGAGCAGGAAAAGCTCCTGGATGAAGCAATTCAGGCCGTGAAGATCCAGTCCTTTCAGATGAAGCGCTGCCTGGTAAGCCCAATTGTTTCTCACCATTCCTCCAAAAGCAAACACTTCAGCGACAATGTGTATCGACACATACTTTGAGAGGAAAGATAAGTGTTTTCTCAAGTGCAAGGTTTGCACAAAATACTTTTTTGTGAAAAGTTAAAAATGGAAGTTATGTCTTGGTAACTACCAGTAAAGCAAGACCCTTCATTTATTTATCCCCCCAAAAAAAAAAAAACCGAACATCTTATTTACTAAAGAAACATGCTTTTGAAGCACCTGTTCAAATTAATTGTAATTCTTTTCGTCTTGTGCGGCTGTGTGTCTGACAATGTGTGTCTTGATTATTATTATTATTATTATTATTATTATTATTTGTTTATTTAGCAGACGCCTTTATCCAAGGCGACTTACAGAGACTAGGGTGTGTGAACTATGCATCAGCTGCAGAGTCACTTACAATTACGTCTGACCCGAAAGACGGAGCACAAGGAGGTTAAGTGACTTGCTCAGGGTCACACAAAGAGTCAGTGGCTGAGGTGGGATTTGAACCGGGGACCTCCTGATTACAAGCCCTTTTCTTTAACCACTGGACCACACTGCCTCCTATTAATTCTGTCCCTCTGTCTGGCCATATAGCTTTGTTAGAGGATTTATGGGTAATGTTTATTTTAGTTAAAGTTTGATCATTAGTGATGCAAGACGAAAAATGGCATTGTATTCTAAAACACTAATCTCACCTGATCTCACACCTAATCTCAATCTGACCTTTCAGCTGTAAAATACAGTATCAAGCCTGAGGAGAGTTGTTAATTCTGTACATATATTAAGATTGAGTGTTTAAAAATTATGTATGTACATGCTTTGACGCTGATGTTTTTTGTTTGTAGGACAAGAACAAGCTTATGGATGCTCTGAAACATGCCTCAAACATGCTTGGAGAGCTGAGGACTTCCATGCTATCACCAAAGAGTTATTACGAACTCTGTATCCTTTCCTTTTGACAGAAATGCTGTTATCACCCCCCCAGCCTCAGTTTAGATTTGCACTGCAACAAAAACAAATGAGCAAAATAAGGGGACGAAGAAGTTAAGAAAAACAGTTTGGCCATTGACTTCTCATGGAGTTTTTTTCCTTTAACTGACTGAACTTTGGTAAACGCATTTGTGCATTTACCCTTAAAGAAGGGATGCACACGCCAAGTTTAATTGCAGAGGTGACTCGGTGTAATCACATCCTGTAGTATTATGTATTCTAGTGCTGGCAAAATTAATTGATTAATGATTGAAACTTAAGGTAATTTATTTATGTGAGGTTCAACTTGAAATACAAGTTCTAAATAAACAGTTGGCTGAATACACTGCTGCTTTTTTTTGCTTTCAAATGAAGTGACTTTTTGGCTTAACTTTGACTGAAGACATGGCCATTTCTGATGAACTGCATTACCTGGAGGTCTACTTGACTGATGAGTTTGCTAAAGGCAGGAAGGTGGCAGATCTCTACGAACTAGTTCAGTATGCAGGAAACATCATCCCAAGGCTGTAAGTTCTTTTAACAAAAATTGCTAAATAAGGCTGGCAAAGGGTAGAATTCCTGAGGTTTGCTGTGACCCTGACCCTGACCCTGACCCTGACTCAGACTCAAAGGATCACCTGTGCCAGTTGATGTGGTGCTTCGGTCAATGATGGGTGAAGTATAATGGTAATAAGTATATCCATATTGTGGAGGTTTTGAGACTGGGCCTCTGCTCTGCCACATTCATTTTACTCTTTCTAGCAATATCTGCTAGATAGGGTATTTTTCACATGGGCTAAACTACTTGCTAGTTTAGTTTTGCAGTAATGTCCTCTTGAGACCACTAATTGGGAAGGACAAAGTGCACTGTGCCTGGCTGCAATGGCAACAGGACTTTCACAAAAAAGTCATGGGTATTGTGAAGTAATCTCTTTTCTTTTGTTGTTTACAGTTTGCAGTGTTTTACGTGTTTATTTTCTGTTAGCTTGTATTGAATGTGGTTTCACTGCAACATCAATAGATTAAGTAGAGCATAGTGCTGAAGTACTTAGTGTTGCTTCATCATGAGATCCTCTCACTACCCAGTGGTAAAAATGTATCTTACAGTCTACTAATTACTTATTCGCTATAAGATAAGATTATCATAAGAATTTTATGTGTGGTGGGAGTCTGCAGTGCTTGGAGGACCTACCGGTTTGGCTGCCATGAGTTGGCTGCCATGACAACAGCTTTTTTATTTAGGTGCCCTACTAGAGACCACCTTTCTGCTGGAAAGTATTTATGTACAGAAACAGCAGTATGCTTGGCTGTTGTCAGCAGAATATTTTAACATTTTGTCATTTTCAATAACCTATTATAGTATTTTTAACTATGTAGGATCGTTTCTGCACCATGTGCAATGCCTGCTGCTCTGAATTTTGTCCAACATAATTAGGTGTCGGGAGCAGATGTTTATTTTAATGAAATACGATGAATCAGGGCTGTAAAGAAGCTTCAGTGTTATACCATCGTGCCTTAAAAATATGTGTGAAGCCTTTATTGTTATATTCAGCATTACTGCTAAGACACCTGTAGAGAGAACAGGCTTGGAAGCCATTTAAAGGTGATGTAACCAATGATTACCGTGTGCTAAATAAAAAATAGAAAAATGAAAGACTCTTAACCTGAAATTCAGCATGCTCTTTCACATATGTGCAGTTTATTTTTTAATGCTTTGCACTGAAGTGGCCTTAAAGCAAGTTTTCACTGTACTCAGCCCTCCTCATAATTAAGACCACTTTCTTTTCCAGTGATGGTTTATTCCTATTGGCAGCTGTGTGACATTGCTCTCAATATTAAGATCACCCCTATATTCAGGAAGGCCACCATCTGCAGTCCCAAATGTACCAAACTTCTGTTAAGTGACATCTTTAATGAGACCTACCAGCCAATCAATTGTACATGATACACCACTATTAAGGTCACATTTTGTTGGTCCCTTGGCTGGCCTTAATAAATAGGTTTCACTGTATGTTAACTTGATTTAATGATGTGGTTCATTTATTTATTTTATTAGTGGCCATATGCAAATTCATGCAACCGTTATATAATTTTATTTGGCCGGCTACCCCAGCAGTGATTGCGTTTTGCACTTCTCTGTCTGTTTACAGTTACTTGCTGATCACTGTGGGTGTGGTGTACGTCAAGTCGTTTCCACAGTCTCGCAAGGATATCCTGAAGGACCTGGTGGAAATGTGCCGAGGAGTGCAGCATCCGCTTCGAGGGCTCTTCCTCAGAAACTACCTTCTGCAGTGCACCAGAAACATCCTGCCAGACGACGGGGAACAGCCAGAGTAAGAATGCATTTCCAGTGTGGTGGTGGTGATGGTACAGTCAACCCATCTCTGGACAAAATGACTTTAGCCACTTTCAAACCTAGGCATCCAATGATGAAGGGGTTTGTGCATGAACCCACTGTCCCTTCATTCCAGCCTTGCTTCCCCTACCCAGTATGAAATATTTCCTCTGTTCATGCTCAAAGAGGTACAGATATGGAAAAAGCCATACAATTTTAACAATGATTATTCCAATTCTGTGCAGTAGTATGGTAGTACAGTGCACAGTGGAATGCATTGTTACTTTCCTATATGTGCTGGTGCCCACACTCAGTAGATTGGTATGCTTCAGATAATTGGCTTCTAGTCTATAGCACAGTCTTGCACCTCTAATCCACTTGGCCGAGAGTTGTCTGCATTCCATATCAGTTTGTGCCAGTGCCATTTAGTTGTTTTTGGCCCTTTTTGCTTTTAGCACTGCATAGTGAGGTACACTAATCTTGATTCCACTTTAGTTCTGGGTTCAGAAATACACATAACCATAACACACTTTAAAATAGGTCCCAATATCTGTAAAGTGTCTCGACAAGTATTTTATTTATTTAGTTTGTTTCTGATTTGATGCGCTGCTTTCACTAAGGTTTTATAGAAACAGATATGAGGAATGCTTTAAGTGTCCCATCGTTCCTGACTGACTTGGCAGCATATTAACATTCTAATTAAACCATCTGCAGCATGTTGTTGGAGAGTACGAGTAACAAGAATAACAAAAAAATGTTTTAATTGCATCTAATCTTTTTAGAGAGGAGACTACTGGAGACATCAACGACTCGATGGACTTTGTGCTCCTGAACTTTGCGGAGATGAACAAGCTGTGGGTTCGAATGCAGCATCAGGGTCACAGCAGAGACCGGGAGAAGAGGGAGCGAGAGCGTCAGGAGCTGAGGATTCTTGTCGGAACCAACCTGGTCCGTCTGAGCCAGTTAGAGGGAGTTAATGTGGAGAAATACAAACAGGTACAGTCATGAGAGATGCTCTCATTCTGAAGCTATTAGATTAACCCTGCAAACCCCGCACCCCCTCACACACTCTCTGTCGGTTCCTATTTCTACAAGCAACCGTTTGTAACTATGAAACACTCAAAAATGCTAGATTAAGGTAAACTTAGTCGAAACTAGTCTATGAATTTATTAAGTCTTAAAGACATTGAAAAAGATGTTGTTGTTATTAAGAAGTAATTTAGCAGATGCTTTTAATCAAAACGACGTACAGAGACAAGGGGTGAACTCTCCGTCACACCTGCTGCTAAAGAGTCATTTCGAGTAGGACCTCATTTTAACATATCATCCTAGCACAAGGAGGTTAAGTGACTTGCTTAGGGTCACACACATTGGGTAAGTGATTGAACTGGGAACCTCCTGGTAACAACCCCCTTTCTTTAACCACTGGACCACCATGTTTGTCATAGCATTTATGACGTTTATTTTAGTATTTCTAAATGTAGCACAGTTTAAATGTAAAATTTAGACAAACGGCATGTTAGTACCATGGACTGTACATGTGCTAACAACTTGAAGCATTTTTTTGTTGAGTAGAATGCATTTACGTGTGTTGCTGATTTCAGATTGTGCTGTCTGGGATCTTGGAGCAAGTGGTAAATTGCAGAGATGCCCTTGCTCAAGAATACCTCATGGAATGTATTATTCAGGTAATTGTTACATTGTGACTCATTTGTTGATTGCATGAAGCAGGCAGTAATTGCAGCTTAAGAAAATCAAACCTTGATGAATTTCTGAAATCATTCTAGATTTATAGAAGATAATGAGTATCTGCCCTGCCCCTGAGAAATCTAAATGCTCACAATTTTCAAATAAAAGAAGCATATTTATTTAATGCATTTTACATTATTCTGTATTCTGTAGGCGTAATTTGTCCAATATTCATGCCCCCCCAACATATCCCCCCCCCCCCCAGGTCTTTCCTGATGAGTTTCATCTTCAGACCCTCAATCCTTTCCTGAGATCGTGTGCTGAGCTGCACCAGCATGTGAATGTCAAAAATATCATCATTGCTCTGATTGACAGGTCAGTGAAAGAGGGAATATGGGGGGGGGCACTGTGCATTGTGCATTGTGCATTCAGTTGAGGACTGAAAGGTGACAAGCAGTTTATACAGACTGATTTCATTTCCCATTACATAATAACCACTTTTCATGTCGGCATTGTGTTCGTGAGATATTTATACCCTCTATGCCCATGTCATTGTACTGTAATCAAGGGATTCATTTTCTTGGTAAGGAAATTAAGTATTGTTTAAAAAAAAAAAAAAAAAAATTACTGGGTTCATATCACAAGGACTGCTTGACTTGTATTTAAATATATATATATATATATATATATATATTAGGGCTGCTCTGATTAACAGATTAATCGGGTCGCTTAATCAACTAATGAATTTATCTGAGATTTCATTTTCACAATTTAATTGAGCAGAATTTTTTTAAACGTTATAAAATGTCACATATCCACCCTGACTGCTTACCTGCCCTGATCAAAGTTTTGTCAATGTCAGTCATGTGGACAGCGCCAATGCAAAAGGCTACAGCAAGAGTTTTACAATTTAAAAAAAAAAGAGAGATGTCTCTCTTCACTGCTGGAAAGGGTGTTTTAATAGGAATAAAATAGCATACAATTTTAGAATTAAGAGTGCTGCTGTGACAGATATAAAAAAGTTTGCATCGGACAGATACCGACATTCTTTGGAAGTAAACAATGAAACGCTCCAACACATTATGTAAGTACAAGTACAGTTGTGTGCAATTTAACTTGTGCTCTACTCTTCAGTTTTAGTAATTTAATTTATTTTGAGCAAATGAAAACTACCTGTAGATAGAGATAATCTACAGTGAGTACCATACAGTATACATTTATATACTGTAAACAAAGTTTGCATTGGATACTGACAGTTTCTTCAGATACAAACAACGAAACACTCCAATGCAATAATGTAAGTGCACAATGTAACATCTGTGTTCTACCTATATTAATGTGTTGTGTTTTTTTTAAATTTATTTATTTATTTATTTATTTATTTATTTATTTATTTATTTTTAAGTATTACTGTGCAGGACCCGCTTTAAAAGTGTTGCCTTTATTTTAAAATGTGCACCGATTAATCTACCGATTTAATCAACTTATGCCCATAAATTAACCTATCAAATATTTTAATGGAGTGACAACTCTAATATAATAATACTCTAAAAAAAAAATGTAAAAAAATCATATATATATATATATATATATATATATATATATATATATATATATATATATAATAAAAAAGATACGCGCATATTGGATATGAACATTGGGCAATATATTACTTTTGTTTAGTTGCTTGATTGTATTCATTTTTTTAATTTACTTTTTTTTTATTGCAGGCTTGCATTGTTTGCTCATCGAGAGGATGGCCCAGGAATTCCAGTTGACATTAAACTGTTTGATATTTTCTCGCAACAAGTAGCTACTGTTATCCAGGTAGCTTTTTTTTTTAAAATCATATTTATTGATCATAACCTACATAAGTGTGTTTTGTTAAAGCATTGAGTTATTTCTAATAGACAAAGGCTTCTCTAAAGTTTAGAACAAATGTTCAGATATACAGTAAAATTGTTAGTGTCAAAGTAGATAGGGACTTCATATTTTAGTTCCATTGTCGGTCTGTTATTCTGATTTTTAAAGGATTCGTCTTGTACACCTGGCTTTTTAAATGATGGTACATTGTTGACCTGGACTGTCGTCTTTCCAGTCGAGACAGGACATGCCATCAGAGGATGTGGTTTCATTGCAAGTGTCCCTCATCAATCTGGCTATGAAGTGCTATCCTGACCGGGTGGACTATGTTGACAAAGTTCTGGAGACAACTGTGGAAATCTTTAACAAGCTAAACCTTGAACAGTAAGTAGAGTCAGCACCTTGTGTGTCTGTGTGTGTGTGTGTGTGTCTGTCTGATGTAAAATGTAGGAAAGAGGACCAAAATAAGAAATTATTTAAAAAATGGAGAGGAGAGATAGGACTACCTGTATCAGTGTTTGTTTTAAGCCCACTTCAAACAGCTTCTTTGTCCCTTTGTATCTGAATAGCTCTTTCATGTCTTGGTTGCACTTGATAATCATGCTAATTGCTATGTTACTGTGTGGGTGTCAGGCTCTTCAAAGCAGCTTCACTTGACCTCAAGTAGGTTTCCAAAGGTTTGGGTCAGCTGAAATAGATAGAAATGCTTCAAAAGCTGCGATAAAACCTGGTTGAGATTGCAATCACATTTCATTGTATAGTTTGGTGAAATATTACTTGCTGAGCTGGAGAGAACTATGATACTTGGATGATGTATTCTGCAGCAGCTCGGCACATTTCACACATGAAACCAGTGCTGTACAAAAAATAATAATAAATAATACATGGATGAAAAAGAATACTTGATTTTATTAATTTTTTTTAAAATAACCTATTGACACTTTTAATAACTTTTACATCAGCCTCTTCTCCATAGTCTGACATGGCTGCTTGCCAAGTTTCACCTGTCAGTTTCCCCCCAGCTTATTGTTGAACTGCTCAAATGACCTATTTTATGCCTACAGGCTAGTAGTGGTAGAGTACAATATGTTTCTGGAAACAGAACTACACACAGCTTTTTTAGTCATACGTTTAGTGTTGTGGTACAAAATTAATGTTACTATCTAACTACGTATATTAAATGAAACCTAGTAATTTTAAGGGCTTTGATAGTTTATTATTATATATATATATATATATATATATATATATATATATATATATATATATATATATATATACAGTACTGTGCAAAAGTTTTAGGCAGGTGTGAAAAATGCTGTAAAGTAAGAATGCTTTCAAAAATAGACATGTTAATAGATTATATTTATCAATTAACTAAATGCAAAGTGAGTGAACAGAAGAAAAATCTAAATCAAATCCATATTTGGTGTGACCACCCTTTGCCTTCAAAACAGCATCAATTCTTCTAGGTACACTTGCACAAAGTCAGGGATTTTGTAGGCATATAGTCAGGTGTATGATTAAACAATTATACCAAACAGGTGCTAATGATCATCAATTCAATATGTAGGTTGAAACACAATCATTAACTGAAACAGAAACAGCTGTGTAGGAGGAATAAAACTGGGTGAGGAACAGCTAAACTCAGCTAACAAGGTGAGGTTGCTGAAGACAGTTTACTGTCAAAAGTCATACACCATGGCAAGACTGAGCACAGTAACAAGACACAAGGTAGTTATACTGCATCAGCAAGGTCTCTCCCAGGCAGAAATTTCAAGGCAGACAGGGGTTTCCAGATGTGCTGTCCAAGCTCTTTTGAAGAAGCACAAAGAAACGGGCAACGTTGAGGACCGTAGACGCAGTGGTCGGCCAAGGAAACTTACTGCAGCAGATGAAAGACATATCATGCTTACTTCCCTTCGCAATTGGAAGATGTCCAGCAGTGCCATTAGCTCAGAACTGGCAGAAAACAGTGGGACCCTGGTACACCCATCTACTGTCCGGAGAAGTCTGGTCAGAAGTGGCCTTCATGGAAGACTTGCAGCCAAAAGCCATACCTCCGGCGTGGAAACAAGGCCAGCGACTCAACTATGCACGAAAACACAGGAACTGGGGTGCAGAAAAATGGCAGCAGGTGCTCTGGACTGATGAGTCAAAATTTGAAATATTTGGCTGTAGCAGAAGGCAGTTTGTTCGCCGAAGGGCTGAGAGCGGTACACGAATGAGTGTCTGCAGGCAACAGTGAAGCATGGTGGAGGTTCCTTGCAAGTTTGGGGCTGCATTTCTGCAAATGGAGTTGGGGATTTGGTCAGAATTAATGGTCTCCTCAATGCTGAGAAGTACAGGCAGATACTTATCCATCATGCAGTACCATCAGGGAGGCATCTGATTGGCCCCAAATTTATTCTGCAGCATGACAACGCACCCCAAACATACAGCGAAAGTCATTAAGAACTATCTTCAGCGTAAAGAAGAACAAGGAGTCCTGGAAGTGATGGTATGGCCCCACAGAGCCCTGATCTCAACATCATCGAGTCTGTCTGGGATTACATGAAGAGAGAGAAGCAACTGAGGCTGCCTAAATCCACAGAAGAACTGTGGTTAGTTCTCCAAGATGTTTGGGCCAACCTACCTGCCGAGTTCCTTCAAAAACTGTGTGCAAGTGTACCTAGAAGAATTGATGCTTGATGCTGTTTTGAAGGCAAAGGGTGGTCACACCAAATATGGATTTGATTTAGATTTTTCTTCTGTTCACTCACTTTGCATTTAGTTAATTGATAAATATAATCTAATAACATGTCTATTTTTGAAAGCATTCTTACTTTACAGCATTTTTTCACACCTGCCTAAAACTTTTGCACAGTACTGTATATATATATATATATATATTATTATTTATTTTTTTAAGTATTGCAACCAGCAGTGCAGTATCAAAGGAGCTGACAAGACTGCTAAAGATCCCGGTCGACACCTACAACAACATTGTGACGGTTCTGAAACTGAAACACTTCCATCCTCTGTTTGAGTACTTTGACTACGAATCTCGAAAGAGCATGAGTTGCTACATCCTGAGCAATACTCTAGATTACAACACGGAGATAATCGCACAGGAGCAGGTATGATTTTTTTGCTTCTTTTCATCACACATAATGAATGTACAATGATAGAAATAGCTTGCATTTTGTACTTCCAGCTGTGGTAATTATGTACATTTTGTATTCTAACTTCAGCATGGAGATTCTGACTGCCAAGCCCTTTTACAGACCCTTTTAAACCAGATGTCACATTTCATTTAATCCCATTAGATCTAGACATAAAATTAGCTTTTCTGTACAGTGGCAATTTATTAGTCTGCCAGCCTGAAGTGCCTTCTTTTGAAGCTACGATTTTAAAAGTTTTGACAGGCTGACAGTGAGCTGATTGTCTGCAAATGTGCAATAAGTCACGGAGGTGCGTGTGATGAGAATTCCTGCAGAGCAATTGGTAATGCCCATGAAGAGAGCTGTCACGTTGGTCTTGAGGCTTAATTCTTTGTTTTTGCTCCCAAAGAGACTGCAGACTTTTTGAAACCTGTCATCCAACCTCCAATCTTTTGAATGTCATTTTCATGTAATTTTCATTCACCCAATTAGAAATTTCACTTGCTGATTGGAGAGATGAATCGCAAGAGGAACCTGCAAAAAAAAAAAAAAAAAAAAAAATCATTAAATGCGTTATCTTAAATTCTTTAGTTGCTGTATGAAGAGATTATATTTGTACGTGTCGAACATTTTGACAAGTTCAGCTATAGTCTGAGATATAATTGAAATCAAGTACTTTTTTTTCTGTAACATTCTGTAACAATTCTCTTGATCTGCTTTCTGTATTCGTTGGGTATCGTTGCGTTGCAGAAAACCTTTTCCAGGCAGAATTTTAATGTTTAAGTGTACGTTGCTCAGAGGGTAAAATGCTGGTCTACACTCTTAGCATGGTATTGATTCAGACTGTGCTTAATGCACTTGTATGATTCCCTGCCCACACTCAACTCTGAAAGGCAGCTTGATGACAGGACCTGACCTTCAGATGCTTTCAGTTTTGCATCCTAGTTGTTTTCCCACCAGCGAGGCCAGTTGCTGTTTGCATGGCCTTTTTCTTTTACTTTCTAAAGACCTCTCGCTGTAAGGCAGTGCTAGGTTTAGAGGGTGTGCACTGTTAGCTTAGTCAGGGTGAGGCATTATATGAACCAGAATAACATGCAGCACTGTATTATATATTGATATGTGTACAGGATAGGCTCCAATCATGTCTTGTCCTTGTGTATAGGGGTAAGGGAATGTGCCAGCTAAAGAGATACTGGGATCAGTGTCTTAGCTCCCCCCCAAACACACACACCATCCTTTTTGGGAGGTGATTTAAGTTGCACTACATTGCACATTGATTAAAACAGGATCAACCAGTTCCCAGGGCCTGACAGTTTCTCTACTTTTGCTCTGTTTTTTTGTGGTCATTAAATTGCTGCATTGAGGGACCAGAAAGGACAGGAGACAAATATGCAATCGCAGCTCCAAACATGGTTTTGAGCAGAGGATGGAGAATTTTAAAATTGTAACTTCAAGCGATTTAAAAAAAAAAAAAAGGAAAAAAATGCTTTTAAAAAATCCTTTTTGGGAATAAAATTATAAAGCCCAAATTTGTCACAGATGCATTAATTAAGCGGTCTGATTATTCAAGATGCAGCTGAAGATTTTGGTTATTTATTTATTTATTTATTTTTTATTTTGGTAGGCTACACTTGAATTCATAAACAGCTGATGGTATGTATTATTGTAACATTTGCAACTGTATCACAGTTGCTGATGGCACTTCTGTATTTCCTGACACCTCAGGTGGATGCCATCTTGAGCCTAGTGTCGACCCTGATCCAGGACCAGCCAGACCAGCCCGCGGAGGATCCTGATCCAGAAGACTTTGCGGAGGAGCAGAGTCTTGTTGGCAGGTTCATTCACCTGCTTCACTCTGAGGACCCCGACCAGCAATATTTGGTATGCAGACTGAATCACTAATAGCTGTCAAAATTTCGGGGCGTAGGGACTTCGCAGTCCACCTATCCATTTAAAGCTCCGAATTTGGTTGAATTACTTTTTAGAATGATCTCATTCTGAAATTGCCAGTGTGTCACTCTTCATCCATAATCTTGCATATTTTTTTCTGATCCCACTAGTTCAGATATGCTTGGAGATCATTAAACTCTCTTACCATCCCTCAATTTGAATGATGTTAAAGGATAGTATATTATTTATTTTATTTATGTATTTATTTTTTCCCCAAAGATCCTTAACACAGCCAGGAAGCACTTTGGGGCAGGTGGGAACCAGAGGATTCGATACACACTACCCCCTTTGATATTTGCGGCCTATCGGCTTGCTTTCCGGTATAAAGAGAACTCAAAAGCGGTAGGTTGACTTCCTTTTAGAACTGAATATTTTACCATTTGGCAACAGATTTAAAAAAAAAAAAAGGGTTTGTGGTGTTCTTTATGCCGTATATAAAAATAATCTGAAATCACAGACGACGTGCTCTTACTTAAGATTTTAAAGAGAAACACGACCACAGTATATGGAGGTTTAAAAAAAAAAAAAGAAAAAGCTTAATGTTTTTCATCATTATAATTTCCAGAAAATAAATATTTCCAAGAAGCACATTCCTCATTTTTCTTTAAAATCCTGACCAGTATATATAACAAATTATCAGTCTGGCTCTAATTTGCCAGACTGATAACCCAATTAAAGACTTAAAGAACAAACACAAAAACAGATATTCCTTGAAGCTGGAGGCTTCTTGAGCCTAAGAGGTTATCATTTAAATGAGAGAATGTAGTACATTGCTGTGAATTGCTAGTTCATAATGAACACCGATTTCAAGTGCAGTTATATTTGGTCTTAACCCATTTAATTAAATAAAGGCTGTGCATTAAGAGCCGTCTTATTCATTCAATGAAAAAACAATTCTGCAAATACGAAGAGGGGAAAGGGGAGCCTTGTGTTTCTAAATGATTTGAAGATTTCTGATCATACGATCTTTATTCAATATACAATATTTCCTATACAGAACACGGAAAGAGTGTTTCTTTTAATGTCAGACAAATCCAGTTTTTGTACTGGTATGTAGCAACTATCTGTATTGTTCTCTAATACCATAAACAAATGGCCATTAGCTCTCTACCCTCAGGGTGGGTGTGTCCCCTCTCGCCCATGACACACCCACCCTGAGGGTAGAGAGCTGCAGGTTTATATACAGTGACCATCTCCCGATTAGCAACAATTAATCAATGAATTAACTCGGGAGATGGTCACCATCTGCACGAGTTTAATAAGGATGCGTGACTGTCAGCTAGCTAAATAAATCACAAGCTGATCAGTCAGGCATCCTCACGAGGTTTTTAAACTATAAAAACAATAACAAATACGCAGCGCTTTTATCTGCCCCACAAGCAATAATACAAATCGTAATACAAATATATATAGGGGCGGGACACTCTGCTACAGGTTCCCACCAAGAAATCAAGAGTGCACCTTTTTTTTTTTTTATCATCACACTGTATATCTTCATTATACTCGCCTCTTCAATTAAAAAGGATTCATCATAATAAAAAAAGCCCCTGCCCCATCTCCACATATGTATATATGCTTGTGTAGAAAGTTGTTGTATGTGTCTACATTTCTTGAAACTCCCCTAGGATGACAAGTGGGAAAAGAAGTGCCAGAAGATCTTCTCGTTCGCCCACCAGACCATCAGTGCTCTTATCAAAGCAGAGTTGGCCGAGCTGCCTCTCCGGCTTTTCCTGCAGGGGGCGATGGCAGCCGGAGAGATTGGCTTTGAGAATCACGAGACGGTGGCGTACGAGTTCATGTCGCAGGTAAGTCTGTGTGAGAGCTGAAGATTGGTGGTGCTTGTGGAAATCCAGCTTGGCTAAGATGCATTATACAATGAATGGTTTGTTTTCTTCTGAGAAAGCCAGACCTTATATCAATTAAATAATAGCTTTTGCATATAAATCTGGAAAACTTGATCCTGAATATTGAAAATGATGTGCAGAGAACAGATCTAAAAAGAAGTAACTTGCTGCAAAAGCTCTTCAGATGGCCTTTTGATTTTTCTTGTAAAATCTTTCTTGGTTTATTTATTGCAGTGTAGTCTACTATATTCTATGATTTAGTTGTCTACCTTAGTGGTTGCAAACGATAATGCAGCATTTTATCATTATTATTTGTTTATTTAGCAGACGTCTTTATCCAAAGCAACTTACAGAGACTAGGGTGTGTGAACTGTGCATCCGCTGCAGAGCCACTTACAACGTCTCACCTGAAAGATGGAGCACAAGGAGGTTAAGTGACTTGCTCAGAGTCACACACAGTGAGTCAGTGGCTGAGCCGGGATTTGAACCGGGGACCTCCTGGTTACAAGCCCTTGTCTTAAACCACTGGACCACACAGCCTCCTAAATCTCATAAATCTACAGTAATTAACCACATACAGAAAGTGATTTATATTTTGGTTACTATGGCAAATAGACCCTCGAACATCTAGTGTTTTCACAATGAACTCATGCCCAAGATAGGAGAATCCTTCACCGATTTTTGGTCAATGGTTTTGGTTTGTCGTCAATGGTACTTTGAGAGAGGCAAAAGCAGAGGCTATTTTGACCTCATTACAATTTAATATGTTCAAACACCATCAGAAACAAGTTCATATCTAACCGTTTAATTATACAAAATTGTATCAATTGGCTCATCGGTTTTACTCCTCTTGTAAGAATGTCAAATACAGAGAATCTGCATGGTATTCTGTGACCTTGAGCTGGAGGTCAAAGGTTTCCCACAATCCTTGTATATGCCTTAGTCTGTCTGACAATAACCTCCATAACCTGTTTAGCTTGTGAATTATGGGGTGTAAAAGATGGGCGACTTGGGTGACCTGGGATAACAGGCATGTAACACTAGGACCTGATTTCTCATTTAATATACCAGGGGTGGCTTAGAGTACTCGGAATAATTATAACTACTCGAGCACTAATTTATTACTCAATTACTCGATAAAATTTAAATAATATCTCTTTATGAATGTAAGTTCAATATATTGTAGCAACCCAGTCAGTTCAGGCTGGCAAACTTAAGTTTCATCTGGTCCTGTGCATTCACGTTATCTGTATTGTTCGGGGGTGGGACCATGCCACTAGTTTTGGTAGTGTGGGTGTGTGTGTTTGAGCCGCTGTTGGGTGCGTAGAGCAGAGCGAGAAAGTGAGCGAGTTTTTAGGATAGACAGGAGGAAGGATTTATTGTTCTTGTGGTGTGGTCCTGACCCAAACACGGACCCTGTTTTAATTAATAAAGTAGTTTTGTTAGTGCCTGAATCCCGTCTCCATCTCCTGCTTTAACCCTTTGCGGTCCATTGTCGGACTGGGTCCGACATTGCAATTATTCCCACCAGGTCCTTTGTCGGACCCTGTCCGACATCATTTTAAAAACACAAAAAACGCAAAAAAGTCGGTTTTCAACGGAAAAGCCGAGAAAACCATTCAATGGCCGAGTGGGAACGAAAGGAGCCGAGACAAGCCGATAAAGAAAAAAAAAAAAAAGGCGTATCTCATGAATAGTCATACTAGCCCCCCTTCATCAGATGGGGCGGTCGTATGGAAACAAGCTGGGAGTACAGTATCAGCGCACAGAGACTATCACTGACATTTGCAGAGCTTTTTTGAGATGTTATAGTAATAAAATAATGACTTGGATTGCATTATTGAGGAGTTTGGTGATAAAACGAGTCATCAGGAGACGATTGATCGGTATGTACGACTATTATTGTTATTATTATTATTTATTTGGTAGCATATGTGAAAGCAATAGCAAATGAAAGGGTGGGGCGGGGCTGGAGATCCCTAGTGAGTGCTTTGTTGATATGCAGGGCGATTTAAACCCGTTTGACTGTGAAAAAAAAATACTTTTAAACAGCTGCGTCTAAAATTAACTGCGCGTGTGAAAATTAATTAGACCTGGCGAGCCTGACGCAGAATTAATAAATGGACCGCAAAGGTTTAAGCCTCAAGAACAGGGGTTGTTACAATATTTTATTCACATATACCACCTTAACACTAGCCACGGAAGTCATTTTGACGGGTTGAGGTTTTCAAATTTATATTAGTTATGTGGTTGTCCGTTTTATGACTTTTCCTAAATAAATACCCTGAAGGCGTTTGAAAGGCAGGATCACGAAAATAAGGACGTTGTAAGCCTGCCCACCTAGCAACAAAGCTATCATTTTTACTGACTTTAATATGTGTTTTTATTTTGAATATAACTTACAATATTCTTATATATATATATATATATATATATATATATATATATATATATATATATATATATATATATATATATATATACACACATATACAATCCTATTGTTATCTCTATTGGACCTGGCAGCCATCAATTCCTTTATTTTGTACAAGGAATGCACCGGGGAAAATATCAGTAGGAGAGATTTCATTTTGAAGCTAGCCACAGCACTTCAGCAGAAACATTTCGATCAGAAAACTGCAAAGCTGCAGGCTGCAGCAGCTCAACCTGGATTCTGTGCTGGACCGAATGACACATGCAAAAGCTAACACATGTTACTTTAGTATTAAATTACACACTACTGTTTATTACATTTTTTAAAAATTTTTTGAAGTAGTGCTTTACATGTGGTAAGTTAGAAAATAAAACCTTTTATGTTTTAATTGTTCATTTAAATATATAGCGTTTCAGCTGTGCAGATGTTTGACATGATGTGCTTGAATAAAACTTTTGAGTTGTATCGGATAGTTTGTCTTTCATTTTAATATTGATGTTTAAAATGTACCGTCGTAATGACTGCCGGCGGCGGTTTTAGGTATGAGTATAACAGCGGCGGTTCCAGTGTTAACATGGTAATATTTGTGGTGCATATGGTGCATTGTCTGGCATTAGGTTTGAGTACTTAATTTAATACTCGAGCACTAAATTACTCAAATTCCCACCCCTATAATATATACTTGTGTATATATATTTTTTCCCTCAGGCATTTTCTCTTTATGAGGATGAAATCAGTGATTCTAAGGCCCAGCTGGCAGCAATCACACTGATAATTGGAACATTTGAGCGGATGAAATGTTTCAGCGAAGAGAACCATGAACCTTTAAGGACACAGTGTGCACTGGCTGCTTCAAAACTACTTAAGAAGCCTGATCAGTGCCGTGCTGTCAGCATCTGTGCACATCTCTTCTGGTCTGGTCGAAACACCGACAAGAACGGAGAAGAGGTATGTAATAAACATTTTCTTTTTTTTTTTCAGCCCTAAAGGTAAGTTGGAAAGTAGGAAACTAGTATGACAAACTTGCTTTTACTAGCTTAATTGTTACTCTGTGTGTGTGTGTATATTACATATACATACATATACATAAAAGTTTTAGTATGTTTCATTTATCGTGAAACATACTGTATTGCAACCTACATATCGGGATACAAATTGTATTGCTACACCCCCAAATTTTTTTTTTTTTTTTTTTTTTTTTTAAAAAAAAGGCAGACATTTAAATATAAACACTGAAGGTGATGTTCAGTTTTGTCATAAGTGTTTTCTGTTTTGGTTCTTAGATTCATGATGGAAAGAGAGTGATGGAGTGCTTGAAGAAAGCTCTGAAGATTGCCAACCAGTGCATGGACCCATCATTGCAAGTCCAGCTCTTCATTGAAATCCTAAACAGATACATTTTCTTTCATGAAAAAGAAAATGACGCGGTAAGGCTGCATAATTTTTTCTTCCTGCTTTTATTCTGTCAATTTAAGAAATGGTGCCTAAAAGGTTATTTTATTGGACATGCATTGCAGGTGACAGTACAAGTCTTAAACCAGCTCATTCAGAAGATACGAGAAGATATTCCAAACCTAGAGGCCAGTGAGGAAGCCGAGCAAATTAACAAACACTTTCACAACACACTGGAGCATTTGCGCCTGCGGAGAGAGTCCCCTGAGGCCGATGGACCGATCTACGAAGGTCTTGTCCTCTAAAATGGGATTCAAAGAAATGCACATGGCACAAATTAAACTATTCCATCCAGTGGTTCCCGTCTCCCAACCGCCATGTCTTTACCAACTTTGCCATTCTAGAATTAGGTTTTTGTAGAGCGTGCCTTTAAAAGGTGCCAGGAATAAAAGGTTACTACGTTACTTATTCGGGCCTAGCACTTCTCACACAAGCATTCCTTGACGAAAACAAGAGTTAGTGTCGAGTTAATATCAGGCCCCTAATGACCAATTCATTCCAAGCTCATTGTCCATGCAGCTCATCTCAATTAGTAATATTATGACATCCTAATGAAACCTTTTTGCATTCTGTGTTGCTTCTGTATGTCCTATGTGTAATGTACTGTTGTGTTCTAGGGTGGCAAAAAAATATGCTTGCTTTATTTTGTAGAACACCTGCTGCTTCAGAATAGTACAGTTTTTGGGACAATTTATTTATTTTGTTCTATGTGTGGGATTCTGCCTGCATTCTTCATTTAATGCAAGCTACTTTTATGTTGTCCAAATTAAAATACATTAATGCATGTATGCATAATTTACACCTGGTTCAAAACAGAAGATTTGTGCTGTAAAAAAGATGTGTGTATGGTCCCCTTAGAACTGGAGTGAATGTTCCAGCTATAACTTTCATGTATATGCATATATAAGGTCTATTTTGGTCCTAAAAATATATACTTTTTTGGTTTTGATTTATTTTTTTTTTTTTTAACTTTTTGATCTAAATAGTGTATGAACCTTTACTGTAAATCCATTAAAATCCATCATTAGTATCCCATTATATGCACAAATAAACAAATTGCAATGAACCGTTTAATTTGTTACAACAATCTAAATACTTTGTTGTAGTCTTGTTTTATAAAACCTCTAACATAGCTGCTTTGTGAATATATTTAACTAATTTCCTTGGACATGTCGAAATGCTTTGAAATGTAGAAACTGTTTATTCGCTTTACTAAGTATGAGTGAATGAATAAGTTTAAAGATATTTGCAAATAATTTTCTATGTGTCCTCCTTTTGTGATATTTGCCTCCTTGAGCGAGTATGTCTTCACCCTGCCAAACGTATAGCATCAAACCTCAATATAATATTGCTGCATTATCTAAATGATGCAGTCTTCAAAACTTGTTTTGAACTTTTGTTCTTCGGTTTTTAATGACTGATTTGTTTTTTTAGCTTGGAGGAAAGAATTACATTTGATATAAGCTGGTTCTTTGTTGTAGTGACACTAAGGCCTGTTACAATAACTCATCTCCACAGTAACTACCCCGCTGTCATGCAAAGGTTATATACATAATCATCTATTGAACTGGCTAAACAGAATATAATTCCTGTAAATATTGAGTGGATTTTCTTTGAATATCTTAGCTATTGATATTCTAATCATATTTGCCCTGTTAAGAAGATTGTACTGATGTAAATGAACCAATTAACCCTCATGCATAATCACAAACCTGATTCCCTATCTTCTTTGTGCAGACTGTCTTATAATATTGTTTTTAAATTATTTTTGTTTTGAGGTTGTAATACCAAGGTGTGAGGATTTCTTAGATTACCAGGAACAAAAAATGATAATCGACCTGGAATTGTGGGATGATCAGGCATAGGTGGTTGCTGCAATCCAGGAATATTCCCTTGTGCTGTAATATGCACTAAAAAAAGTCCAACGGCTTGTTATCCTAGGTGTAGGGGTAAGGCTTGATCAAATCAACCAGTCATAATGCTTAGGAAAGTTACAGAATAATATTTCTTGGAGTGAGCACAGAAAATTCCCAGTAAAACCAAGGTCGGTGCAGGACTTTCCATTCAAACCAATTTCATCACCAGACCATCCTCGCAGGGAAATAGCATTTACATAATGACATTTTACTGCATGTCGTGGCTTTGCTGGGTTAGGTGTCATTAAGTGTTACAGTAACAGCCTGGTGCATTGCACAAACTAAATTAAGCATCGTCTTTTATGTAAAGAATATGTTCATCCATGACTGTAAAAACTCAAACTACACTAATGAAGGCTGAAATCTGAAATACCTGTCTATTGGAACAAGAAGTTCCTTTAAATTGATTCACATTACTCTGCCCAGGTGCATTTGTGGACCCTGGGGACTTTATTGCAGTTTGAAGATGCAAGAGAATATGTATTCCTGTTTGCAACATTTAAGCTTGTATGTCCAGTATAATAGCTTGTTTGTACAGAATCTTGAAATTGTGCTGAATGTAATTTGTAAGGTTGTCATGCTGTCACATAGCGAACCTTATATTTACAGTTAATCGCTAGACTGTTCGAGGAACCATTATAACACAGTGTGGTGAATAGCAAAAAGGGAGAAATATCTGCTGTATGTGTGGGGCAGCACAGAACTGTTTTGCAGGATCTTCTGTAATGGTTTGGGTACACAAACTAAAATGAAAACACAAATCTGAAATACATTGCATGTGCTTAATTACAAGCCTTTACTTTTACTTTTGTTATTTACCATGTCAAGCAGCTAGATTACAAAACCATGACACACGAAGGCAAACATAGATTTTTTTTATTGATCACATCTGAAGACTAAGTGTGTAATTTTAATCACAGTATAAAGTACAATGACAACCATTGGACAGTGATATTTTAACATACTAAATGACACCTTTGAGCCTAATTAAGATATGGCTATCGATTTGTTTCTTAAAAACAAACATTGAGTGCAGCTTTTTTATGAAATGTATATCCTATTCATGCTACCTAAATAATTTGTGATGAACACGTGTTGCAAGTCAATAGCAATCACATGGTTTCAAAGCATAATGATCACACACATTATAGTATTGTGATATGAATAGGGTACAAATTGTTTAAGGAAACATTTAAATATACAACAAAACAACAGTAGTGTAAACAAAATGGAAAACACTCAAAGGTTCAGCCTTCACAGAAATCAATGTACTTTAGTACCAGCTCCATCATTAATTGGTCTGCTTCTCCCATGTACTGTACCTGCAATTACCCTCCAGTGAATAACACAATAAGAGACAACGTTAGGTTTCCTAACACTTTAGATCACAGTTGTGGCTGGATCTTTATTTTCCTGGGGCAGAGCAGTTTCATGAAAGCCTTTCTAAAGCTCATGTGA